>JAUIMM010000154.1:12665000-13130000 GCA_031769625.1 Taudactylus pleione
TATTTTCCGCCAGGGCCTGAGCAATGGTCACGTTGGCCGCAGCATTTTGCTCCAGGGCCTCAGCCACCCGTATCAGACTGGCGTCCATCCTCTGCAGAATCTCCGTATGGCAATCCGATTTAAAATTGAGTTCTGTGAGGAGGCCCACTGCCTGCGAGGGGGCACGCCCTGGACTGGCTTCTGCAGGGTCCTCAGCCGGATGTACTGGTTCCTCCCCTGCAGAGCCAGCAGAAATTCTGCGGCCAAGGCTCCCCTCTGGAGCAGACTCATCCGCCTCTGTCTCTGTTAGGAAATTGGAGAAAAGACTCACATTAGAATCTACATATTGGCACAATAGCATTTCAGAGTTGGTGACATCACAAGACTTACCTTGGCCAACATGAGGAGCCGCAAAGTCTGGCATGTCCGTATCCATGTTGGACACGCCAAACACCTCCACAGCCTGCACACACCCCTGTGCCATCTCTTCTAAGTCTGTCAACTCCAATGACACAGGGGTGGGACCCCCACCTGTCCCCCTTGCATGCCTAGCCCTGTCGGCAAGTTTTTGTTTGAGACGATATTTGAAGTCTGCCCATCTGTGGAATGAATTTGGAACCATTATCCTTTTTTTTACAATGGGGTTTGTTTATAGGATGGGAAAGTGTTTACTTACCGCCGTTTGACATCCCGGGCTAGACGGACATAATCACCCACCCTATTGACAGCAACGGCGACCTCCTCCCACATTCTCCACTTCTGGCTTTGGCTCATATTCCTGGCTGCCTGGGGCAGGATGTCAACGCACTTCTGGATCAAAACCTCCATCTCCTTGCTTGTGAAATGTGGCTGCCTTTTTTTTTTGGCAGCTTTGGCGGGTTGACTGGGGCCAGCAGTCTCATCCATGTCATCCTCCTCACCTATTTGGGTAAATATTCCGATTTAGCCACTTCACAACTTGACCAATATATTTGTGTGAAAATAATCATGGAGACAAAATGCATGAAGGCCTTACCGCCGGATTTTTGGCCATTGTTTCCCTGGTCTGAAGCCATGTTTCTGCTTCCAGAATGAAAACAACCAGAAATTCAATGTGATTTCGTGACGTATTTATACATGCGTCCTTTGTTTGCGGCCGCATCATTGATTGTGCGTCCCTATGATTCATCCTTAATTTGTGCGGGAAAATAAACACTATTTATGGCTTGGTGTGTGTGGAGTCGAGGTGGGGTTGTTGGAGTGTTGTCGGTTAAGTTGTTTGGATTTGGTTGTTTGCGGTTGGAGGATTTGGCAGAGTTGGTTTTTTGTTTGTTTTTGCTACATTTCTTTTGTTTTTCCGTTCGCATTTTTTTCATTTTTTCCACATCCTTTCCTGATTTGGTAAGTTTTGTGCAGTCAAATTTGTGGCCAATTGGTGTCTTCTTCTGTTTTGTGGTTAGTTAATTTTTTTAACACTCATTTCATCTTTTTTAGTTTTTTTTGGTTTTCGGACCCAAAGAAGTTTTTTGGGGAAATCTTATATATTCGAGTTGGGTAAGTCCATTTTTTGTCTTGCATTTGCGAATTAATTACCGCATTTTTGACTGTTGGTGTAGTGACTTGCATTTGCGAATTAATTACCGCATTTTTGACTGTTGGTGTAGTGACTTGCATTTGCGAATAAATTACTGCATTTTTGACTGTTGGTGTAGTGACTTGCATTTGCGAATTAATTACCGCATTTTTGACTGTTGGTGTAGTGACTTGCATTTGCGAATTAATTACCGCATTTTTGACTGTTGGTGTAGTGACTTGCATTTGCGAAATAATTACCGCATTTTTGACTGTTGGTGTAGTGACTTGCATTTGCGAAATAATTACCGCATTTTTGGCGGCTTATTCATCATGTAATCCAGTTTTGCTTTTCCCTTTTCCATTTTTTGGGTCCATTTGAACCCTATTTGACGTACGGTGTGCAATGTCGTTTTCATCGATGGCCAAATGTGTGTTTCCGCTATTTTCTGTGTTGGCTTGCAACAATTTGAATAAAAAAAAAACACCCTCTAAATTTTTGAAGTCTCATTGTTGGCTTTTTTACAGTTTATACGTATCATGACAATACCCCGGCATGTAAGCAGCTATGGATGGTATCAGAAAGCTAAGTTGTTTTTTGTTACTTTTGGGGTGGGTCAAAAGCCTTACATTGTAAACCTTGAATTTCAGGTAGATCTGGGGCGAATTGTTCTGGCCCTGCTCCCGGAAGACGACCAACCTCAAACTCGTCCCAGGCGTAGGCATCGTAGGCATGCAAGGCCCCAGATATTTCGAACACGTGTCACCCTTTTTGGAATGCCCGATGATGAGGTTTTAAGACGCTACCGTCTACCTCCCAAAATCATCATAGACACTCTCTCATTAATAGAAAGTGATCTTGAGCGGCAAATTGACAGTCCAACAGCAATACCACCACTGACGCAATTTATGGCGGTGTTACATTTCTGTGCCTCAGGATCGTTTCAAACAACGGTGGGAATAGTGGCGGGCATCTCCCAATCCTCCTTTTCCAGGATCCTGAGGGCAGTGATGGAGGCACTTTTCAAGCACCTCCATCATTTTATTAAAATGCCTTTGGATATGGGTGCCCTTAGTGTGGCCAAGGCCAATTTTTACCAAATAGCTGGCTTCCCACACATCATAGGGGTTGTGGATGGTACTCACATACCACTTCAGCCTCCAGCACGGCTGGAGGCCATATTTAGAAACAGGAAACACTATCACTCCCTGAATGTAATGGTGGTATGTGATGCCTCCCTCCAGATCCTGTCCCTGAATGCTAAATTACCCGGAAGTGCTCATGACTCCTTCGTCATCCGGCAATCAGGGATATGTCAGAAATTAACCAACCTACAAGCTGGTGATGCGTGGCTTCTGGGTAAGTGGAGACCTTTAGTACATAACAATGTTAAGCTTGATACACAGTGTTCCTGATGTGGTGTATTTTTGTTCACAGGAGACAGTGGATACCCTTGCATGTCCTGGCTGCTCACTCCTTATTTGGCTCCCACACCAGGGCCACAAAGTGCGTATAATTCCGCACTTACAGCCACCAGGCAAGTGGTGGAGCGCTGTATCGGCCTTTTAAAAGGCCGATTCAGATGCCTCCACCGCTCTGGTGGCGAGCTCATGTATGTGCCGGATATGGTGTCGAAAATTGTGGTCCTGTGTGGGATATTTCACAACATTGCCATAAGGAGTGGTGTCCCAATGCAGCCAGAGGATGCCTTACCTGAGGATGGCCCCCCCGAGGTTGGTCGAAGGTCAGTATGTGGGGGGGCCATACGCGATGATGTGGTGGCCAGATTTTTTAGGTAAGTTTGAACAAAACTCCAGTGTTTATACCTAATGTGTTTGTGTTTTTTGGCGAACATCTAATTTATTTTTATTTTTCTCACCATCTTCTGTTTGTTCACATAATCTTTGGCACTCCAACGCTCACTACTTCCTGCTACCCTTACCAAACCTGGATCTGGTCCTTTTGGGCATATATTCTGGAACCCATATCGCAACGCCATGTTTGTGGAATCATGTTGGCATGGTCCTTCGTCAACCAGTTCTTGATTTTGTGTTTTTATTTAATTATTTCTTGGTATGTGTTGTATTTGAATTTATCACTGTGTATTTTTTTTGGGAGTGACCACTTTGTTTTCTCTGTTATGTTGTGAATAAATGTTTGAAGAGTGAAATGGTCTTCCTTTTTTGGAACGTTAACAGCAAGTGTAACCAGGTTAACACAAGTTACATTTGACTAAGGGGTAAACCAGTACTGACGCCAGTTGAGCTAAACTGAAATATGTTTTCAGCTTCCCAATCCACACCAAAAGGAAGCCTGGCCCAACCTTGGGATTTGTAAGATTGGCCTAAGCAGCTTGCGCACCAAGTAGGAACCTGGAAAATGTAGAAATATGTAATTGACACTACACCCAAAAAGGGAAATGACATTGTTACTGTTATGTGTTTCTTGTGTCTGTTTGACATACAAAGACAAAACACAATCTAACTTTTAAAAAAGGGAAATCCTTGCAGGAACAGTCTACTTATGTCAGGCTAAACTATCTTGGTTTTGGTTTTTAAAAATGAGCCACAACGTATATTTGTCTTAATAAATTTAATTGGACAATAGAACAAAAATAAAAAAACTAATGCCGAAGGAGGCCAGACAGCCGGTCGAGGGCCACCAGAATGCTGATGACATGTTGGCGCATCTGCCCCACAACATCCGCCACCTGTTGCCGATGCCTCTGTTCCTCTGTGGGTGAGAAAAGTGTGTGGGTTAATACAACAATAGGGAATCCACAGAAAAATTTAAAAAAACAACCAAATCACTCCTAAACCCAAAAACAAAAATAAAAAGGGTGGGCTGGCAAAAATACAAGGCCTAGGTACAAATTCCCACAGGTATGATATGTGTATGTTTAAATCACCAGGAAGAGGTAAAGGCAAACCTTCACAATCAACAAAAGTCAAGCCACAAAAACACGAAGAAAGGCACGACACATGATTACATACAAACAGTTTGTGCTTTAAAAAAAAATAAAAAAAAACATACCGGGAGACAAAACGGGAGCTCCGGGCAAACCTCCATGATCCTCCTCGGAGGATCCGTCATTCCCCAAAGAATGGGGCGGAGTTATGCTGGACTCCGGGGAGGGGGTAATTGGAAGAGGGGTGGGTGGAGGAGAGGGGGAAGTGGGACGGAGGGGAAGGAGGCCCGACATTTCCGGGAGAGGGTCTGGGAAGGATGGGGAGGAGTGGGGAATAGGGGAAAGATTTGGGGTGGAGTGTTGGCTGGGGGTTGGGGATAGTGGGCGGGAACGCCGTCTGGACGGACGGTGACGGCGGAGTCTTGGCTGTCCCCCTAAAATATGTCAAAGAAATTGCGTTTAGTTTATGGACAAATCCGGGCAACCAAACTAAAAAAAACAAACAAAAAAAAAAAAAACAAATAGCAGTAGAATTAAAAAATCAGAAATAGAGGGGAAACATGCAGACGCAGATATGAGTACAAATAATAAATAGAACAGACAGGAAAACATGCACACGCAGATATGAGTACAAATAATAAATAGAACAGACAGGAAAACATGCACACGCAGATATGAGTACAAATAATAAATAGAAGAGACAGGAAAACATGCACACGCAGATATGAGTACAAATAATAAATAGAACAGACAGGAAAACATGCACACGCAGATATAAGTACAAATAATAAATAGAACAGACAGGAAAACATGCACACGCAGATATGAGTACAAATAATAAATAGAACAGACAGGAAAACATGCACACGCAGATATGAGTACAAATAATAAATAGAACAGACAGGAAAACATGCACACGCAGATATGAGTACAAATAATAAATAGAACAGACAGGAAAACATGCACACGCAGATATGAGTACAAATAATAAATAGAACAGACAGGAAAACATGCACACGCAGATATGAGTACAAATAATAAATAGAACAGACAGGAAAACATGCACACGCAGATATGAGTACAAATAATAAATAGAAGAGACAGGAAAACATGCACACGCAGATATGAGTACAAATAATAAATAGAAGAGACAGGAAAACATGCACACGCAGATATGAGTACAAATAATAAATAGAACAGACAGGAAAACATGCACACGCAGATATGAGTACAAATAATAAATAGAAGAGACAGGAAAACATGCACACGCAGTTTGCCCCACAAACACAAACATTAAAACCACAATACATAACACTTACTTGCCAGGATCTGCATGCGAAAGCATGCCAGCAAGCGGGGCGTTCGCCGTTGCAGGTCGGACCACCTGCGCTCCAGCTGCCCGATGTTGCAGCGTGAGCCGAAAGACCGCAGGCGGGACCGTACCTCCGCATACGCGGAGCGCTTCTGCCGGTTGGTCATGGGTTGAGGCTGGCTGGTGATCCGGCGATCCATGACCTCCGTAAGCACCAGCAGCTCGCGCCTGGTGAATGCGGAGGCTCTCATGATGGCAATGGTGTTTTTCTTAAAAATCATTTTTGATAAAGTGTGTAAAAATTTTCTGATTGGCTAATGTATTTTGGAAATTAACAGGAGCAATTTTATTGGTTAGTGTATGAGTCATGTGTTCGACAGGGCCAGAAATCTCTGGAGAGTTAGGATAGGCTTGATGCAGTGACATGCGTAAGCAAATTTAAATAAAGAAATGAACCCAGGGAAATATGCGGGGATCCACAGCAATAGTACAATTGTTTAATTGTGGTTCACATGTTTTTTGAACAATAAAAGCGAATGTTTCAGCCGTACGTATTCTGCGGGTAAACACAAACACGGACAAGAGTAAAGTTTCTTGCATTGTGTTGAAAAAAACAAACAATTAAGCTAATTGATACATTGATTGGCATGATACGATTGATGGAGGTAGGCAGAATAAAGGAGCAGGTAATCGACATCTGACAAGGCCACTTCCTGTTTATACTTGTGCGTGCGTTCCTTTCAAGCCATTTCGGGGATGTACGCTCGCTATTTTGTACGCTCGTTAGTTAGAGGAGGGGTCGTCAGAGTTTTGGGAGGAATTTTAGATGCGAACGAAAATACGAGCGAGCCATTGAATTTAAATATTTTTGTACGTACGCCTAACGTACGTGCGCCCGCTTGCGAGTGGGTCTGAATGAGGGCCAAGGTCCTCTGTACCTGTTTCTAAAAAAAAAATTGTTCCTGTTTGATTATGCTTTCTGCTGCTCCTATATAGTGTATCTGCTAACAGGTTATAAGCCCAGAACTACAGAAAGAAAAGTTATAAAAGTCAGAACTTTAGTGAAAGAAAAGACAGCTCAGAGGAAATGGCTGCTGCTCTCAGAGTTTCAACCAATTTCACAGTGATGAGTCTGACTAACCAGAACTATCAGACATGGGAATTCAAACTAAAAATACTGCTTATAAGAGAAAGTATGTGAAAATGTATGCAAGAGACTAAAGGGGCCCATACACTACCAACAGATCACCGCATTCCTGCCATCCTGCAACTCGGCATTGCAGGATCGGTAATATCCAACATGTTGAATTTCACTGATTTGTCAAACATGATCAAAATATGATCATGATTGGCCCATAGGTAAAATTTAACATGGAGAATTTCACCGATCAGGCTGACAGGTGAACAAGCCCGACTGTGGTGAAACGTACGTACTGTCTCTCTGACACTTCGCCACTGCAGGGGGAGAGTGTTTGCGGCAGGCAGCAGTCTCGTCTGAGACGGATTCTCTCCAAGTCAGGTATTTCTCTTTCAGGTAGGTAGCGACTTAAGGTGCCCACACACTAGGGAGATCTGGTGACGATCCAATATCGTGTCCGATTTCCCTTGAACTCTCCCCGGCAGTCGTGGACCCAATTTTGTGCAAAAACTCTCCAAATTGTCACACGATCTCACGATCTATCGTGTATCGTGTCCGATGACGAAATCATGAGATCGTACACGATAAATCGTGTGCACTCCACGATGAATGGTCAGATTACTCAAAAATGTGAATAATGGGCAGGGGTATATAATGCAGGCGCCATTTTAGGTCAGTGCACTTCTGCTTTGTGACTAGTGAGGCTTGGAGTATACCTGTTACTGTACATTGCTATTGTGCTATACTTTGTTTTGCTTTGCTCTACAAGGGGCCTGATTCAGAGCCGTTCGCTATTTTCGGTCGTTCGTTCAAAAACAAGGGGTGGCTATTCAAATGATCCGTTCACAAATTGCAGTCTGTTCACACCTCTAAGTCTGAACGAGCGAGCAAAACATACGCTCGTTTATTTGATAAAAACGCCCCCTGGCCGCTCGCACCATACATCATGTCCGCTATTTATTAGATTAATCGAGTACATCGTACAGCGTATGAACTGCTCGCTATTCTTGTGGTTGTTTTTTTCAACCGCTATTTTGCGAGCAGTTCTGAGTTAAAAAAAAACAAGTGACGTGGTCAATGACGCTGCTGTATTAATCATGCACTCCCTTAAAACGCCCGTTTTGACCTTTAAGTACGCCAGCGTTCGAATTCCACTCCCCCGTTTTCAAACACCTTCCCCTGTTACCACCCACATACGCCTCATTCTGTCACTCCAAATAGCAGGCACTCGCTATATAGCGTACAAACGATTTTCGGCCGCACTGACTGGTTCGCGCATGCGTACTAAAAACCGTACGCATGCGCAGATGTGCGAACATCGCTCGGAACGAGCGTACGGCCGCTAGCGAGCGGCTCTGAATGAGGGCCAAAGTGTTTTCTTTGCTGCATTCTATCTATTCTATCCTGTATTCTGTGCTGATGGATCCCTATCGGTATAGAGTGATGGTTGCTTATGCTGGGTTGAAGACGATTAAGGAGACAGCCCAGCATAGGAGGAGAGCATGCTGGACTAAGGAGTGGCTGCTACAGAGGGAGAGTCACTCTCACATGTCTCTGCTGATGGAGATCCGGGAGAACAATCTGGATGACTATCGCAACTATCTGGGCATGGATGACGCCACATTCCAGGAGTTGCTGTGTCTTGTGACCCCGTTTATCCAGAAGCAGGACACAAGGCTGCGGAGGGCTATCCCTGCTGAGGAGAGGCTGGTGACTACCCTGAGCTACCTGGCTACAGGATAGTCACTGGAAGATCTGAAGTTCGGGACCCTCATATACCCTCAGGCTTTGGGCGCCATCATTCTGGAGACCTACAAGGCTATAGTGAAAGTGCTGCATTACCAGTTTTGCAAGGTAAGGAAAAACAACACTACACATTTGTTTCTTGTGAAAGAGAAAAAACAACTTTATTTTTTATTTTTTGCAAAGGTAGAAAAGTACTGTATAAACAGTGTAAAACTGGGTAAAAATTTCAGCCATTAAGGCTGAAAGCGATAAAACTGTCTTTATGACAGCAGTAAAAACATTGTCATTCCAAACATGGAATACATAACATAGCAATTGTGGTTTTGAAGAAAGTCGCTATATGAATTTAAAATGTAAAGCATTTATAATGTAAAAACTGCATTATCCCCAAATTTGAACAGTCCCAATACCTAGCCTGTTCTATGATATATGGTGGGTCAGATGCCAGATTGAATAGGCCAATACCCACATGGCACAAGGACAGATTGTGGCGCCGGCTTCCAACGGTCTGTCCTTGAACCATGTGGGTATTGACCGTGTCCAATCAGCATCATCACCATCGTATACCGTAGGGCAGGTATTGGGAGTGTTAAAATTTGGGGATAATGCAGGCAACAACAACAACAAAAATCAAAGATTACATTTGGTAAAACTCTGTATTGTCATCATCCGCCTCTAAAAGGGCACTATACAGTATATAGCCTGTCTTGTGGTGGGAGGGTTAGCGGATGGTGGAGTAGGCTGCGCCTGGGATGGAGGCATCTCAGAAGCAGCTGGGGTAGGTGGGAAGGGTACAGAGTTGGCAATATAGGTTGCTTGGTATAGGTTGTTACCCAAAGCCCTGATGAGCAAGTCATACACGAGCCACTGGAATTGATTTTGCGTTTCATCACTCATCTTCCGCATGGTGTTATTAATATGAGTGGTAAAATTATCAAGATGATCTGGGGGCCTTCTTAACTGCTCTTCTACTTGTTGCAGAAATGTCCACATCTTTTTGTGTCTTTTTCGCGGTACGTTTTCTTTTTTGCTGGGTAGGTGCTGGGGTGTTGTGGTTGGTGGTGTGCATTGGGATAAACACACATCCCCCTCACTATCTGCAATGCAGCTTAAATCGAGCGTAGACCCCAAATGTAGTTCTTGTATTGGAGTGTATATTGAAAGAAAAAATATTTTTTTTTTACAGTTTTAACATTTGTTTTTGTTTTCATTTTTCCATAGTTTCCTAATACAGTGGAGGAGTGGAAAACCATAGCTGAAGACTTCGAACAGCGTTGGAATTTCCCTAACTGCGGGGGAGCAATTGATGGCAAACACATCCGCATCTACCCACCTGCCAACAGCGGATCACAGTATTTCAACTACAAGGGGTACTTCAGTATTGTTCTCATGGCAGTGGTGAATGCCAACTGTCAGTTTGTTTTTGCAGATGTTGACAAGAATGGCTGTGGGTCGTTCAAGCAGACTGCATTCTATGAGAGGCTTACCTCCAAAACTCTCAACTTGCCATCAGTGGAGGAAACAAAGCACGGCCTAAACTTAGTTTTTGTGGCTGACGAAGCCTTCGCATTACATGAAAATGTGATGAAGCCATATGCGCAAAGGGGCTTGACATCTAAAAAGTGAATATACAACTATCTGCTTTCTCGGCCACGCAGGATTGTGGAAAATATCTTTGGGATACTCAGTAACCGGTTCCGCATTTTACACACCAGCATAAACCTGCGTGTGGAGAAGATAGACTGGGTTGTAATGGCATGATGTGTTCTCCATAACTTTTTACGCCACAAAACCACCCTACAAATGACATTAGGCACAGTTATGTGAGACGACCCAGACCTTCCGGAGGTGATTGGCCAGATTTCATTGTTGGCAGCACCAACAATGCAATCAACAGGCACTGCACAAGCCAAACAGGTGAGAGAGGAGTATATGGCCTATTTTAGTGGCCCGGAAGTAGGCCATGGCAGGAGGAATGTCTCAGATAAATTTTAAAAACTCTACTTACCAAACCAGCCTGGGACGAAGCACTCGGACCATCTTCCACCTCCTCTTCTCTCTCTCCCTCAGCCATCACTACAATGGACTGTCATTGTGGTTCCTGCTCCTTTAAAAATGATATCAAAGGGTAATACCATAGGGTGGGGCGATAGACATCATCAGCAGATGCTCCAGATCGCTTGGAATCCTCAATCCTTTTCAGCTCTTTTATAAACACAGTGCGAAGGTTTTGGATTTTGAGGCGCACTGACTTCAGTGTTGCATCATGGTAGAATTGCCGGCTGTACTCAACCAATTCCTCCAACGCGATAAGTTTCTTCGCCCTATTGGAGTAGTCATGACTATTAATCCTCCATAGACACTCCTTTGCCTCCCAACGTTCCAGGAAGCCTGTGATGAATTCGCGTTCCTGATTCATAGACATTTCTGTTTGGGAAAATAAAATAAGTAAAAATATGGACGTATACAATGTTGTCCTAATTTGTAATAGTTTAAACTTTTTTTTAATATATATACTGTATATAATACATTTAAAAATTTGTTTGGTTATGTCGTTATGGTGTTTTAAATTTTGGAAATCCTGTTTGCATTTTAAAATATATTTTTAAAAAAAAAAACAGTAATTTACTTGAGGCAGTGGTGCTGAGTGGGTGGGTAGGTGATGCATTAAACACATAGGTGCAGAGTGGGTGGGTAATGCATTAAACACATAGGTGGTCAGTGGGTGGGTGGGCGATGCATTAAACACATAGGTGCTGAGTGGGTGGGCGATGCATTAAACACTTAGGTGGTCAGTGGGTGGGTGGGCGATGCATTAAACACATATAGGTGCTGAGCGGGTGGGCGATGCATTAAACACATATAGGTGCTGAGTGGGTGGGTGATGCATTAAACACATAGGTGGCCAGTGGGTGGGTGAGTGATGCATTAAACACATATAGGTGCTGAGTGGGTGGGTGATGCATTAAACACAGGTGGTCAGTGGGTGGGCGGGCGATGCATTAAACACATATAGGTGCTGAGTGGGCGGGCGATGCATTAAACACATACAGGTGCTGAGTGGGTGAGCAATGCATTAAGCACATTGGTGGCCAGTGGGTCACATATTCATTGGTGGACAGGGTCTGCATATACATTGATGCTCTGTACAAATATACTCACCAAATTCCAGCTTCCACGATCGCGTCCGTCTTCTTGATGTCACGATGCCCCACAAAATGGAGACTGGGGTATGTCAGTCAAGTGACGGAATGGACGATAGATCGTGCATTGGATAGTGAGTACAAACACAGGGACGATCCGCACCACATCGGGTCAGAGATTGGCAAATCTTGCCTGCAGCGGGAAAGATCTGAAGATGCGATGTACGACTGGCAGGGATGCACATCGGCATCGTAATCGTGAGTGGTCACTCACGATTAGAACATATTTTACACGATCACACCTAGAATCAACTCCAGACCTTTTACCTGCTTAATTGATAATGAAATAACGAGGGAATAGCCCACACCTGTCCATGAAATAGCTTTTGAGTTGATAGTCCCATTACTTTTGGCCCCATAAAAAGTGGGAGGCACATATTGAAACCGTTGTAATTCCTACACCGTACACCCGATTTGGATGTAATTGCCGTCAAATTAAATCTGAAAGTCTGCAGTTAAAGCACATCTTGTGTGTTTCATTTCAAAACCATTGTGGTGGTGAATAGAGGCCAAAATATGAAAATTCTGTCAATGTCCCAATATTTATGGACCTGACTGTTTGTGTGTGTATGGTGTATGTCGATATATATATATATATATATATATCTATATATATCTATATATATATCTATATTAGACCCCCCCCCAGAAAATCCTGTGTTTGCCCCTGCCCTTGTTCAATATTTTTTTTTTTCCTTTGGAGACGGTGCACGTGACATCATGACATCATGCCACCCCGCTGGATGTCAGAGGAGCCGCAATGTGTGAGAAGCCATTTTTCAAGGCGATAAGGTAAGTCCATACTTGCCTACTTTTGAAAAAGCATTTCAGGGAGATTGTGAAAGCAGCACCTATGAGCGAGGCGGTAAAGTGGGTGTGTACTGCTACATCTGAGAAGCGTGCCATAACACCGACTTACATCCAAATGTAAATGAACCCCAAAGCAGTTAGTAAGATCTACTTGTTGATGAAAACAGGCTGATTTTCAGAAAATGTATGTAGCCATAGGGATCATTGTGCCTTATAACCAATGCAGGGAAATTATACTAATGATCCCATTTGAGTGTATATATCTCTGTTTTTTGTATATATAACAGCTTCATAATGGGTGTAAGGAGCAATCAGGTAGATTGCTAGACTCTTCAGGGAGTCAGGGAGATTACTACTATTTCAGGGAGTCTCCCTGTCAACCAGGGAGAGTTGGCAGGTATGGGTAAGTCATTACTCATGAGACTTAACGGTAGCGGGAAAAGGGGGAGGGGGACCAGGAGGCTCTGCCTATTTTTGTCACAATTTCTAATGGCAGCCCTGGGCCCGGGACTGACAAAACAGGCAGCCCCTCCCTTGCTGTGTTTCTTCAACTCCAGCCCTGCAGTGTTTTTCCAGCTCCTGCCAGCCCCCTTCTGTCTCTCCAGCTAGCACCCCTTCTGTCTCCCCATTACATAGTGGGCGTGCTCATGCCTTGCCGTGCGATCACCTGCCTTTGCCAGATTTGCATACGCTGGGTGTGTGCGAACGCATTTTGTGAGAGGGTCTGAATCGAGTTCTATGTTCCAGGCAACAATCCAGAGCTAGAGGTTGTCACTGAGAGGATGAAATGGACACTATTAACTAGCTATTAACTAGGGAGAAGCTGCTAATGAAGATATGGAATCTCTCAAACAGATCCAGACTTGGCATCTTGCAGAGTTACCTCCTGGAAAACATGCAAGTGGGTGTAAATGGTTTTTTAAGACTGGGGGGGCCTATTCATAATCGGGGATCATATAGGCCCCCCGATGATTAAGTATCCACCTCACAGTGTGGGATAATTATCACCGGCGCAATTCATCATTCTCCAAAGAGCAGCTGTCCACATGATTAGTAGCTTACCTATCTCCGTTGCCTGCTTCTGCGCATGTGTGACCTGAGGTCACGCATGCACCAAGCGGCCGGAGAGTCAGAGAGAAGGAGGCGGAGGGATCCGCTCGGGTCCCTCTTTACATCCCCAGAGCTCCTTCCCATAAGAAGGAGCGGGGCTACGAGAACATGCGTCATCTGAAGATATCGCTTGTTCTCAGAGTTTGCTGATTATCAGGTGGTCCTATTGGCCTGTTAACTTAAATATGCGGGAACTAGCGTTTTGCATGTTTAACAGGCATTTTAGGTATGATGAATAGGCCCCTAAATGTGATTGTGAAGGTAAAGTTTACAGCTTTAAATTAAGATTAGTGGCAAAGGGCTATTCTTAAAAAATGGTGAAGATTATAATGCCACTTTTGCACCAGTTGCTAAATAGACTACTGCAAGAAGATCAACCAGCAGCAGGGGGCAATCGTAAAGGATACCCATGACTGCTGGCTGGGAGGGGGAGAGAACAAGGGGAGGTGGGGCTTATACAGTGCAGACAGCCCTGGCTGGTGGCTATCTTATTAGGATATCCTATTAGGATTGCCTCTCTCAACTGCCCCCAGGCAGTGCCTGTAGTCCAGGGTGAGAAGGGTAACTGCAGCTTTCCTGTTCGCGCTGAACCTAGGTTGCAGGAAGATTGTCGTCCAGCAGCTACAGGTGGGCGATCCTTTTAGGATAACCCTTCTGTACCCCAGCTGGAAGGGGTACAGAAGGGGATGTTGCTGCAGTAAATTAAGTGCAAGCCTAGTGGGCTGAACTCTGCGGCTGCCGGAAGATTACTTGCAACGGAAAGTGTCTCTGATATATTTGCATCAGATGTATCACATGGGGAAGCACTGATTGGCTGAGAGAGCATGGGAGTCCCCATTTTAAAGGAATTCCAGGCCAGTTTGGGGTGGTTGCCATTATGGTGGGGGGACCCCACACTGTGCCTTTCCCCGCTATACCGTTAGTCCCCCAGCTTGTTCAGTCCGGTGCTGGTTATTGGAAAATCAGGGTGACCCCACATCGTTTTTTCTCTCAATTTCCAGTAACAGGCCAGCTTGAGAGGTCCAGGGCTGGTTATGTTTTTTATTTAGGGGGGACCCCACACAATTCCTTTACTCTTTTATACACACCAAGATCTGTGCAGTTCTTTTGTCTGCTGCCAATTGGTAGCAAATTCATACAGTACTTCTATAACTGCGGAGTCTATCATAAAGGGGGCAATCTGACAGTGTTTTAGACAGAATAAACATACAGAGTATACCATGAAAATACAATAGACGCTCAAAAACGATGCAATGTATAAGAGACAATTGTATACTATGTCGCTTTTTTAGATGCATTTGTAAGGGAATTGTCTTGTTGTGTTATCATTGTTAAAATCGATGTGTTACAGTCCGTCTGTGTAATGATACAGCTGATAATTGTTATGTGATGTAATGCCATTGGAGGAAGAATCCTATTTAAATGAAGTTTGGAGAATGCTAGGCCAGCCGTCTGATGAAGTCTCCGTGATGAAACGCGTAGGGACGTGGCTTAGCATATGGATATCCGCTTGTGGACCTGCTGAGTATGCCACGGATCATTGATATTTTATGCTCCCTTGACTTGCATTGGTTGTGACTGCCACTGTTGGTACGCATACTTGACTCATGTAATTTTAAACTGCTTATTACTGTAAATTTTATCTTGTGATGCACTATGGGGTGCCCCCTTTACTCTGTTCATTTTTAGATTAAAATTGGTGTGCCCATGAAGTGAATACAGGATAAAAAAAGGGGAAGACACCGACTTACACATAGGCTTGGTGCAAGCAGGACGGCTGCGAAAACATACTGTACAGTCGTGCCCTTATATTAAAACTGTGTGTAAAAAACTGCAATTCTCCCATAGAGAATTCTGGAGGGGGGGGGGGGTATGGTGTTTAAGGGGCTACACCTCAAAAGCTATTGGAGGTAACGAGCTCGGGATTTGGGAGTAATCTAAAGTTCCAACTGTCACATTTTTCTGCCGTTCTCAATTAGGACCACTTTCCTGCTGTAGTCTATGGGTGATTTTTGGGAAGGCATAACTCAGGGTAGGGGGCGAATTTAGACTTGGGGTTTGTTTTATTAGGTAGCTATTGTGCCAGGGTACGTGCTTTTGGGGTTCAGGTAAGTTAGAAAGTTACAGTTTCTAAACTATTACCTCAAGAATGCGCCCAACTTGTTGCGCAGCCGCAGTAGGAGCCTCCAGCAGGTGTATTCACTGTGGCATAACTTGGGTGTATCAAGATGGCCGTCATTTGCGGGCGGTAGCGGGGGCCGGGTCCAGGGGGAAAGAAGCGGCGTTTGCTTCGGCCGGGATGCGGGGGAGAGGGGGTAGGGGTTAGCGGGCGTTAGCTGCGGCCGGGAACCAGGGACAGTAGCGGTCGTTAGCGGCAGTGGTGCGGCGGCAGTGTGGGCGGTGGTTGTGCAGGCATTAGGACCCGGGGAAGGTAGCAGCACACAGATGCAGACTCGGATCTGGAATATCCATAATACCTGCATCTGTGCTTAAAAAAACAAACAAAGAAGAAGGGACGGATCAGTGAGAAAAAAAAATGGCGTGGCCCCCTCCACAAAAACAACAACCAGCACTGAGCTTTGGAAAGCCAGTACTGGTTGTGCTAAATACAGGGGACAAATGACATAGGGGTCTCCTGTATGAAGCACAGCCAGCACCAGGCTTTTGAGAACCAATCCTGGTTGCCAAAATACGGGGGACAAATGATGTAGGGGTCCCCCGCATCCAGCGCAACCAGCATTGGGCTCTGAGCTGGCCCTGGTTCTGGAAATACAGGGGGGAAAAATGCATAGGGTCCCCCTGTATTTACTAGAAACAGCACCGGACTCTTTCTAGTGGGGGAGGGACCAGGGGAGCCATAGCCAGGGGAGCCCTTTCACCAGGCACCCCAGCCGCAGCATCACCCCTGACCACTAGTAAGCCCAGCCCGGGGATCCCTGGGGAGCTGGGGATCCCCCAAATAAAGGGGTACCCCTCTCCAGGGCTCCCCAGGCCCAGACTGATAGCCCGGTGGTATCCCCAGCACCCCTGGGCGGTGGGTGCCGGGTTGATTGTGTAGTGTTGTGCAAGTAAAGTTAAAATATTGTCATTTGTTGTGGAACTACAGTTCAAAGCAAGCCTCCCCCGCATGCTGGTACTTGGAGAACCACAAGTATCAGCATGCAGGGCAACATGGACCTGCTGGTACTTGTAGTTCCACAGCAAAATCAATATTAAAAAAAGCAACACACACAGTTGAAAAGTAACATTTTATTAAAACATACATGCACACACACATGTACTCACATGCACACACTATCTCACATACTCACCTATGTATCCCTGTAGCCATTCTGTCCTCTTCTCCAGAAGGTAATCCAATGGAGTACCTGTAATAAAAATTCCATACTCACCTCTTCCTATGCGTGGCTCTGTCCTCTTCATCAGGTAATCCAGGGTCTTGGCAAAAAAAAATGGAGATACCCAGACCCTCGCACATTAGTAGTGTCCTCTGAGGACACTACTACCCGAATGACAGCTCCACCCGGAATTTCAGTTCAGACATCCCGGTGCGGAGCGCTCATCGGCCGGGAGGCCCGGATGTTTCAGAGAAGAGCTGCCGAAGACGGAAGACGCCCGGGAAGCCCTGGATGGGCGGCGGCCGGGAAAAAGAGCCTAATGGCTGCTGCCCTCCAAGTGAAGATGCCGTAGAAGACCTGGGGGAGCGGCAGCCCTGAAATAGAGCTTAAAGGCTGCCGCACCCCAGGTGAAGGTGCTGCTAAATAAAAAATTTTTAAAAACTGTGTCTGTTTAGTGCCCTGCCTGCTGGTACTTTTGGTTCTGCAAGTGTCAGCATTTGGGGATGACTGCTGGGACCTGTAGTACTACTGCAAAAGACATTATTTATGTTTTCATATACACCACACAACACAACCCGGCACCCACCGCCCAGGGGTGCTGGGGATACCCCCGGGCTATCAGCCTGGGCTTGGGGTGACCTGGAGAGGGGAACCCCTTTATTGGGGGGGGTCCCCAGCTCCCCAGGGATCCCTGGCCTGGGCTGACTAGTGGTCAGGGGTGATGCTGCACCTGGGGGTCCCGGTGAAAGGGATCCCCTGGCTGGGGCATCACCCCCCCGCTAGAAAGAGTCCGGTGCTGGTTCTGGTAAATACAGGGGGACCCTATGCATTTTCTCCCTGTATTTCCAGAACCAGGGCCGGCACAGTGCTGGTTGCGCTGAATACGGGGGACCCCTATGTCATTTGTCCCCTGTATTTTGCCAACTAGGACTGGTTCTCAAAAGCCTGGTGCTGGTTGGGCTTCATATGGGGGACCCCTACATCATTTGTCCCCTGTATTTAGCACAACCAGTACTGGCTTTCCAAAGCCCGGTGCTGGTTGTTGTTTTTGGGGAGGGGGCCACGACATTTTTTTTTCATACACGTGTTTTTAAAGTAAACACAGAAGCCCAGACAGGTCTCACTGACCCGTCCCTGCTTCTGTGTTTGTTTTTTTGAACACAGATGCAGGTATAGTATTATGGATATTCCAGATCCGAGCCTGCATCTGTGTTCTCCTACCTTCCCTGTGTCCTAATACCTGCTACACCACCGCCGATAACATCCGCTACCATTCCCAGCCACAGCTAATGCCCGCTAACCCCTACCCCTCTCCCCCACATCCCAGCCGCAGCACACTTTACACAATCAACCCGGCACCCACCACCCTGGTGATCGCCTTGGGCTATCAGCCTGGGCCTGGGGTGCCCTGGAGAGGGGGACCCCTTTATTGAGGTGGTCCCCAGCTCCCCAGGGATCCCTGGCCTGGGCTGATTAGCGGTCAGGGGTTATGCTTCGGCTTAGGGGCCCGGTGCAAGGGCCCCCCACTAGAAAGAGTCCGTGCTGGTTCTGGTAAATACAGGGGGACCCTATGCATTTTCCCCACCTTAGTTACATAGACTGCATGTGTGTATTCCAATGAGCACACAATTCTGTGAATTAGCAGCTCCACCATTTTATGAGTGACAGCAGTCTCACTCTGTGAGAGTGCTGAATCTGCAGTTAACCAAATGGTGTCATGGCATACCATATCTGTATTGCGAAAGGAACATGTCCATTAAGGCGTCAGCCTTAATGATGGTAATTTCATTGCTTTTTGGAGTTTGAGTAGCAGAAATTCAATAGGTTTTGTGAATTTTCAGATCATGTCTAAGCAGCCTTAATGGGACATATGACACCATAAGGTTTTTTGTCTATGGAATATAATATAAGGTTATGCCCTTATATTAAGGCTGAATCTAAAAAAATGGAATTCTTCCATAGAGAATTCCTGTGGCAGGGGGGGTGGGAGCATGGTGTATAAGGGGCTACACCTCAAAAGATTTGGAGTTACTGAGCTGAAATTTGTGATGGATGGGTAGAACTGTCGCTTGGTGCTGTACGCCAAATTTCAGGGCAAAAAAAAATAAAATCATGATTTGGGAGTAATCTAAAGTTCCAAATGTCAGTTTTTTCTGACACTCTCAATTAGAACCACTTTTCTGCTGTTCTCTAAGGGGGATTTTTGGGAAGGCATAACTCAGGGTAGGGGGCAAATTCAGACTTGGGGTTTGTTTTATTAAGAAGTAATTTCTCCAGGGTAGGTGCTTTTGGGATTCAGATAAATTAGCAAGTTACAGTGTTTAAACTATTACCTCACAATTCACCATTATACAGGTAGGGAGTTTCAACTTGTTGCGCAGCCTCAGTAGGTTCTCTATCAGGGGGTGTAATATGGCTTCACTTGGGTCTACTAAGATGGCTGTCCTTTGTGGGCGTTAGTGGCGATGGAACCCGGCAATTGTAGCGGGCATTAGTGGCGGTGGAGACCCAGTGATGGTGTGGCAGTTTGCCAGGTGGGGACCGGCAAAGTGTGGGCATCAGCAGTGGTGGCGGTGTGGGCAGCGTTGTTGCGGCGGGACCTGGTGGCGGGACCCAGCAGCGGTGCGGGTGTTGGAGGGAGGCCTGGAACCGATAGGATCCAGTCCCTGCCAGCCATTCTACAGAGTTCGGCCAGCCATTCTGCAGAGTTCGGCAGTGGTGCCCATTTAAAAAAATGGCACCTTAGCACCATTTTTGAAATTCGAAGATGGCTGCCGCTAGCAAATCACAGCTCGTGGCAGCCATCGCAGAGTTCGTCAGTGGTGCCATTTCAAAAATGGCGCCTAAGCACCACTTTTGAAATTGAAAGATGGCCACCGTGAGCCAATCATGGCTCACGACTTTGTTGCTCATCCCCTTCGGCTGGCGGGGAGGCAGCAGTGAAGAGCTGCCAAAGAGAGAAGATGCTGGAAGTCCTAGTGGGGGGCGGCCATGCAAAAGAACTGACAGGCTTCCGCCCACTAGGTGAAGTTGACGTAAGTCCTAGTGGGTGGTGGCCATGCAAAAGAGCTGACACAGACTACCACCCTCTAGGTGAAGAGGACACAGAAGCCCTAGGGAGATTGCAGCTGCGTAAAAGAGCTAATTGGCTGCCACCCCCTAGGTGAAGATGTTGAAGCCCTGGTGGGTGGTGCCCGCCAGGCAATGACGATGAAGTCCTGGTAGGCTGGTCCCCACAAGGCAAAGACATCAAAGTTCTGGGTTGGTGACGGGCACATAAAGCTTAAAGGTCACCGCCCCCCAGGCAAATATGCCAAAGCCCTGGCAGGTTGGCACCCAACAGACAAAGATGACAAAGTCCTTGGGTGGTGGCGTCCTTGTAAAAGAGCTTAAAGGCCGCTGCCCCCCAGGTGAAGATGCTGAAGCCCTGGTGGGTTGGCACCTGCCAGGTGAAGATGCTGATGCCCTGGTGGGTTGGCGCCCGCCAGGTGAAGACGACAGAGCACTGGGGGGTTGACGTTAGCCAGGAGAAGACACAAAGCCCTGGGGTGGTGGTGGCCATGTAAAAGAGCTTAAAGGCCGCTGCCCCCAGGTGAAGGTGCAGCCAAGTAAATTATTTCAAATAAATGATTGCAGTTTGTTTATTTTAATATTTATTTTACAAGTGTACTACAAATACCAGTGAGCCTTAAAGCCCCACTTGCTGGTACTTGTGGTTCTCTAAGTACAAGCATGCAGGGAAGGCTTGCTGGGACCTGTAATTTACCTGTAAAATACAATATTCTTTCCAATGCACCACCCTACACAACCCGGCACCCAATGCCCAGGAATGCCGGGGATAGCCCCGGGCTATCATCCTAGGCCTGCGATGCCCTGGAGAGGGGGACACCTTTATTAGGGGAGTCCCCAGCTCCCCGTGGATCCCCAGTTTGGGCTGACTAGTGGTCAGGGTTAATGCTTTGGTTTTGGGCCCCGGTGAAAGGGCTCCCCTGGCTGTGACATTAACACCCCGCTAAAAAAAGTTTGGTGCTGGTTTTGGTAAGTACAGGGGAAACCTTTTCATTTTTTCCCCTGTAAATCCAGAACCAGGACTGGCTCAGAGGCCAGTGCTGGTTGTGCAAAATATGGGGGACCCTTATGTAGTTTGTCCCCTGTATTTTGGCTACCAGGGCTGGTTCTGAGTAGCGCGGTGCTAGTTGTGCTTAAATACAAGGGATTCCTATATCGTTTGTCCCCTGTATTTTCACAACCAGGACTGGCAGTGTAAAACCCGGGGCTGGTTGTGCTTTGGGGTGGCACCTTACACAATCAACTGGCACCCACTGCCCTGATGTGCTGGGGATAGCCCCAGACTATTAGCCGTGGACTGGGGTGCCCTGGAGAGAGGGACCGCTTTATTGAGGGGGCTCCCCAGCTCTCCAGGGATCCCCATCTGGGCTGACTACCGGTCAGGGGTTATGCTTTGACTGGGGAAAAGGGCTCCCCTGGCTGTGGCATTACCCCCCCCCCGCTAGATAGGGTCCAGTGCTGGTTTGGGAATTTACAGGGGAATCCTACTCATTTTTTTCCCCTGTAATTCCAAAACCAGCATCGGATCAGAGCCCAGTGCTGGTTGTGCTAAATACAGGGGACCCCTATGCCATTTGTCCCCTTTATTTTGGCAACCAGGACTGGTTTTGAATAGCCTGGTGCTGGTTGTGCTAGATACACGGGACCCCTATGTTGTTTGTCCCCTGTATTTTTACAACCAGGACCAGCAGTGAAAAGCTTGAGGCTAGTGGTGCTTTGAGGGGTACGTACATTTTTTTTATATGTTATATATATTCAACTTTTAACAGATGCATAGATGAATCTCACTGATATGTCCATACATCTGTGTCTTATTGATTTGCTTTTCTCAGGTGCAATGCCCAGCACTAGTGAGCCCCTCTGTCACCATCTAATGCCTCTGTACACTGCCCAACACCCTCACTGCTGCCACTGCCCTGCACACCTTTACCTCGCCATCGCAGCTGTCTTTCCCTCTGCACCCCAAAACACCTGAACTAGTGTACCATTTTGTTGCCCTTCTCCCCTGAAGGGCAACATGGTTAATACATTATTAAAAAGCTATAAAATTCCATATTTAAAACCTTATAGTTTGACCTGTCCCATTAAGGCTTAGACATGATCTGAAATTTCACAAAACCTACTGAAATTGTACCACTCAAATGTAAAAAAAGCAATGAAATTCCGATCATTAAGGCTGACGCCTTAATGGATGTGTTCCTTGCGCAATACAGATATGGTATGCCATCACACCCTGTGGTTAATTGCAGATTCAGCACTCTCACAGAGTGAGATTGCTTTCACTCACAAAATGGTGGAGATGCTAATTCACGGAAATTGTGTGCTCATTGGAATACACACATGCAGTCTCCAGTCTATGCAACTGAGGTCTGAGCAGAAGATAGATGGGATAAGAGTGGGGTGGATGGGGGAAGAGACAGAGCTGTGTGGATGGGGGAAACAGAAATGAATGCAGACAGAGGGAAGATAAAGCAGCACAGAGGGAGCCAAGTGCAGATGGATGCAGATGGGTGGAAAACAGTGTTACGAATGGGGGGATCAAAGTGATTCAGATGGGTGGAAAACAGTGGTGTGGATGCGGGGGGAGACAGAGTGGCATGGGTGTGGGAAGACAGAGCAGCACAGATGGGTAAAGTCAGATTGGTACAGATGAGGGAAAACAGACTAGCACAATGTGAAAACACACATATGTTGGTTGGTCCTTCAATCTTAAACACCTACACCTTTTGACCCTCCACTGGGGTCTTTTTCAAGGTCAGTTTGCAAAGTGAACTTGAAAAAGACCCCAGTGGAGGGTTGAAAAACATAGATTTTTCAGACAGAGGACCCAGGTGCACTGTGGACTAACCAAAGAGGGGGGAACCGAGCTGTGAGTAGTAAAGGACCCAGGACCAGCATTGTCATATTGGATTAGATCTAAAGTGCTTAAGAACTGTCTGTTGCCAGTTCCATCTGGTAATTGTTATTTTTCAAACACCTGGGGATACCACCATCAATGTAGAATGCTTGTTTATTGTTGTTTTTAATATTTATTAAATTGTAGTTCACTATATCAGCGCATCTCTCTCTTCCTTGGTTTTTTACATAATGAACCTATGAGGGGGATACTGCCAATTAACCATACCTCATTGGAGGTTGGAAGTCAATTGCAGAGACACTTTTCTCATGCTATTCTCCAGGATTAGCACTGCTTGAGTCTTTACCCATTGTTTATTGCATTTCAATTTGGTGAAGTGGCGAGGGAACCTTCGTTTGGTAATCACTCTTGACTGGCACTCATCACCTATACTTGTGTAAAACACATCAGTAGGGATTGGGGAAGACAGATTGGTGTGGATGGGGGGATGACAGAGTGGTGTGGGTGGGGGGAGAAACAGAGAGGTGCGGTTGGGGAGGACAGAGTGGTTCAGATAGAGGAAGAAAGAGTGGCACAGATGAGGGGCAGACAGAGTGGTGTGGCTGGGGGGAAGGCAGTGGTGTAGATGGAAGGAAACAGAGTGGCATGGATGCAGGAAGACAGGAAGGCGCGTATAGGGAAAGACAGATTGGTGCGGATGAGGGAATAAAGAACTAGCACAGTTAGGAGACCACATAGCTGTAGGGATTGGGGAAGTTATAGCAGCATGGAGGCGAAAATAGTGTACATGCATAGACAGAGTATGATAGTTTTAGCAATTAGGGAGCAAAATGTGTATTTTGAATAAGATTGATGTATAGAGTGAGATGGATGTTGGAACCCACTGGGAGTGTTGTGGTGAAGGAATGGGAAGATTGTAGGCACTGAGTGGGATGTGTGTGCCACATAACAGCTCAGACCTTAGATGCATAGACTGCATGTGTGTATTCCAATGAGCACACAATTCTGTGAATTAGCAGCTCCACCATTGACCATTGTGTGAGTGACAGCAATCTCACTCTGTGAGAGTGCTGAATCTGCAGTTAACCACAGGGTGTGATGGCATACCATATCTGTATTGCACAAGGAGAATTTCATTGCTTCTTTAAGTTTGAGTGGCAGGAATTGTGAAATTTCAGATCATGTCTAAGCAGCCTTAACCGTAAGGTTTTTTGTCTATGGAATATATATATATATATATATATTCATATATATTCATTCACAGTATTGGCAATAGTCCAAGCATAACACAATTATATATGTCTTTTGTAATTACTTGTGGGTCATAATGCAAAAGGCAGAGAATAAGGCTATGTTCCTGCTATGTACTGATTTTTCCTCTGGCTATAGCTGCTGAGGTATATAATCAGATACTCCGGGTCTCATTCAGACCCGCTTGTGAGCGCTGGACGCTCACAAGCGGGTCGATGGTACCCAAATGCGCATGCGCACGACGGAGGGAGCTCCGTCGTGCGCATGCGCGAGACCAGAATAAAGACGGCCAAACCGTCGTTATGGGTCTCGCACCAAAGGGGGCATGCTGTCGATGGTGACTGACAGCACGCCCCCTTTGGTGGGCGTGGCTGCCCAGACGGGTATGCCTACCGTCTGGGGCCGGTCCCACTGACATCACAAGTGATGTCAGTGGGAATGCTTTCGGCTCTGACAGAGCCGAAAGCACTCTAGGGCTTGCGGCAACGAGACCCTACCGTCTGGGTCCGGCCCCACTGACATCACTAGTGATGTCAGTGGGAGTGATTTTGGCTCTGATAGAGCCAAAATCACTCCTGGGCTTGCGGCAGCGAGACCCTACCGCAGTGTCTCGTCGCAAGCCCGATGGTCTTGACCATCGCGACCATCATCATGGACGCTCGCATAAGCTGTGGGTGGTCACCCACAGCTATGCGAGCGTCCAAGAGGCCGCTCCATTTTTAGGTAGGAGGGCCCTGATTCAGAGCGAGTGCTCTGGTCAGAGCGTCCGGCTCTGAATCAGGCCCTCTGTTCCTAAGAGTATCAGTAGCTTGTACTAGAACTGCAAATGTCACTGTTGTTACAATGTAGCTAAACTTGTGCCTCATGCAATTAAGATGAATACTGGTGCAGTCTTTTTTTGTTACAGTGCCAGATCATAGAACTCTAGCTATGTTTATTTAGGCTGTGAAGACAATTAGTCTGATGGAGCCTGTCACTGGACTATTTAATGCAGTGTCCTGTGCAAAGGCCAGGTCTGATACTTTCTGAGAAAAGCATTGGAAACTGGAAATTCCCATCAAAATTTATTTATGTAAAATAATAGCATCAGTTTCAAATGAATCTGTTGTATTTTGCAAGATAAACCGTAATTTGTTTTCAGCTACTGTATAAATCTAATTTTCTCCTGAAGTTCCATTATGGAAATGAATACCTTCCAATTATATATAATACAGTCTATTGGGCCTGTTCGGGCCTGTGAGGTCTGCAAGTGAATTTTCATTAATTTCTTGAAAATTGATTTCAGTAGGAGAGTTAAACTCATCCTGTACTATAAATGTGTGAGTTCAGGATTTATTCCTGTTATTTTTATTCCCTAGATATTTGAAGAGGATGCTTTATTATGATAGATAAATATTTGCTATTTTATGGGTTTATATATCCATTTGTTGTATAAACTATTGTGAATTAAACTGTGTACACACTATACGATGTGTGACCCAGTGATGGTGCTATATGATGTAATGATACACTGTGTGCGCCATACACACAGTACGATCCGGTGTACAATGGCGCTATGCGTTGTTGCATGCTGCCTTTAATAACACAGGGTCGTTCATTGCATAGTCCCATCTGCTGTGCAGAACATGATGGCGAGTTAAACATATACCTTTTGGCTGAATGTATCTTGTGTGTATTCACACTGCACATGCTCCCAAGGAGCATAGAGGTATGGGCATTTCACTCACATCTAGACTTATGACTGAAGAGGCATAACTGGGTTGCAGTGGGGCATTCTCATGTAGACAAAGTTGAATGAGGATTGAATGAGGGTTTATCAATGCAATTCTGAGCTATGCATAGCAGTATGTAAGCGTAAATTTGCCTGTTTGGAGAACTATTTTATGCACCTTTTATAGGGTGTGTGCAATTGCGCATTGATGCTGATGACTTGTAGCAAACCAAGCATACACATAGGGGGTGGGAAGTTCCAGTGGCATATCTATAATGGATGCAGCACAGTCAAAAGCAGGGGGGGTTTCAATTGCCCAGAATCCCCCTTCTCCCAACCATTTTCTAAAATCATGACCACAATAGCAATAGTATGTAATGCGATTTTACTAGAGCTATAGGTTTGATACACAAAGTAAATTTTTTAGACTCTCTCCCCTAGAATCTACACTATAGACTATCTATAGTGGTAATTATTAATATTGTACACCCTGCACGCATTTCAGTTACTTACCTCCTGCCCATCCTGCTGCAGCCCCTACCATTTCATTGATATCTTTGGAAATATAGCACCGGCACTTTACTTTTAAGTTTACCACAAGATTACAGGAGACGCTGACACAGAGCTTGAGTATTTGTGATGTGCTGCACATACACTGGTGCCATTTTGTTTAGAGGGAAGGATGCTAATAGACATCTCCATTCTTAAAATGCCCCTAGGTGCATAAGATGCACACAAACCCTACATGAGAGATGTGTTTTGGTAAAACCACCCTCAAGTGTTTCGTTTTTTTTTTTTTATTGGATTTCTTTAAAAATTTATAAAAACAGCTAAAATCATGTTATATGTCGACATTGTTAGGGTGAGGCACTAGAGGGAGGGTAAGGGATAGTATGGTAGTAATCTGGGAAACCACTGGAGCCGCTGCAGCCATTGGAAAAAGGTAAGTCACTGCTTGGCCACCATGAACTGTTTCATCATGGACTACATGATGACATTATGACTATGCTGACACTGTCATGTCAACAAAATGAAAGTTCCGCCTGCCTACATCGCGTCTTTTGGCTGCGGAAACTTATTGTGCGTGTCCCCGCTATTCGTCGTATTCAATTCCAAAAGATGTGAAAACAGCGACATGCGTAAATCAGAACAGGCGAAAAGTGGTGTCAGAATCAGGGAAATCAGCCTGAACCCCCCAAAAAGATGCAGAAACATTGGGGATCAATGTAGTAGTGCCCGATTAGTCCTAATAAAACTGTTTGGGGTACTTAAGTTGGTACAATTGCATCTAATTAGAGTCTTCGCACAAGTGGTGAAGAATGGCATAAAGCAATATTTTTTGGAGAAACTAAGTAGTTCTGGCAAATTTGGGGTTCCTGAGAATGGGTGCTAGCATCTTTTAATGTCTCTAAATGAAGTTTTAATAAAAGTGAAATTCCTCCGTTATAAAAGTACCTGCAATCCCCAAAACACTTGGCCCCTTCTTAGAGCACCCCCAGAACCTTATTTGGCTAGTTCTTGAATTTGTTCCCCCACTTTGTGCTTTTTCGCCCCCAAAATGAAAGTACTTTTTTGGGGTGTTCTTAAGTTTTTTCCTGGAATTTTTGGAAACAGTTGTCCTTTGGGGGCTGTCCCAAGGGTTCTGAGAGGTTTCCCCACATTTGCACCCCAAAATAAAAATGTTGCACTTCTTTTCTCCTGCTATCCAGAGGCAAATCTTTTTCGCCTATTACATTGCATTGACTTTCCGAGTACGCGAAAAGCGGGTGGAATTGAATATGGACATAAGTTTCCAACAGGCAAAAAGACACAATCGGTGATACTTTCTCGCGGATCTCGGCTTTTTGTTTCTAACTGAATACGGCTCGTAGTGGCAATAAGTAAAATGTATATTTGCAGAAAGTATATTGGTGAGCTTATCTCTTTCATTTCACCAGGTCATTATATCTCACTGTCCTTATTGATGAAATCTGCCACATAAATTACCATTTCCTAGTACAATTCAGGATCAGAACTGAAATTAGAAAAATTAATAAAACAATATGTTTAAGAATTATTCAGCTTAATTTAAGTATATCATTTCTGAAAATAAGTAATCAGAATATTGTTTATTTATTTTAATGATTAACGTATTTTAAATGACTGTGGTGATGAGATTTGCAATTGACTTATATTTCTACAGTTTTGGAGACTTACATATAAATGTTTGTTAAGGAAAAAATAAAAATAAATAAAGCTAGTATTCTCTAGCTATCCTGACTCTAGCCCTATTTTGCAGTATATGTACTATTATCATGCTCAGTAATTGATCAACACACAAGAGGATCTGAGCACAGAAAATATAAATCCACCCTCCCCAAGTTTTCCCAGTTATCAAATCACAAAAGTGGCTCTAGCAACATTTTTATGTCAGAGAGACACCTATATTGCATGACCCCTGGCATCACTAGGGGGGTTCAGGCTCCACTGGATGACACCCCAGCCGAGGAGGTGACACCAAAATAGCAGTGCTGAGAACAGGGGGCATGACGCCCCAAGATCGGCACAAATAAGGGAGCATGGCTTTGCAGAGCGAGGCCACATCCCCTTGTGCGCGCAAGAGTTCCTGCCGGCCGCACCGTGTGTCAGGCATGTGAGTGATGCCACTGTGCACGGCTAAGATAACACTGCAATATGTAATCTGACAAGGAGTAATCACTTTTACCATAAATATGTCCATTAGTACAGCAGTCAGATGTCATAAAAATACCCATAAGGAGAAAATATTCATCTGTAGTAATGTCAAAAATATGGCTTTTAGTAGCAACCTATTCATTGGAAGAAATATGACCGACATTACAAATGCCAAGTAATACGAATATAAGTAGTAACTATTATTATTATTAGTAATCAGTATAAATAAATATGTCTTTTGCAAGGAAGGGCGGGATCTGGGAGGTTGGTCTATGTTGGATAAGGAGCACTCCTGCACTGCCTCCATCCTCAGTGCACCCAGGTAACTGAGCCAGTGGTCCCTGACTGCACATGTGCGCCTTGTTTGCACATCTTCCCTCCTGGCATTTGTAGTGAATGGACACATCCCTGAGACTCCTGCAGATATACCAGCCCTGCAGAGCCCACAGAGTACCACAAGTACAATATACCACTGCTACATTAGTGGGGATAGTGTTTCTATCCTCCTTTGTTTATAGCACTCAGATACCCATGTACTACAACATTGCTCCAGGTTGCATCTATACTACTACAATTTTATACCTGTTATAAATCTGTGTCTTATGCTACTTGTTGTACTACCTGCTTCAATAAACCTAAGACCTGGTTACGCTATACCACGTGTGGACGAACTGCCACCAGCACCAAATATATGCCCAGCACAAAACAACTGTTATATAGTGGGACTGATTGCATAACCTTAATTCTATGCAGTGTCATTCTGCTGCACATCTGTGCTACCGCTACTCTGCAAACAGGTTATGAGACCAGCAGTCTCAAGCTAATAGGTTCTGTTCCCCATATACTGACACTACCAACAGTCTACTCTCCCAGTAGTCCAGGAGAGCTCCCTGAAATTTGAATGTCTCCCAATGATGCTGGAAAAGTAGTGAAGTATGGCCTATGGGACATGAGTTGCCTAAGGGACATTGTTGCTTTGCACCCTTACTGTAGCGTACCTACAGGTAGATGCCCCTGGCATGCCTCTCCAAGCACAAGGGGCCGCAACTCTGTGATACATTCAACTTACAATATAGCCCCATGTGAAGTACTTGCAATTTTAGGAGTCACTGTTTCACATGTGGTAAAGAGTTAGCCTCCAGCTCTATACCAGAACTATTGTCTCTTCTTTTTTTGAATCTAACTCCAATCAAAAAACAATTATCTGTGATTATATACAAGCTTTCTTTAAAGTATTGTTACAGTATTTAAAAAAAAATATATATCCTGCTGTTGTAACAGATCACAAATGAGAGATAAGTGCTTTATTGATCTAATGTCATTATCAATACTTTTGTGTGCGGCAGCTTCCAGAGTTAACTGTAAAATCAACATGTGGATAACACTCTTCTCACAAACGCATGGTAACAAGAGAAAATGAATCTCCCACTGTTTGCTTGGGCCTACTATACTGTGTCATCTAACAGGGATTGTTGAACTGTTTAAGTGTGAAATGTAGGATTTTTAATGTATAAAATGTGAGGAATAAAAATATTATTTGGCCATTGTGATGCATGCTTTCCTCATGTGGTTTGTACATTTTTCAGGAGAAACCGGTTTAATGCTTAGGTACAATTTTGACACATTTTAAAATTCACACGTGAGGAAATCTAGACACATAGGGGCTGATTCAGATTTGCACACACGCTGGCGACAATTAAACTTGCACTGTATCCATGTAACTAAGGGCCTGATTCATTACAGATCGCAACTGCGATTATGCATACAGATGGCCGATTGTTGTGTTCTGTGCATGCATCACAGAGCGTGGAGGCTCCAATGCGATCGGACTACACAGACACATTGCAGAATAATTGACAGGAAGTGAGCATTTGGGGGTGGTGACGGGGGAAGGGGGGGGGTCGGTGAAATACAGGCGTGCCAGTGCATTTAAATGCTGTTAGAGGGGCGTGCATAAATTAGCCACTTCGATGCCATATGCAGTTTGGGCTTTCACTGCGTGCTATAAGATTAGCAATTTCTGAGTAAGGTCAGACCTTGTGCAAGTGTTAGTGTGGCTGACGATGGTTTCACAGTCTTGCACAGTATTACGGATGTGTGTAAGGGCGTCGGCATTGTGATAGCATTCATTAGCATATTTTTGTAGTGGACTGCTTGCGTAATCGCAGCTGCGATCGCAATAGTGATCCGTAATGAGTCAGGCCCTAAAGTTGTATGTATGTATTTATCTATATTACAGCAGAGCAGTTATTCATCAGTTTGTTTAAATAGCAGTCATCATTATCAGCACTTGCACTAGCCCTATACCTACAGTTAGTGGCGGATCCTGGGGGGGCAATCAGGGCGATCGCCCCCCGTAACACACTACTGGCAGCCTCCTACAGCTATCGAATGAGTGATCTGCTCAGGACAGGTTACCTAAATGCACGCAAATCGGTGCTCGGGGACATGCTGCAAAGAGGGTTTTTTTCTTCTAAGGGGATGTGGCCACATCGCTCGCGATAAGGCCACACCCACTTCTCTTTGTCCGGAACCTGCTTTACACGGCCCTGGTATCAGGAGGGGCTGAGATAGAGTTAGATGGCCCAAGTGTGCATATCTGATAGATATATATTTACATGTGTGTGTGTATGTATATATATATATATATACATAAGTATATATATATATATATATATATATATATATATACACCGCCCCCCCTAAACCAAGAGTCTGGATCCTGTGTGCTTGAAAGTTTGTGAGCCCTTCAGAATTTTTTAGATTTCAGCTGAAATTTGGCCTAAAACTACCTCAGATTTTCCTAAAAGTAGATAAAGAGAACCAAATCAAACAAGACTTGCAATTTTTTTTGTTGAGGAAAATGATCCAAAATCACAAATCTGTGAGTATGTGAACCTTTGCTTTCAGTATCTGGTATGACCCCTTTGTGCAGCAATAACTGCTTCTAAAGGTGTCCGGTAATTGTTGATTAGTCCTGAACATTGACTTGGACCCATTCCTCCGTACAAAACAGCTTCAACTCTGTTATGTTAGTTATGTTAGTGAGTTTTGACCGTCTTGACCATCGCGACCATCTTCCTGGCTGCTCGCTATAGCTGTGGGTGGTCACCCACAGCTATGCGAGTGGCCAGGAGGCCGCTCTAAAAAACCAGAGGGCCGGCCCTGATTCAGAGCGAGCGCTCTGTCAGAGCGTCCGGCTCTGAATCAGGGCCACTGTTCAACGTTTCATGAACTTCTTCATTTTGTCAGGAATATATATATATATATATATATGTTTTAGTACAGTTGTTACCAGTGGTCGAACTGGGAATTTTGAAGTGGGGGTATGGAAAATGTAGAAGTTGTGGCAGTGGTGCAAGTAGAAGCAATGTGTCATCATTAATAAGAGCACGCACCGAAGGCGTGCAAGAAAAAATGGGCATAGCCACACATCACAAGGGATATGGATAATCGAAGCATGGGGGGTGTTAAGCAGAGGGTGACGGGAAGAGAGTGAACAGGAGAGGCAGTAGGTGACAGGGAAAGGCAAAGAGTGATGGGCAGAGGGTGACCGTGAGGCAGAGAGTGATGGGGAGAGGCAGAGGGTGAAGAGTTGAGTGTGATAGGGAGAGGTAGATGGTGATGGACAGAGGGTGATGAGGTGAGGCAGAAGGAGACAGATGGAGCCACAGAGTAATGGTCAGAGGGTAGTAATTATCAGTGATGTGCGGTCAGGTGAGGCAGGTGAAGCAGAACCTTTTCTGTCATACTTAGGTATACTTCACAGTTCTTACTATAAAAAATATAAGAAAAAATTAAAGAAAATATTTGTATTATTCTAGTCATTTTTATAGTCAAAACTCTGGAGTAAAAAGTGTATGGCAGGGGAAGCGCTGCCTGCCCTGTCTACCTTTTCCGCACATCCCTGATCAAAACACACCAAATTTCCAGCACTATATATTGCTGCACCTTTGTATAATGCCCACATGAACCCTCGGGTTCATATATGTATTTTATATATAATAGCTTTCCCTCAAAATGGCGCAAAATCACATCTAAATAATACATTTAATCAGTCCTTACATCTAAGTAACTGAATGAAGTCTCTTCAATCTCTTTTATTGGTGTGTTTCTTCTTCATATAAATTGGAATACTCCAGTCAAGTAGATAAAATTTCACTCCCCAAATCGTGGTCCTCAGACACGCAGATAAAAAAGAACAAAATACATAGTGCAATATTGCCAACAAATAGGGATACATTTATTCTGACATCGCACTCAAATCTTAATAGAACTTTAAAAACATATCACCACAAGGGTATACATATAGGTATCTAGTCGCTCCTTTCATCCATATGTTACCATCCCAGATTGAATCAGGTTAAGGGTCAAGGTCCCGGGATCCTTTTTCCTCCTTAAGGTATCAATACAAGATGGCAGCAGAGGTACCCAAAAAAATACAAGCATCATGTCGTCACCAGCTTAAAGCTTTTTGGACTTCACGTCCTTTTTCAGAAGCATGGTGACCTCATTACAATAACATATATATATATATATATATATATATACCTATACTAATTGAGAACATTCCCACAATCAATTTCCTGAATTTCCCGGCATATGCAGCGACCGGAAGTGATGTCATCATTAGCGCCCGGAACTGGAAGTTCATCACAATGCATTCTGACATTCCCGGAAACCTGAACCGGAAGTGCACAGTGCGTTCCACCATGCTTTCCACCTGGTATCTGGACTGGAAGTGGTAAGGGTTTTGATTGTTATCATCCATTTGTATTTGTGAAATCTGGAAAAAACACTTGGGGCTTGATTCAGAGGCGCACGCTATTTGCGTGCGCTCGCTCTGAATCATGGCATCCCTATTTTTTTTTGACCGGCCTCCAGGCCGCTCGCACAGCTGTGGCTAACCACCCACAGCATGTGCGTGCGGCCTGGCGATGGGCGTGATTATCCCGACCATCGGGCTTGCGAGGAGACCCTTGTGGTAGGGTCTCAGGTCTCGCAAGCCCTAGTGGACTTCCTGCTCACGTAAAAATAGAGCAGGAAGTCTTCTACTGACATCACTAGTGATGTCAGTAGGGCCGCCAACAAATGGCAGCCGTTCCTTCGGGAACACCTCCGTTTGTGCAGCCACCCCCCCTTCCCACCTACAATACGGGGCGAGCTGTCGATCAATATCGACAGCCGCCCTGTCTTGTAGCAAGCCCCAGAGCAAGTGATTTCTCACTCGCTCAGGGGCTCACAAGCGCGGTGCGCCCGCCACGTGCCCGCAATGGCCCACCATCGACCCGCTTGCGAGCGCGTCTGAATCAGGCCCTTGGTTCCTTATTCTCCACTTAATTTATAAATAAGTAGCAGGAGTGTATCTAGGGGTCCGAGCGCCCCTGGCAAAGTAATGGACTGGCGCCCCCCATATTTTCTGAATAATTACTCTGTACTTATAAAGTCTCTACAGCCAGACCTCCTTCTATATCCCCAGCCAACCCTTATGTGTTATCAGCCAGCACCCCCTTCTGTTTCTTCAGGCAGCACCCTTTTTGTCTCCCCACCATTCCCCTCCTGTCTCCCCAGCCATCCCTCTCCTGTCTCCACAGCCCCACCATCCCACTTTTGTGTCCCCAGCCATCACCCTCCTGTCTCCCCAGCCCCACCACCCCCCTCCTGTCTGCCCAGCCATTAGCCTGCCTGTAATGCGGGGCTCCACTTCCTGGCCCCACTGATCCAGCCCCCTGCTCCAGTCCCTAGCCCCCACCATCTAGCCACCCCCCCCATAGTCATGACGTCATGCGCGCCTTGTTAAAAAAAAAAATTCTATGTACCAGGACGCCCCCGGCAAACGATGACCCCCACCATCCAGCCAGCGGTCTCCCGCAGCCCACAAATAGTTACCAACTTCAACCTGTGGCTCGGCGTCTCCTCAGTGCAGCAGCAGCAGCGATGATGTGCATATGACGTCACGCGCGCCTTGTTAAAAAAAAAATAAAAAAGCTCTATTTATTCTATGTACCAGGATGCCACCGGCAAACGATGGCGGCTGCCCAGACCTTGACATCAAGGTCCAAGCAGCTGTCATCGCTTGTCGGCGGCCGCCTGGTACATAGAATAAATAAAGCTTTTTTTTAAAACAAGGCGTGCATGACGTCATGTGCACCTCATCGCTGCTGCTGCACTGAGGAGCTGCCAAGCCACAGGCTGAAGTTGGTAAGTATTTGTGGGCTGCAGGGGGCCGGTGGCTGGATGGTGGGGGTCAGGGACTGGAGCCAGGGGCTGGATGCGGGGGGCCAGGGACTGGAGCAGGGGACTGGATCTGAGGGGCCTCATCGCTGCTGCTGTACTGAGGAGCCACCAAGCTACAAGGGGCATACCTGGCCCTGTCTTGATTCTACCCCCTGGCCATGAGTGGCACCCCCGGATGGCGCACCTGGTGAGTTGCATTCTGGCCAATGGGTAGATACGCCCCTGATAAGTAGTCCAAAGTACTGGAGACTTAGGGCCTGATTCAGACCCGCTCGCAAGCACTATGCGCTATGGTTGATGTTAGGCCACTGCGCATGCGCACGCCGGAGTCGGCTCCGACGTGCGCATGCGTGAGTCCCGGCTAGCGACGGGCGCTCCATCACTCCAGGTCTCGCTTCAAAGGGGGCGGCTGTCGATTTTGATCAACAGCTTGCACCATTTTGGAGGCGTGGCGTGGGGGTTGCTTCACAAACGGAGGCGTTCCCATGCGAACGCCTGCCGTTTGTGAGCGGCCCCACTGACATCACCAGTGATGTCAGTGGGAGAGCTTCCGGCTCTATTAGAGCCAGAAGCTCTCTGGGGCTTGTGGCCACGAGACCCTACCACAAGGGTCTCGTCGGCAGCCCGATGGTCGCGATGGTGTGACCATCACGACCATCATCCTGGCCGCTCACAATAGCTGTGGGTGGTGACCCACAGCTGTGTGAGCGGCCAGGAAGCCGCTCCAAAAAACCCCCCCAAAAAAAACGCCCTGATTCAGAGCGAGCGCTCTTTCAAAGCGTCCGGCTCTGAATCAGGGCCTTAGTCCATATGAATTCATAGTAGTCCACGTAAAAATAGATACATAAAATTTGATAATAGCATAAATATATAAGTATTCTAAAATTATCTAAAATAAAGGCAGAAATATCAGAGTTAAATACATAAAATTAACCTATGATTATTAATAAAGAGAATTTATAAAAACCATTTCATTTCAAATTCTCCGTTCAAACCATTTGGGTCAGAGTTCCTAATTTAAATATCCATTTAATTTCTGTCTTGGACAATCTGACCTCTAGATCTCTAGTTTTCCATGTTGGTAAAATGGTTTGTATGCCCCAAAACACTTTTATGTAACAAGGATTTGATTTATGTACATTCTTGAAATGCATGGATACAGTATGGGCCTCAAGACCTTTCTTTATATTATAGCCGTGCTCAGCTAAACGTGCTTTAAATTCCTACTTGTTTTGCCAATGTAGATAAGACCACATTGGCATTCTAGGGCATAAATTACACTTTTTGAGTTACAGGTAAGGAAGTCTCTGGTTTGGTAAGTCTATCCCTTTAACTGAAATTCTTTAAGCTTACTCTGCCCTTTTACAGTTCAGCACATTGTACATAGACCACATCTGTGAAATCCATTACTTCTACTGCTTGTTCTTTTTTTCTCCTCAATAGCACTATGTACAAGTTTGTCTCTAAGGTTAGGTGCCCTTCTATATATAAATAACGGTTTGTCAGGTATAAGGTTACCAATAACAAAATCCTCTTTTAAAATTCTCCAATGTTTTTTAAAAACCAACTCAATTTCTTTTTGTTGGGAATTAAACTTACTTATGAAAGATAATTGATGGTCTTTTCCCATTTTTTCTTTCTTATTTTCTTCTAAGGGTTTTCTATCTATTTGTTTTACATTCTCATAAGTTTTTTTCATTTTCTCTCTACAATACCCTTTGTCTAAAAATCTGTTTCCCATCTCAGTGAGAAAAACAAACAACTAACTGAGATGGAACGGGGGAGAGAGAGGGTGGGTGTGCAGATTTGTAAGCGCAGTAAAAAGTATGCAGTCTGAGACGTATATGTCTAATGCAGTTAGAGATGCGGAACGGGGGAGAGAGAGGGTGGGTGTGCGGATTTGTAAGCACAGTAAAAAGTATGCAGTCTGAGACGTATATCTCTAATGCACTTAGAGATACGGAACGGGGGAGAGAGAGGGTGGGGGTACTGATGTAGCCAGAGTAACCTACAGTAAGGGCGTAATAACACACATTACATCCTATGTAGAGGTGAAGCAACTGAATATACACATCTTAGCAGGTGTAGCTCTTGTGGCAGCTTCCACCTTCGTGCAAAATCTGTGCTGATAATAATGATCACCAACACAGACCTTACATTACCTGCTAGAAAATAAATAAATAATAATAGCAAAAATATATACATTTTTAATCTTACATGTATACTGCTCAAACAAATACAAATAATCCCGCAAAGCACTTTTCCCATTGCAATCTGGCTGAACCAATGTGCAATATGTAGCACTTAACCTTGTATCTGTTTTCCAATAGAAAGCTTACAATCTATAGACTGTAAGCTTGCAAACAGGACCCTTTTACCTATTTGTTTGCCTGTTATTAACCAGTATTGTTTATATCAGCATTATTGATGCTTACCACCACTGCAAATCTGTGTGTACAAAGAAAATATTTTGTTCATATATTTATCAAAGCATTTAACCTTGGTGTGCAATGTCAAGGGATCACGGGCGTAACTACCATAGGTGCAAGGGGTGCAGCTTCTTTGGGGCCCAGAGCATAGAGGGGCCCAACTTTCTTGTCAAAGTTACATGTTTTATATACATTTATCACCATTGGGTGGTACATAGGAGCCCTTATAAACTTTTGCTATGGGGCTGTCAAATATCTTGTTATGCCCCTGCAAGTGATCCTCAGTCTCTGTGTTCCTACACTAGTATACATGCGTCAGACTACAAGAAACTGCAGTTAGGATGCACTCTCTGCTCAGATACAGAGGATAACGTACAGACAAGGGCTGGTTGTGACCCACACCCGCATAGGCCTTCTGTAGCCTTGATTGGCATTTCCCCTAAATTCTGACTGAATATAGACCTCTCTTTCAGAGCTGGGTCATCAGTTAGCCAACCCAGGCCTACTTATCAGCTTTTATGATTTTGACAAAAAGAGGTTTGGGGTTCCCAAACCAATATCTTGCCCAATGCCCCATATCATCTTCGACAGGTACTGCTCTCATTTCACTATCATGTTGGAATAGATTACATTACATTTAAACTATATGAATACCCCAATATCGCTAAACATGAAATAATTGCTTTCCAGACTTTGATTGTGGTTCCAAAGCACAAAAAGTTCTTATTGCAATAAAAAGTAAGTTACACGCTTTGATCTATCACAATTAGTGCAAAGACAATTAAATACAAAAGGTACAGCCAATACATACGCATTTGCACCCCGGTTCCAGGTCCCAGTCGTGAATCCTAACGTCTGCGGTCATCAAATGGGTATGACTGAGATCTGGCCCCAAAAGCACAAGCCTATATACCCTCCAGAGTGTTACACCAACAATAGAGACAAGCATACGTAATTTCATTGGTTCTTGATTCTTGTCATTCTGGTATGATGCAGGTCATAGGACAGTTGATATGGTGACAACAGGGACATGGTCCATCCCTCCAAACGAGTTAAAATTGGTTAGGACACTACATACAGAGTACACATTCTAACCAATAATTCCCCATAATCCATAACCACCGAATGCAAGATGCGATTCCTTTGGATATCTGGAATTAAACAGGGTGTCAGTATGATACCAAACACGACATGTCTACTAAGTTCTATACCTTAAATATCATATATGTTCATTTTACAGCATAATGATTAGCTAATAAAACCTCTAATATTATGCTCAATGCTAGGGAACCTTATATATATATATATATATATATATATATATATATATATATATGTGCGTGCATAAGTGAATGTGAGATATTTACAGGAATTCATCAGTATGTGTTGAGCATCTGTATATTGAAATAGCAACTATGTATATGTATGTGAGCATGCATGTAAACGTCTATGTGTATGCATGTATACATGTGTGTGCAAATGTGCATAATTGTAAGTGTCATGGGTTAATATATGTATATATATATATCAATATATATCAATATATATCAATATATATCAATATATATATATATACATATATATATAGCTTTATCCATTAACTGGCATTTTTGATATTATATCTGTCTGAATCTAATTCCAAGGAGTCATATACGATGAAGTTGTTCTGCTCACAGGTGACATAGAAAGCTTTTGTAGGAGTCAAGAAGTCTGATAACTCAACAAAGGCTATAATTGTCAGTTCTTCTTAACCACATTAGCATTGAACACAAGGCATAAATTGCTAATGATAGTCAAACTTCTGACAATTGTTTCTAACTTTGCAATTAAAATATTCCTGAACACTTCACAGTATATTTGTGTATTTTAATTACTAGTCACAGACATGTATACAGAACCTGTTTTTCATCACTGACTAAACCTTGCATAGATATAAATATACATACTGTATATACACATTTGTGCGAATCGGATTTCGCCGATGCAGAGTAGCGTCCGATCTACTCTTTATCAGCCCACAGATGACTAGATCGTCAGATAATAATTACAAACGATCATAACCAATTATTTGACTTCGACAACTATATATAAGAAGCCATAAATGATACAATGAAAAGTAATACTGTAAATATAAAATTTAATTTCATTGTTTTATCACAGTTCCCCTACACGTCTTAGTGACTGACTGTCGGCATTTGTGGTTCTCATTTCCTTAGTATAAACTGGACTACAACTAGTATTGTATTGTGTGATGAGCACAGTGGATAGAGTCCTGATTTGTTATAGGAACACAGAATTTCCTGCCTGCATGTGTTCAATTATCCTCTACAGATAAGGGGTTATGATTTGCAGCACCCATTTATAAAGTAACATGCTGGCTGCAGTACTTAGGGATTGAAAGCTGGGAAGGTTAAGCATGCTTTCATCCCGACATGAAATGTGTTATATTTAATGGCACAAAGTACTATACATGATCACAGGCTTTTAGTACAATTTCCAGTAAAAAGTACAGTAAACCGCTCAATAGAACTCAGGGTGTCATTAATTATATTAGTGTAAGTCTAGCTTTGGTAGGATTGTTAGGGTAAAATATGCAAAATGTTTCCCAATGCTCTATTTTGTAAAGATCTGTTATATCTTCATTATTTTATATTTTTTACACGTAATCACTATTGCAGTGTTTTTGACTGGCATCTGTTATTGCTGTGTCTCCATCTTCAGGTCCCTGGGTGTATACAGATGCAGGGGATAACAGATACAAAGGATAATTTTGCCTGGCTCTCACTGATTCCTCATATGTCCACGGTTATAGGTTTTGAACTCACCACAACAAACAAGAGATCAAAATGTAATGTAGCAAAACTAGTATAAAGCTTCATTTTCAGATCAACCTTTTTTTTATCTTAAAGTAATCCTATACCCATTATTAAATGTAGTATATTCATGATTAGTTTCTAGTTTCCTTCTTTTACATTTCAGTAACTGTATGTATTATTTATATAATCTGGGAGATAACACAAAATTGTTCTCTGGACAATTAAGTTCCAAGCAAAAGGAAAAAAAAGAAAATAGCAACTTCACCTGGATATAAATATTGCCTTAAAAGCCTAGAAGCAAGCTAGATAGAAAAGAAGAGAAGTTAGTAAAAGCTGCTTGTATACATGCAGCCAATGCATTTTATCCTCTGTGAGGGACAAGTGCTTTGTTTTATCTGGTATGTTTAATTCTGGTTTTAAATAAATACTTTAAATAATAAAACTGGTGTTCACACTATAAAATGCCCCTGTGGGCAGCCCCCCAACACCTGAACTGGGTGTGGCAATGTTTTCACAAAGGACAGTTGTCCTGATTCAGCACGGAACGCAAGTCTGCATACGCACGCACCCGGACGCTGCAAAAATATGCTAATGAACCCAATTGAAATGATAACGCAGCGCGAGAACCAGACGCCCACCACTACATAGTGCCGCCCACTTCCCTCTATCCACATCGGCAGTACCTTGCTAGACAGCGAAAACATCAGTAACATCGAGAACCATGGAACCCATTAGCATAATAGTGGTTGATCTGACCTCAGGATTGGGCCGCTTCCTGTGTGCATCTAGAGCTCTGGCTGAGTCTTCCGTTACAGGGGCTTAATTATGCACGCCCCTATAACGGTGTTCAAACGAACTGGCTCATCTGCGTTTCACTGACCACCACCCAAACCACCCCTAAACGGTCACTTCCCATCAATCAATGTGTGCTGAGACTGCGTGCTCACTGCAATCGCTTCCCAATCGCAGCGGTCGGTTTGCGCACTGTGATGCATACGCATGCACAAAATGCAAACATCGGCTGGGTGCGTGCAAATTCACGGCTGGGTTCCTTGCTGAATCAGCCCAGTGTCCATTTAATTGCAGTGCTGTTTGCTAAATCTAAAAATTTTAAATGTATTTAGTATGTTTAATATAAAATGTCTTTCCTAACCATGATTATCCAGTGGGATTCGAGGTGCCTCCAGCAGTGTTTTACCACAGTTTCCTTTGAACTCCAAGGTATGGCCATCCCACAGGGGTCTATTTACTAAGCCTTGGATGGAGATGAAGTCGACGGAGATAAGGTGCCAGCCAACTAGCTCCTAACTGTCTTTTTTCAAACACAGCCTGTGACATGGCAGTTAGGAGCTGATTGGCTGCAGTGGCAAACGCAGGATTTCTAGAGGGGGGGTTTCCAAATGCTTGATTTTAGAGCGAGTGTGGCCAGTTCATGAAGAGGGCAGAATTAGTACTTATCCAGCTTTAATATGTTACATACAAAGTATATTGTGTTGCATAATTCCAGCATATACAGGACCAGCGATCACAGTATGCCATTAGATACGGCAGTAGGTCCATCCTGTCTGAGCAGAATGTTTTTCTTCAGATGTGGGCATCACTCCAGAGCATTGGAGCAAGTCCGGGAGTCTGGGGTGGAATGGCAGAAGAACCTAGCACTGCCCTGGACATATACTGTATATGTACATATTAGTCTCCTTGTCTACTGGATAGTGTATTATTATACAGTATTAATAATTAACCCTATTGATGGTCTATAGCAGTGCACCGCTAACCGTGCATGTTTTCCACATCTACTAGTTGGTGCACAGGTGTATATTTATTAATAGCTGACACATTTTAAAAGATCCACAGGTGGTGCTAATCATTTCATTTCTGAAACTGAGAAGAACATGCAGCACTAGTAACATTGTATTATATTACTATTTCTATTGTGGTCATGGTGTGCGCTGGGGAGGGGGGTTTCCAGGCAAACGGAACCCTCTCCTGCGTTTGCCTATGGGCTGGTACCTTATCTCCGTTCACTTTATCTCCATTCGAGGTTTAGTAAATAGACCCCTTAAAGTCCTGTTACCCTGGCTGCATGTGGAAAGGGGGAAGGAATACTTCTTGCCATGAAAAACAATATTAAAAAGTGTGAACACCTCAAGCTTATTCACATGTAAGATTTGTGAGTTAGGATCAGGGTTAGGGAGTCTAAAACCTGTTTAAAAAAAGGTCAGCAGAGTCCATTGTAAAGTGTCATCTTGTACTTCTGAGCAGGGCTGCCGGAAGAGCCCCGATACAGGAGGAAGAGTTGGTCAATTGTGTGGGTGTGGCCACACCCATTTGTGAATTACAGGTCTCCAATATATGCTGCCACCACTGATGGAGGCATGGCAACACCATCTTGAGAGATTGGCTGCTCTTTCCTAGCATCCCCTCCTCCTCTTTGCCCTGGCTTCTGTGAATATCAACCCTACCACAGAGGGAAGTCTAACTACGTATGAGCAAAAAATATCATTCTGTTTACAAGATATTGTATCATATGTTGTCTATTACCTACTGCAATACTGCGACCTAAAGATAAGAGCTAAAACGTAACGTAACGTAAACAGTAGTTTCTCTGCCTGCTACACTGCATTCCTCTATTCAAAGTAAGTGGTCAGGTGCCAGTGCAGGAGCCTGGTGGTGGTAAAAACTACACTCCTACAAATACTGTGCAATTGGCATGTACAGTTGGTGAGTATCCAGTAGATGAGTAACACTAATAGATGTGGTCAGAACTGGCAGATTAGACACTAATCGGAACCCCAGAACTAATTAATAAAACTAGAGATAAACTGACAAGATAATACACAGGATGGCAAAGTAAGTCGGTTCTTCAGAGGCCCTTTCTTCTTTTTTTTTTTTTTAAATAGAGAATTATTAAACTTAAATATATGATTTCGGTAAATAAAAAGGAGAGCTGTAACCTATTTATAGTCATGTGCCAGAGTTATTCTACCTATAGGACTCCATTAAATGTAATACAGGTAGTTATTTTTTAAAGGAAAGAGCTAAGACTATTCAGCCTAATTATTTTTATGCCAATGTAATTGTCACATTTTACTGTTATATAGTATACATTTATAAGAGTATTTATAGCAATGAAGGTTGGAGTGTTTTACACAATATCTATTTATCTATGTGAATAAGATGGAATCATGTATCCATCTATTGTAAGATCTAAGGACAGAAGTTCTGAGTGCAATTATATAAAAGAATTAAGTTGCATACCTAATGTTTTTCCATAGCAAACAGAGGGCCTGATTCAGACCCGCTCACTAGGCTGCGTTCGCACGCAGCCAGCCAATTTTTTTCAATTTGCGCATGTGTACGCATCGCAGTGCGCATGCGGGAACCAGTGCGAGCGATCTGGAAGCTTATGCTCCCTGCGCATAGACTGCCCGGCTGACTGAGTGACAGGAGAAGCCATTTGTGGGTGGTGACAGGGGCTGGCCACTAGAAACAAGGGAGTGGAGGTGTGAACGCAGGTGTGCCTGAGCGTCTTAACGCTGTTTTAGAGGCGTGCATAATTAAGAGGCAGCATCATAGTACACATCACCTGGTTGCATTGAAGCACTCACAGTGCTGGTGGTAGGGTATGGTCAGCCACAAGCGCTGCATTCGCTTCCGATGGTACTCGATGTACCGATGGTTGCATACACTTCCTGGAGATGACTTGCGCAAGTGGGCGTCTTAAGACAGGCTGGTGGGCGTCTGCATACACAATGCGATCGCACACTAAGACATAGTGGGCGTGCTAATGCCTTGCCACGCGATCGCTCGTCTTGTTGAAATTTACATACGCATCTAGCGTGCGAACGTATCTAGCGAGTGTGTCTGAACTGAGCCCAGAATTCCAAGGTGGCTAATAATATCCTTTATTTTATAGTCTGGTTTTATATCTGGGCCTGTGAAGTGTACCATAACATGGGACTGCTGACAAGACTCCAGGTAGGGAAAGGACCATATTAGCAGTCAGTGGCAATGCAGCTTTAGAATAAACTTAGCACAGACCTCATAAACGTAGTTTCCAAAAAGCTCACGAATCAGAGCTAATTGTTTTACTTACTTTTGTAGTAATATGTTGTTTCCATAGGCATCTTTATAATGGGTGCAAGGTGTGCGGGGCACACAGGCCCCTGGGTCCAGGGAGCCCACACCGCACACTCTGCACCCATATGTAATTATTCTTACCTCTCCGCCGATCCCGATATGCTGCTCTGCAGCGCCGGACCTTCTCTCTTAAAACGCCCCTGGTTGTTTCCCTAAGAGTTTGTTAAATATATTGCACAATAAATACATTTGGTGCTACAGACATCATTATAAACATCCATTTGTGTAGGGGTACTTAGAACTTTTTATTTGAGCAGATAAATTGTTTTACAGTGAGATGAAAATACTTTGACTACTGTTAGTGTCAGACTGGGATATGAAGGGCCCATCAGGGAAATACAATCATAAGGCTCACTAAAGGGTATTGCCAGTCAGCAGAGAGGGTGTAGCCAAACACAAGAGAGACGTGACCATACATTAAAGAGTGCTTGTCAGTCCAACAGGGGACATGATTAGCACCATAATATGAGGAGTATGTTGCTCAGAAAATTGCTTATTATAATCCAAGCTGATCGACTAATCAAGAAAAATTATTTGGGACTTTATTCAACTGTAATTAATCATGAACAGCAATTATTAAATCAACAACTATAATCAATCAAGCACACTGATGTCAATTACATAAATAACCATTTGTGGTAATTTATTGCAGTTTATCAAAACTTACCGTTGATGCATTTAAACAGTGAATGTACAAAGAAAAAGATGTATGAAAAAGAAAAACAAACTTAAGTGTGTGTGCTAAGTGGGTGGTATTTTGTGTCCAAATTTAAAAACAGCAGTATTTGCACCATGCATATTTTAGGTATACGCCCATCATCTATAACACTAAAACCACTGATAGGTGAAGTAAATAACATTGATTATCTTGTTGCAATGGCACCTACCAAGGGGTGGAATTTATAAGGCAAGTGAACACTCAGTTCTTGAAGTGTATGTGTTGTAAACCTAAAAATTGGGCAAGTGTACGGATCTGAGTTAGAATAAGTGTAAAGAAGCTGCTCTAGTTTAGTGCACATAAAACGAAGTACTATAGTTACAGGTTGCTGCTATGGGAATAAGAAGTGGGGGTGCACTAACCAAACCCCAATAATCATATACAGATAGGACAGTATTTCCTAGCGCATACCTTACAGTATAAGTATATATCCAAATCGTTAGATTCATAAAATTAATGACTCAAAGTCTCAGTAATCTAATATGAAATTTATTGGTAATAAAATCTACTAAAAGGAATCTTTGGATTTAATAACGATTAGGTAGGTTCATAAAGATATAACATTTGTACACTTTACTAAAAAATATATAAAAAAATATGCGAATACGTGTATCAATTCGTTAAAAACTGTATCTGAAGTGCAAACACCTAATACCAGTATACAAAACATAAAAAATGCCAGGAAAAACAAGTATGAGCCATGGAGGCCCCACCTCGTGACTTACAGGACTTAAAAGATCTGCGTCTTGTGTCAGATACAACAGGACACCATTAGAGGTCTTGTGGAGTCCATACCTTGATGGGTCAGAGCTGTTTTGGCAGCAGGAGAGGAATTACACAATATTAGGCAGGTGGTTTTAATGTTATGGCTGAATGGTGTATATTTATGCCTATAGGTAGCATAGAGACAGTGGCGGAACTACTGGTGGAGCAACAGTTGCACCGCACATGGTCCCCTGAGGAGTCATGGACCTACCGATTCCAGAGCCTTATTGAAATGGGGAGGGGCACATGCCCCAGGCACCCCTCTCTCAAAGGACCTCCTGCTGCTGTAGTAATTTGCAGCTGCTACTACAATCTGGCACCACAACAATTGATTCTGAGGGTATAATCTGCACTCTCTGCAGTGGTGACGCCATTCATACACTAAGGGAGTAAGTATGTAAAATAGTTGGGGTGGGGATGGGAAGAGGGGATCTAATGAAGGGTGGTGTCCATGAAGGTTGGGAAACCACTACTACTTCATTAGTCTCATTAGTTCCACCACTGCATGAAGATGAACGTTGGCAGTGTTGTAGTAAATGCTAGAGCCAACATAACCACTTAACTGGTGCGGTCGCATGGTATGTAGCTGACACAAGCCACATGCTACTGTGTCAGCCAGCTGCATCCTCCAGTTTTTAAGAAGGAAATCTGTGCACATGTGCAAACTAGACTTCCTCTGTCTCCCTGGCCACACATAGCATTCCATGACCACCGGCATCACTATTAGAATTTTGCCTGAGAATACAAAGTGAACGGCATTCTGCAGTGCATGAGCTGCGGACAAAAGTGGGAGGAGAGAAATTTAGTTCTCCCCCAAGCACTATTTGGCTGATCTCTACAACTGCAGAGAGCACCTGCAGTAGGGAGGACTGATAACCAGCCCCCATTGACACACGGTCTTCTGTGCTCTGCATGTGGTAGAGGGGAGTGATAATGCCCGTGGGGATTGGGGGTAATAGCCCAGGGGATGTGTACTGGCACTGGAGGTGGGGAATAATGCTGCAGTCCACGGATGCCTGTCTTTGCCCAACTCTTGCAAGGGGGTAAGGGGAGATATTTAACAGGGGGCAGCCTTAAGAAGCAGACACATGCTCTAGCAGCATTCAGCCCTAGACAGGGGTATCTTCAGGTAGCCAAAAGCATTCAGAGAGGAAAGCTTGTTAACCTCTTTGCATTAGTCATCGAGGCAGAGCCCAGCATACCTAGAGCAAATGACAGGAAGGGAGACAGAGATGATAGAAAGGTCATTCAGCAAACTGGATGAGTACAGAAACATCCTGAAATGACATCATGCACACCATGAACCTAAAAAGCCCTTGCATTAGATGGAGAGTTTATAATGAGGCCATTCGCAAAAAGCAGGAGGGTTGGTAGGTCTTTAAGTCTGGCACTAAGGACATTGAATTATTGCTCAAGCCTTACAACATCAAACACTGGTGTTTTGACTTCAATTTCAAACTGTGCCAAAGACGGACCGCATGGAACTACTGACACACGTGCTGTAGATGCGGGGTAAATCACCCAGATAAATAGTGCTTCAGAACTATAAAGGGACTTGCAACCGTTTTCAGCAATTGCCCTACCTCTAAGTAAGGCCAACTCCACAATCAGCTTGCTGGCCATGGCCAACTGGCTGTCATGGTTCCCCAACTATGCAAAATGCAAATTTCATCATACTAGTTTTTACAACAGGCTACCACATTCCAGTCTCCAACAAAATGCAAGCCAGGGTGCAAAATAATCTAAAATCATTGAGTTCCCACATTTCAGAGGAAATTGCACCCATTGACCTCACCACCTATAGATGATCTCACCATATTGCCACTCGAGGTTCCTTAAAACGTGGTTGGCAAAATTGGGCTTATCCAACACTTATTTTTCCCAGGGGGCAGTTCAGTGAACGACTTAATTAACAAAAACATTTGCAAAGTTCAGTACTAGTCTTTTTAACATGCAATAAGAATGGTAATAGAGTGCGGGACGGGAGCACTCATGGCTAAATTAGCCATTGAGTCAGCATTCAGACTTCTTCCCCTAGCACCAAGCTGTATTAAACTCATGGGCTTTCAATTTTAGTCATATTACTACATAGACAAATGCCTCCCGATAGGATGTGCCATTTAGTGCGCATATTTTGAGAAATTTAACAACTTCATTCACTGGTGTCCCATAGCTGGACCAGCACAGTGTCAGTGGTGCACTACCATGATGATTTCCTGATAGCAGGCCCGTCCAATTCCAACACATGCCAGCTCACTGCAGTCCCTGCTCACCTCATACAGGGTCCCCATAGCATCAGATAAAACTGAGGGCCCTACCACAACCATCACATGCTTGTGCATAGAAATAGTCACCTTGAGCAGGTTGTAATTATACAAGGTCAGCATCCTGTGGTGATATCTGCAAACAGGCTAATAAATTAAGGCCCGTATTCAATAAGTTTCGCACACGTGATACTTTTTCACCTGCCGGACTTTTCGCCTATATCGCGTGTATTCAGTATGAAAGTACGCGAAATGGCACCCGATGATACTTGAACAGGCGGAAAGTCATCTCCAAAATGGGGTAATCAGCCTGGCACCCCCCAAAAGATGCACTGACATGGGGGATCACTATGGATATCCCCGTATTGGACTGCTGAAGGTATTTGGTGTATATAAATGGTCTCAATAGGTGCTGTTTTGCATATTTGCATAAGAGGTGAAGAATAGCATTTTGTTTCATTATTTGGAGAAAACAACTAGTCCTAGCAAATTTTGGGTACCTGAAAATGGGGGGGGGAGCATATTTTAAAGTTGCTAAAGTAAAGTTTAAAATATTGTGAAAAATCCACCTGCCGCAAGCACCTCCAATAAAAAAAATACCTGGTACATACTTGGGGACCTCCCTGGAGTCTATTTCACTAGCTTATAACTTTGTCCCCCAACTTCATTTTTTTTCGCCCCCAAAATGAAAGTTATTTTTTGGGTGTTCTTAAGTCTTTTTAAACATTTTTTTGAGACAGCTTACCTTTGGGGGAGTGTTTTAAGGCTACACGGGGGTTGCAGCAAAGTTGCACCCCAAAACCCCAATTCTGCACTTTTTCCGCCAGCTATTCATAGGCAAAACTTTTATGCTGGGTCCATTGCATTGACTTTCCGCCTAGGCGAAAAGTCTATGAAATTGAATACAGCGAAAAGTTTCCGCCTGGCGAAATGACGTCACCCGCGATACTTTTTCGCCGAAACTGACATTTCTCCTCAAATTGAATATGGCCCTAAGACTAAGAAGAATACAATCCCTCGGTGGCCTCCTTAACTTTACATGCAGAGTCAGACCTATGGGTAGGGGGGTTTGCAGGGAAATCCAATTGGTCATATTAGGCATAAAGAAACCCCACCACTTTGTCACATTGTCTCAGAGAAAATGCCAGAACATATACTCATTCCAAGAGCATATTAATGGCGCCAGGTGTTGCCTAAGCACATAATATCATCAAAAAGCTAGCAGCTCTTCACAGACACCACAGGGGATGCAGGGTTCTGGGCCTACCTCCAGGGAGAATGGTGTGCCAAACCATGGAGGCAAGCTGGGTAAGCGTAGGTCTCACAGAAAACCTTCTGCTATTAGAACTGTTGCCCATTATAGTAGTCCTGAAGATGTGAAAGCACAATATCAAAAACAATCACATACTGTTTTGTTGTGACAATTTAGATGTAATCCACACAACATGCATCATCGCAGCCTGCGTTACAGCTGCTGCAACACTAAGTACTCATGTGCTTTAAATGGAACATCATGTTTAAGTCCTGGCATGCCATATACAGTGGATATATCAATGCCCTATTACACTTCCGATGGGAAGCATTTAGAAATGCCGTCCCCCATATTGTTCTTTTTTTTTTTAATTATTACATCTTTAAACATTTGCCAGACTCACCCGGAACTTGTTGATGCCTGCAATTCACAGGCTACTACATTTACCTCCATAACATCACTCATAAGGAAGTCCTTAGCCCCATCAACCTGATCAGTTTATCGTGCAGCATTGAGCAGAAGTAGGGTTTGGTAAAAGTCCATTGAACTCATTCCTCTTGCTGCTAGCCCAGATGCATCACACAGGCAATACCTAATCTTTTGCCCATCCCACAGTAGCAGCTCTTTCCTTTTTTACCAAGATACCTAACATTGAGGATTTCAGAAGGGATTTCCTGATAAGCTGAACCATTAATGAATGGGCATGCACCAAGTCCCTGGCATGTGACACTAGATGCCCAATTTTGAGCCAGTTGCTAAACAAACATATGCACTAGAGAACCCAAGGCTAAATTGTTTAAAGTGGCGTTTGCCATGATATTCTTTGGGGCTTCCAGGATTAGCAAGCTAATTACCTACTCCAGGTGCACCATTTCAAATGGCATACTATACCGCAATGTTATAATCAGCATGTAAAATCCAATAATCTAAACCCAACCAGGCCCTCAGGGGATCATGGAACAGCAGCCAACAGAGCCAGTAACAGCCTGCATGCAGACTAATCAGCCCTGTGCACAGATCAATTCACAGTGGTATTCAAAGATGCATCTAGCAGTTTGGGTTAGACCCATGCTATTAGGGAATGCACTCATTCTGTATTGGCGCAGCTACCCCGAATGGGCAGAAACAGACATAAAAAAAGCTAGGCAGATGGCGATCTTGAAAAAGTTCATAAGATCTGGTTCAGACACAAGTGGGGTGCAATGCAAAAGTTGACAGAAACCTCAGCCATGCAGGGACAAATAATGCAAGTGCACACTCAAATACTAAGAACAATGATAGTAAAAATAATCCTGATACACTCTACAATGAACATGAAGTATAAGTGAGGTTCATAGTACGTTTGGCCAAAAATGTTTGCCCATCAACCGCGTCAAGGTGAACACCATAAGATGGGTCCCTAACATCCCTAATACTAACACATGCCTCTCCAGGAATAAGTGGATGCAAGTCTATAGTGCAAAAAATACACAGATGCATTTGGTATGCTTGTGCAGTGTGGAATTGAAATGTCATATACCCAACACTAAGGACCTAATTCTCATTGGATGCAAGTCCAAAAGTGACAGTTCTCTCAATTATCAGCAGAGTGCACAAGTGCTGGAACAAGCCAGATCAGATCGCTCTGTCTGTTGAAATGGGCATTTCTGTGTGCAACATGCTGGCTACTGTGCAGATGCGTTGGTTTCTGGTGCACAGAATGCCGGTGGTCTCAATGCCGTTGCCGGAATCCCTATGATTAAAATGACGATGCCTGCAGGTAAGTAAACTAATCCTTACCCTAACCCTTACTCTAACCCTACCCCTAGCCAACGTTTCCTGCAGCCCAACCCTAACACTACACTCTTGCAGCCTAACCCTAACCCTCCCTCCCCTGCAGCCTAGCCCTAACCCTAAGTCTCCTCTTAGTGCCTAATCCTAACCCTGTACCTAAAACTTACCTTTGGGATTGCAGCCTCTGGGATATTTGAGCCAGGCTTCTGACCCTTGTCGGGATTCTGGGGTCGATATTGTATGCACCAGGATCTGAACTACAGCCAGTGCAGATGCATGGAACAGGTCCATCTTGTGGGAATATCATGGACATGTAGCTCGACTTCTGTACTTGTTTGAGCTGTGTGAACTGATATTGGATGCCTGTTTCAGACAGATCTTTTACACATAACAGGGAGTGGGCGCCAGTGCTCATGCTGACATTGACAGTTGCGGCCGGGAAAACAGTGGGGGGTGCAACACATACACATGAAGCCACATGGATAATCACATAGATGGACTCCCTTTAGCAAAAGGTAGTAAATGTAGCTGCTATGGATTTCCATAGTTGTGGCCTATTTGAGTCCATATCAGCATCAGGCCCTAAATGAGGATTCACTGGGCACTGTTGAGTCAGGCATGAGAGACAAATTCCACTCTTATGCCTTTTATTGTCAGCAGTATAAGTAAATAACACAGAAGTATGTGCAGAGCAATGAGGATGAAGCAAACAAACAACAGACAAATACTTAGGCAATGATATAAGTCACAGGTAACCTTCTTTCCTCTAGGAGACCCACTTCACACTTGGTTGCCATGTCTTATGAAGAACATTATTCCACCCAGTTATGTGGCAAAGTGCCCCATCTGTGGCAGAATTTCAATCCTTCCATTAGAGATTTGTTTTGTGCCAGCCAAAGAGGAAGCCCAGCACTGCAGGCCAGATAACAACTGGCCAGGCATGGATTGGCATCCTCAGAGGAACATGGTCAGTGACAACCACAAAATGCACTTCCTCAATTCAGTCCTAGATAGCATGAACTATTGTATATTTCTCCACCCGAGACAAGAGCTAATGGCTTAGACATAAGATGGGGTGATCCACAGAATCAAATTCCTGACTGAGAACTACTTCATTACCTATATGCAAAACAACAGTCTGCATGAGACATCTATAGCCAGAATCAGGGGACCTAAACAGAGTCCAACAGATGTCTACTTTCAGAACCAATTCCTACCAAATACCTTAGATATTTGGTTTCATGTCTTCCTATGGCACATTTCTTCAAATTGGCTGTAAAGTTGTTCTACATAGGGCAATCCATAAAAGGACTCCAGGATGGCCTGTACCTATTTAGGTGAGCCTTCCAACCTTTATTGTAAATGACTACATCATCTAGGTATACTGCTGCATAATTCTGGTATTGATTGAGGGCCTGATTCTAAGATTGATGCAGTGCCGATGTTTATGCAGTTGAATGAAGCTATGCTACTGCACATGTGCAAAAAGTCCAGGGCTCTCTTACTGCGCAAACCCCAATGTCATTCGCTATTGTGTACGGCATTGCTAACACTTGAGAAGGGATTGCTATCCTTGGGCATTTCAGGATGGAGACTGGGAGGTGATCAAAAGTGTTTGCAAAACAGTGCATTTCATGGGCGTGTCACAGCCGTGTCAGGGAACGCTGCTACAATCTCAATCACGAATCCACTACTTCAGGGGCCATGTTTAGATGGATTCGTGGAGAGTAGCTAGAGTAGACCCTAAGCTAACACAATGTTAATAGTGCGACCGATGTTGCATCGATATTGTTTTTACAATCTCCATCGCAAATGCGCAGACTACAGAGCCTGAAAGTGGACTTCTCAATGCTCGTACACTCAAACGCACCAGAGCACAAAGTGAAGGCTGAGAGAGCGGCTTCAAGCGCAGCTGCATTACCAACAATTGAGAGAGCATTACCAGCTATTGAGAGAGCGGCTTCAAGCGCAGCTGCATTACCAGCAATCTCTGAATCAGGCCCTGAGAAACACAAACATAAAGCCCTAAAAGGTTAGAGCACCATGGAGTCTGAACAGCATTGTTTTGAACTGGAATAGCAATAATAAAACACCCACAGCCAGGTGTAGAAATATAGCCTCTTGCTATTTCAATGAATTCTGTGGATCTTTGTGGCTGATTACATCGTGACTGTACCATCAAGATCCCCAACAGTATGTATTATCAACATGTTGCCCAGGAAGCTCATCCATAACAATCTGTCCAGGAGAAGTATTTATTTCCATGTTTCCGACCGGGCAGATGTAATGTGCATGTGGCCATTGGGCTGCGCATGTGCAAGTGACCACTTTTGGAGAGCAATCTGAAGAATCCCTCTATGTGAAAATATGCAATATTGTAGCCAGTAGGCTTGTTACAAGTCTCCGGTGCGATTTGTCACATTCCAACACTTGGTCTCTCCTACCACTTCCGACTGCTGTGCGTGAAATGTGTCAACTATTGCAAGGCAATAGGGACACCGGATGACATCACATATTACTGGGAACACTGGATGATTGTTCGTGGCCCTGATTGGTTCTTCACCTTTTTTATGCCTAGCAGCGTCCTCACGGCCTTGCCGGCTATAGCATCTCCAACACGTGTTTTCCGGTTCCTGCTGTGTAGATCCTCTCTCTGCATTGTTGTACCAGCCGCATCACGGCTCACCTAGCCGCACCATGGTCACTCCAGGCCGCATTCATACTACCGGCTGAACCAGCCACAACACGGCTCACTTAGCTGCACCACGGTCATTCTAGGCCGCATCAATATTACCGGCTATCAGCCGCATTATGGCTCACCAAGTTACATCACAGTCACTTCAAGTCACATCGTGGCATTAGCCTCTTTCCAGCTCTCATCACCATCTCCCAACTCCTAAGTGCACCTAAGCATTACCATCAATATCTGTTCAGCTATTACTCCTTTTAATTTGGTGTCACATTAACCCTAGTCTTCCTAGGTCATCTGTGTAAACCTCTGCTGCCCCGAGTTGAAGTCCAGGCGGCCACCTAAGTACCAGTGGACGTATTCAGTTCTAAGGGAAGCGGGTGGCTGTTAATGGCAGAAGGCCTCACTTTTATGGTTCCAGGGGTTTACACAGTGAATCTTACCGTAACATGGCTACAATGGTTAACGCCATCAAATGATGTTGTTAGATATCAGGACTCATGCTCAGAAAAGTTAAGCTTTTTGAAGCTTGCTACATTTGGCCTGATGGCCTGATCACAGTTCCCATAAAATCCTTTCCTGATTTAAAATAAAGGGACCATGGTAGATATCTCTGAAATCTGCTGTGAATCCCTATTCTTACATATGGGCAATCTGTAATGGTTATGGGAAAACCTCAGAAAACTGTAGTTTTTGCAGGGTCTGCTACAATTCTTGTTTGATACTGTGGTATTTTGGGTATTGGTGTGGGCACAGATAATTTAGATTTAAATGGTGCCTTACAGTTAATATGGCAGCTTCAGCTATTCTTCCTTCTTTTCTGGCAACAAATCCACAAGTTTATCCATGTCAGGCTGTAGCAGAGAGGCTAGCCCCTTACACACAGTAAAATGACATAACATAACAGCCTTGATAAAGAGAATTATCATGTAGATTTATTAAATGGGGTGTAAGAGGACACGAGTCCTGAGCAGGGTACTGCATGAAGACAATAATGATCACCATACATCTGACAATTCAGCACAAATGGAATATGACAAGTATAAGCAAGTAGTTTGCAATAGGTCATGGGCAATAACTCTCTTGAATATGGAAATAGGTTTCTGTAACTTAACTACTGCAGAACATCTTTGGTTACAACTAGGGAAAATGCAGTTTCTCCATTGCTTCAGTACACTAGATTTTAAACTCACAACATTCATCACGAAACACACATAAAATTAAATAGCAAAACAGATTATTACTCAGCAGACTAGCAAAACCCCAGACTAATCAGTCATTTACTTTGAAGTGAACACAAAGTTCTGTTTTTCGAGTACTCTCTTGCTAGGTGAATACTGTCCTATAACATGCAAGTACTTGTAATTCACAATAGGAAAACTTAATATGATTAGCATCTAACGTTTGTCTTTCTTGATTCCAGATAACAATAGCTTTGAATTCCCAGTGAATAAGCAAAATAAACACAGTTAAACTTTCAGGAACACAATTAATATATTATTAGTTCAGTCCCAAAGTGCACTTTAATTAGCTTATAATTCTCTCACAAAATGGCTTCCTCTATTTATACTAATAGACTCAGTCACTGGTTTAATAGTAACTCAAACAGGACATATAGCTCATGCTGTCAGCATTCTAATATCTCTAAAACCCCTTTCAGTCCGATGCCCTGGGAAATTCATGTGCCAGCCAACCCATGATTTTTCCAGGTCTAAGTCCCTGACCCTGGTACAGAGCAGGGTTGTGGACCAGGGACTTTGACCCAGGTTGTTTGCATTCACACATAGCAAAATCCAGTCGATAAGCATTCACATGCAAAAAACGGGTTTTTGCACTATGTGTGAAAGGAGTATTAGTCTCTTGTAAGTGTTACAGCTAAATAGCCAGGAAAGGGGACAAATGGGAAATAGCTTGAGCACTATAGTAAATAGTATATAGAAAAATATAATGTGTCCACTATATTAAGGTCCAATGAGTCCCAAGTAAGAGGAGTTTGGTATCAAGAGAGGAGGTGCTCCCCAGAGAGTAATTGTTAACAGTAGCGCAAAATACAAAAGAATGAGAGGAAGCGTCAGTGTGAAACACGCGTCTTGGACCAAGGGTGTCGCCCCCCAAGCAGATATCATCCTCTGTTCATCTAGTGAACAGACAGGTACTTTTCTCTTTTCAGTTTCCAGATTGATCAGTTCTTTTGAGACTTGATATCTGACTCTGCAATGCCGCAGGTAACAGAGTCTCTAACTACCATATAACTGTAATTTATTCAGCGTACTTTTTCCTTCTAGAACGGTACACAGAGCTCTATGGGCCACTACCTTTTGGCATATGATTGGCAGCAGCATATGTCCTTGATTACATACTGTGTTACTGCCATCTATATCCTTCTTATATTTTATCTACTTTCTCCCTAAGGGTACTCTCACTGGAGAGCCTCAGGGAAGGGTCCTGCATTGCATTTACCAGGTCCTTTGCTATTGATGCAACACAACAGCAGATGCCCAGTGCACTTTTTCCCATCCCTTAGTGTGTTGAGGGCACGCTCACATATCATTCACTGCAGGACACAATGATATGCAGCAGCTGCTATCCTCACACTGTTTCTAGGAAGTAGCCTGTGTACTTTATTTCATTCCATTTATTAGTCAGTAACCTGCATGATACTGTATATCTACTTGTGAATAAAATATGGGTCTCAAGAATATTTAACCAGCCTGCATACTTACACAGATTCTAAAGCAGCAATTGTCATTGAGACTTTATTACAGGTTATATACTACTTGCTTTTGAGATTTTGCTGAAACATTGTATCAGTGGTTTTTCATCTGCTCTCGCTGAGAACTGGAGATCTGTTAAATGTATGATTCATTTTGAAAGTAAATGCTAATTTATGCTGAAAATATCTGTTTATGGATGTTGACACAAATTATATGAGACCTTCAGAGACATGAGTTTGATGTTTACTATATCTCTGGAGGTCTGCAATATTCATGACTTACATTAATTGATTGAATAGGAATTTTGGCAATTTGTTATTATGCCATTATTATTGTGTTACTGTATTTGAATATTTCACCAGCTATCTTCTTTATAAATAACTATTTGTTCATATGTATTAAAAATATCTAATAAAAGTTATATTTTAGAATTTATTTTGGGCGCCCCCCCAAAAATGTTTCTCTTGTATGTTGCGCAAGTGTTAGAGTTACTCAGTACTTTAAAATGGTTTCAATATACTTTCAATAGTGTCAGTACCAGCAGTGACAGATACATGTAGCACACAGATCAGCTATGGGCTGTCACCAGGATTGTAGTCCCGGAACCGGACACTCGGGGCCCCTCTCCCGCTCCTACCCTGCCACCGCACAATAGCAGTGATTCATTGACAGGCACAGCCCAGGGACGCCTACACGCTCCGCCTCCTATCAAATCCGCTGCCGTACACTTGGGGGGCCTGCCCTCTCCTAGTACCACCCACTATTGCATTAAGTGGCGTAATGAGGGTGGTGCAGATGGGGAATGTTCCATGAATCCTAGTGTGGAGTGGGCACCAGTACAGAGCTTGCATTCAGCACTGAACCAGACATTCTAGATGAGAGCTGCACACCAATCCTGTCAATCACGTACTGTAGCCCAATGCTGCTTCCTAAAACAACTCGCGCCGATGATTTCTCTGCAGTATTCACTGCAGACCAGGCAGCAGCACCAACACATGGCTCCTGGCAGAAGAAAAATACAGTCTGTGTGCATTCTAAAAAAATACTGCCAGGGGGGCACTATAAGAAAATTACAGACAGGGAGGCACTAGAAGAATAATGCACATGGGTATTATAATAAAATACAAACAGGGAACACTAGAAGAAAAATACAGACGGGGCACTAGAAGAAAAATACAGACGGGACAGTAAAAGAAGGGCACTAGAAGAAAAATACAGACAGGAGGGCACTAGATGAAAAATACAGACAGGGGACACTAGAAGAAAAATACAGACAGGAGACACTAGAAGAAAAATACAGACAGGGGACACTAGAAGAAAAATACAGACAGGGGACTCTAGAAGAAAAATACAGACAGGGGACACTAGAAGAAAAATACAGACAGGGGGCACTAGAAGAAAAATACAGACAGAGGGACTCTAGAAGAAAAATACAGACAGGGGACACTAGAAGAAAAATACAGACAGGAGACACTAGAAGAAAAATACAAACAAGGGACACTAGAAGAAAAATACAGACAGGGGACACTAGAAGAAAAATACAGACAGGGGGGCACTAGAAGAAAAATACAAACAGGGGACACTAGAAGAAAAATACAGACAGGGGGGCACTAAAAGAAAAATACAGTCAGGGGGCACTAGAAGAAAAATACAGACAGGGGGCACTAGAAGAAAATACAAACAGGAGACACAAGAAGAAAAATACAGACAGGGGGGCACTATAAGAAAAATCTAAAGAAGGGACACTAGAAGAAAAATACAAACAGGGGACACTAGAAGAAAAATACAGACAGGAGACACTAGAAGAAAAATCCAAAGAAGGGACACTAGAAGAAAAATACAAACAGATGACACTAGAAGAAAAATACAGACAGTGGGCACTAGAAGAAAAATACAAACAGGGGACACTAGAAGAAAAATACAGACAGAGGGACACTAGAAGAAAAATACAAACAGGGGACACTAGAAGAAAAATACAGACAGGAGACACTAGAAGAAAAATACAAACAGGAGACACTAGAAGAAAAATACAGACAGGGGGGCACTATAAGAAAAATACAGACAGGGGGGCACTAGAAGAAAAATACAGACAGGAGACACTAGAAGAAAAATACAAACAGGGGACACTAGAAGAAAAATACAGACAGGGGACACTAGAAGAAAAATACAGACAAGGGAGCACTTTAAGAAAAATACAGACAGGGGACAATAGAAGAAAAATACAAATGGGGCACTAAAAGAAAAATACAGACAGTGAGGCACTATAAGGATAATACAGAGTTGTCGAAGCTGGGGGTGCCCTACCTATTTTGTAAGTCCCGGGCACCATATTTACTGATGGCAGCCCTGTGTGTCACTAAGAATTGTGTATTAGATACATTCTTTCGATTCATAATGCTATGGATGGTAGCAATGCTGCAGATGAAGAAGCTCTGTTGTTAATGTCCAATATATAGTAAGTGAATGTTTTCTTGTAGCAATAACCACAACTGTCCTGGGGATATAGGATATTTTATTTTGTTTTGCTCTAGACAGATTAATTTTTTTCTCTCTATTTCCATTCTCATACTATCATGTTGAAAAGTATATGTATCTAATTTATGTTTTGGATTACACAAAGTGTTAGCTATTATTTTGTCACTATCCACTTTATCAGGAGGTTATGAAATGTGTGGGGATCTAGTGATGAAACTTGATAATAATTGCAACTAATACGCATAAGCTTTTATGCACACCCTTTAACCAACCCATATCTGAAAAAAACATAACAAGCCAATATATAGCAACAGGAAAGGAGATACAGCTTTCCACTTTATGTATCGTATGAATGCTGTTTTGCTGCCAGTGAGGTAGTGAGAAAGAAGCTGAATTGATTTCTGGACTCCACTTATCACTATCAACCTCTGATGTGCTCAGTAAATGTCTCTGCTGTTCATGCACTCAAACAAATTGCTTTTCTCAGCATCCCCAAGTAGAAGAGGAGAGATGAAAATATAGGTGAAGGAATCGCTGATTCCCTCAATCGCCCTTTCTTTGAATGATTGCCCGATTGTATACAATCAATTACAGGTCAAAATGATTAAGTTAAATGATCATCAACGCTGAAAGTTGAAAGTAGAAGTTAATAGATTCAATACTTAGGGAGCAATATGTCACTATGTCAACCAGGTACATGTCATCTTTAAGAATAAGCCCTGTTCTTTACTTAAAAGGAGAGAAACCAAGCAGCAAAAAGATATTGTTCGGTAAACAAGTTTCCAAATGTGAAAGCTGCTGCTCACCATCTGGGAGTGATGCCAACACTCCCAAAAAACACACACAGTGCAAAATGGTTATAAAGCAGGTGGAGAAAGCGCTTCACACACAAAGGTCACTGCAGAAGTAATCAAATAAAAAAGTTTTGAATGAGTCTGATAAAATATTTACCAGTGTAAAATATAAGACAAATCTAAATTGCATGCAATCTATCCAGAGGTAACCACATAATATGCAATAGCAACAATAGAACAAGTACGTACAACTTGAATGCTGAATTGAATTCAATAATGTATCACTTGTGTAACACCCCCTAACTTTGGGTATGGAATCGGTATGAAATACCGCCGTTCGATTCCCGTCAGCGCCTGGCCTACAAAAGCAGAGTTCCCGGCAGCGGAAGCCCGACAGCGCTGGAAATCCTGATCGTTGCTAAGGTAAGTATAAACTAACCTAGCCCCCTAACCCTAACCCTCCTTAGGGGTGCCTAACCCTAACCTCCCCCCCAAGTGCCTAACCCTAATCCCCCCTCTAAGTGCCTAACCCTAACCCCCCCTTCCCCGCTGCCTAACCCTAACCCTCCCGGGGGGGTGCCTAACCCTAAGTCCTTCCGGGTGCCCTAAACCTAACCCTCCCCCCCCGCGGCTGTCCGCTCGCGGCGCTCGGCATCTCTTCGATCGGGATGCCGGGCGCCTGTCTCCCGGCGTCGGGAATCCGGCTGTCGGTATTAAGGCAGCCGGTTTCCCAATTGTATACCTTGGGTATACGTAAGAATGGGGTTTCTAGGTTCTTTCTTATGTACAGAGAGGTAAAGAGGTGAGTAAGCCGACTTTTGACAATTATAGTTGGTATTTTATTTCAATAAAGAATCATATCAAGTCAAACTACACTTTTACAATGGAAATGACTAGTTAATTTACTGTTACAATTTCACAAAAAAGAAACAACAAATTATATTTTATTATTCGGGAACACAGCTTCCTTGCAATCGATTAGGATTTGCTGGCAATGACAGCAAATAGGACGTCCCTGGCCATCGAACTGATCAGTCGCTCGCTGACCTATTCTCCTAGGAGGGACCCACCAATCATCTGAACTTTGTTCCCTTTCATTTCTCCACCTCAATGTTTGGGAATCAGGGGATTTATATTTCTTTAGGGTTCAAACTTCGTTACAAAATTCAGCCATCCCTGAAGTTAATTCCTTTAATTGATTTTGTAAAGTTTCAAAAGGATTTCAAGATGGAGTCTGGACACTTTGTTTCACAGAATCCTTTTACTTCAAAGGGTTTTCCCCTCCTATGTATTTTATCCTTGCCAAGCTCTGACTCTCCTGATACCCTGGCATTTCCGGAAACTTTAATTCTGACCCAATTTGGGGTCCTACCACTTTAATAGCTGTTTCCTTAAAATCTAAGAAAGAGTGCTCAATCTTCTGCATTCTTAACAGTTTTAATTGTGCCTTTATACCTTCTCCACCAGAGCCCTCAATAAATTGCGCTATCAGCACTTCGTCAGGATCTCCAATTTCCTCTTCTCCGATTATCTGGATATCTCTTAATGCTTCCTGCAGACTTAGAGCATAATCTCTCAACGTTTCTCCCGGAAATTGCTTATGTCCATAAAATAGCATCTTTAGTTCTGATACGGTTCTAGTTTCGAAAGTTGCAGCTAACCATTGGAAGATCTGATCTACAATTCGGCTTTCCTCTGCTGGCCATGATGTCACCTCCCAAAGGGCTGCCCCTTTTAATTGTCCGATGAGAATTTCTACTTACTGACGTTCATTCAAAGAGTACAGCCTAAACATCGATCTAATTTTATTCTTGAATTCCATTAAGTTGCTCCCTTCATCTCCATTCATACCCCCACTATAGGTAGGTAGCCACGGAGCACCGAAATAATATGGAAGGGTTATTGGATTGACTTGCGGTACACCACTTCCACTTGTTCCGGCTGAATCTGTCATTGCTCTCTGCTCTTGTGACATTGTAAAAATTTCCAGTTATCTTCAGCTTACACTCTTTACTTTAGGCTCTGTATCTTGTTCGTGACGCCAATTGTAACACCCCCTAACTTTGGGTATACGTAAGAATGGGGTTTCTAGGTTCTTTCTTATGTACAGAGAGGTAAAGAGGTGAGTAAGCTTATAGTTGGTATTTTATTTCAATAAAGAATCATATCAAGTCAAACTGCACTTTTACAATGGAAATTACTAGTTAATTTACTGTTACAATTTAACAAAGAAGAAACAACAAATTATATTTTATTATTCAGGAACACGGCTTCCTTGCAATCAATTAGGATTTCTCTCCTCCTGCTGGTTCTAAAAGATTAATGCATGCAATACTTTTCCTACAACAGATTATCTTAAATGCTATAACCAAACAGTAATGAAAATGAATAACAGTCTTTTATTTAGTCCATCAGTATGCTAACTATCTTCCTAAGCTTTTCTGGCCAGAAAACTAATAGTTCATGAATTAATATAACCCTCAAGTCCTGTTGGTGTTCACTACGTTGCCCAGGTTATTAGATGATAGCACTGACTTTAAACTGTCATTAATAAAGGTCTCTCCACTTACAATAGCTCAAGTTGACCAAGCTGAGCTTGCTCCTGTGGCAACTGTCTCTCCTTATTAATCCTGGCTGGTGGAGTGGCTAGTCTTGTTATAATTTAAGCAGGGATATGAGCAATCAGCTGCACGTCCAGAAGTTACTTATGTTGAAATTTAACAATTAGTACTTATGTTGAAGGTTGGCACTTGCAGATAGACTTACTGTAATTCTTTCTACCTGTCTGCAGTCTCTATTTTACTACAACTATAACCACCATTATGGAGACCTCTGGAGCCTGACGACATTCTCTATTTTATCTCTGTATTGTAGTAAACTCAACAGTTAGTCTACACTGGTTCCCTTTAGCGACTCCTTTGATAAGGTAAGTCCTGAGTACTGAGTACTGAGTGTCAGCAGGTTGCTGCTAGTTAAAGTTTATGGTCGCTTGACAGCATAAATAGCTTCCTGCATTACTGAAGGAGGTTAGCGCTGCTGGGTGACAGTTCAGATGGGGCACTGGAGTTTAACTGGTTGTTGATACAGCAGCTGCTGATGACTACTATATGGCTGTGTGTGTGATGAGGTCTCTTACCAATCAGCAGCACCCCTGATTGTGCCCGTCTCCTCTTTGTTGCAGAACCGGTCACCACCCCCAGCCGCGCACTATTGGCCTTGCCTCTGCCTTAGGGCCGGCCTCCAAGACTCCGTCTCAGCCGCACCTCCACTCGACGGAGCTTCCACTTCCAGCTGACTGGCTCCTCTGGTCACCACGTTGCCTCAGACTGCTGCTCAGGGCCGCCATCAGGGGGGGACTGCCGGGACTTAAGTCCCGGGCCCAGACCCTGGCAGAACAGGGGTTGTGGGCCTGCTGGCTCCTACCACTCGGGCACAGCCAGCAGGAGCCCCGCACTACCCCTTAAACAAAAGGAGGCCTAGCCACTGCTACTGGCCGCAGACCTGGTCCTCATTAAGTAAATGGTGGAGTGCCCGCTCGGGCCACTCCTCCACCCTACAGCTGGACACATAGAGACCTGCCGGCCCCCATGTACAATAAAGTTTATTTTGTACTGTAGTCAGCGCTCGTGATGTCATGACGTCATGCAGCGCGGCTGAGGGAAGGGGTCGGAGGAGCTGCGGTGATGGAGGAGCAGCATCTGCTGGGGGATGAGAAGAGAGGAAGTCAGAAGGAAGTCAAAAGGAACTACTCGGTGCCTTCTTCAAGGAAAAAGGTAAGTAAGTCAGAAAATACTGGGCAGGGCAGACATTATATATATATATATATATATACACACAGTATATATATATATATATATATATATATATATATGTGTAGAATATATACATATATATGTATGCATATATAGATATATAGATAGATAGATATACATACATACATACATACATACATACATACATACATATACATACCCTCCTCCGGCTCACAGTTTCTGTACTGTATGGGAGGGGGGGGCCCTGCCTATTTTCTAAGTCCCGGGCCCCACAATTTCTGATGGCAGCCCTGCTGCCGCTGGATACACTACTCGACTCCAGGCTCATCTACCATCACCTCAGGTAACACCGGCGTGACGGGACCCTCCTTAGTCACTGATGCCCCCGGAACAACTGTGCAGCAGGCTCTCGTACCAGGCTCTTATACCCCTTGCTCTCCAGCTCGTGGTCACTACAACATACCCCCTTATCTCACGCGCTGGCTCCTCATGCATCCCAGCGAATAACAGGGGTATTTTTCCCCCTGCTTGGGTTCCATGGTATCATCCTGCTCTCATGTCTCCCCACAGTCCACAGGGTCATTCTGGTTGGTTTGAACCATGTTTTCCCATTCAGCGAACAGTTCAGACAGGCATATTTTGACCACAACTCTGCCTAACATATTTTCCTTAGCATAGCAAAACATAAGCATGTATACATTTTAGTAATAATCATGACAACATTCTGGCACAGTTCTTTTCCCCCAAAATGGGATCCCCTAACTTTTGGGGCACCACACTTATGAAATGTGACAGAGATATATACTGTCCAAAAGTCAATTACTAAAAGACATGTCAGCACTTATATGCAGCTAATGATTGTGCGTGTAGCAGTAGACGATATTGCCTGCACTTAGCTGGATGGAGGATACTTCCCAATGGCCTAATAAGAAGATATTCTAAATTCCAATGAATCACTGAAAGTACACAATACGATGTATGAAAGGGCCATGTCACCAACCGTGAGAATAGATGTGCAGCTGCAGCAGGTCCATGTCCGGCAGCGCAGTGGGATTGCTGCTCCTGCTAGCCAAGTCAGCGCTGTGGCTATCCATCTCCTGGCTGTGTCTCTCCACCAGCCCTGTTGTAAAGCACCATGCTGAGAGACCAGGCTCAGCTGCGGCTGGATGATCTTATAAGACTTGATGGTTCACTAAGCCAGTGTGTAGGTGGTATGGCCACGGTGTAGCAGTGGATACGGGAAAATCCGAATAGGAGGCTAATCCAGAAGTGCAGCCCTGCTGAGTACTGGTCTAGAATTGTATTAACACTTGTCTGTTATTCCTTAACGTGTTTCACCGCAATCAGCAGCTATCTCGTCTACTGCTACACGCACAATCATTAGTTGTATATAAGTGCTGACTTGTCTTTTAGTAATTTACTTTTGGACAGTATATAGTTCTGTCACATTTCATAAGTGATACATTGTTGAATTCAATTCAGAATTCAAGTTGTACTTACTTGTTCTATTGTTGCTATTGCACATTATGTGGTTACCTATGGATAGATTGCATGCAATTTAGATGGTTATTGACTTATATTTTACACTGGTAAATATTTTAGCAGACTCATTAAATTTTTTTTATGTGATTACTTCTGCAGTGACTTTTGTGTATGCAGTGCTTTTTCCACCTGCTTTATAACGGTTCTTTACTTATACTGTTTACAGTAACAACTAAATGTTACCTGCTGTTCAACTTTTTCAAATGAATTGCTATTCCATTAGAGAGAAAACAGTGTTTATACTGCATAAAAACAGTATTAACATAATATTTAGAATCATAAACTTGTCCTTTCATCTTAACCTGAAGTGGGCCAAATCATACCGTACCTTAACACTTTCAACCAATGACACAAATATCAAATATTGAAAATTCAGGTGTGCTGGTGTCACGTAATTAAATAAACAGATATACTTCCCCAAAGCTCAAATCGATTTCATATATGGATCTCACATAAATGATGATGATCCGATTACATGCAAAACATAATTATTGCACAAAACAGTGTAACACTGAAACAAAAAGTTTATTTCTTCACAATTTGACAATAAAATAGTGTATATAGCATAATACACAATCCATATATAATATAACACTTGACTCTGATAACAATTGAGGAATTACCAGAAGTCCTTCTTATAAGGGCAATTAATAATAGGATTGATAGAGCAGTAGTAAAAGAATGTGTTCCCAGGCAAATTAGCCTAGTTGCTGCATTAAAATAGATTGTATGGTGTAAAGCTGGGTACACACTTTACGATCATCAGAGACAGATCGGAATGACCATCGTATAGTGTGTACCCTGAATACCACCCAATAAATTGGGTAGTTGCAATGAATTGGGTAGTTGCATCTTCCCATCGGATGTGGTGCACATCAGATGGGACAATGCCATAGATTCTGCAGTGTATTTACTTTAGGCATGAAAGGAAAAATCACATTGTAGTCAGAGGACGCAGCATCGGATCAAGAACATCGGTCATCTAAGTAACCTTGAGGTTACTCAGGATAGCCAGGAAATTCACACTGCTGAAGCAAGTAAGAAATGAGGAAGACATGTCTCTGTTTTCTGTAACCCAGCCCAAAGCCCCATTACAACAAGAGGCTTCCTTTCCCTCACCTTTACCTTGTGTCATCAAATGTTCCAACTGAGGAGATCAGAGAGCTGCTGCTGCCTGACTGGTCTACCCTCTGCAGGACACCTTAGAGTTGCAGGGGGTGGAGTTGGACAGCTGAGATGAGATGGAGCCTGGACAGCTGTGAGGGGGCAGTACCTGGGTGGCTGTGAGGAGACAGAGCCTGGGCAGCTGTGAGTGTGTGAAGTCTGTATGACTGTAAGGGGGCAGAGCCTGGTCGGTTGTGAGGGGAGCTGTTGCATCCTAGATGAATGCTCAGGAGATGGCAGGCATATTGATGGATCACATGGCACATGAAATACTACCTGGCCTGAAACCCTCAATGCAGTCCTGTCCCATCCCACCCCTGGCTCTGATACACTATGGTCAACAGTTGGTTGTAAATGCAAGCTGATTTTTTTCCCCTTGCCATTTACTCTTATTCTAAATGTGCATACAAATAAATTCATTATGCACATCTTCTGTCCTGGCTATTTTCCAGTTATGGTCCCTGCACTAAAAGGGATGGATGGGGATTGGAGGTGTGTGTAGCTGTGGCCAAAATGCAGTGAGGTTTTGTTGTTGCAAATTGTGTTTGGAGTAGAATGACATTATAGATGATGTTCTTTATAGACTTTATAGATGATGTTACCACTTCACCATGAATAAGTTTAACTGTGGGCAAATTTGATTCCCATGGCTGTTTTTTCTGTTTGTAGGAGTCCTTTTCCAACCGGAAAATTATGCTTCTTGCAGGAAATTACATTTACCCCATATGTTGATTTATTATTAATTTATTATTTATTATTAATTTTCTATTTTTAATATTATTATATTGTGACGTTTTAATGTATGCTCTTTTCAAACTTATTATACTGATTATTTGCACATTTGAGTCCATCATTGCATCACATCACTCCAAGAACCACCAGTGTTTATATTATATAATTTGTTCATATTAAATACAGTAGTTGTTACTGTCTGTCTGTTACTGTCTGTCCACTTATTGGAGCATTAAGATTTCCGATCATGGATATCAAAATATGAATCATTCAATAAAGAGCATTTCAACCTTTACTTGCAAAAGCGAAGATTTATTTTTGCTATAGCTCATGATATTATGTGAGTAAAATTATGTTCCAGAGTTGGTTAGAGATTTGTCATTTGTTAGGGGTTTAGACAGTGCTGGAGATAATTTACTAATAACTCAGGAGTTATCTTGGAAACTCCTTCTCTCCCCCAAGGCTACAGTCTTATTTACACACATACCTTTAAGTTGTCAACCTTATATCCTAGGATCACATCATAGGCTACAATGGCTAACATCACCTGGAGATGGAGTTAGCTACTGGGGCCAGTCTCCAGAATGCTTTGCATTATTGAGCTTGGTAAATGTATCACTTTAGAAGCCTTGTAAGCTCCTATGGTGCCCTTTTTTTTGTGGTTGTAAATGGGGGGGGGGTTTCATCACAGATATCTCCGATATCTATTCCGGTCACCCGTACATACATATTCAGGATGCTGAATGTGTATGTAAATGAATAATTCCTCTCAAACAACAAACTAAGTGTAACTAGTACATCAAGTATCTGCCAGCTACTTGGGCACAGGAAGTCTGGGTGTAGTCTACGAGAAGCCATGAGGTAATATGGGAAGGAACAAGTATAGGTAAAATTTGGATATCTAGTTGCTTCACAGAATTGAATTCCACTCACAGGCTAATGTTATTAATCCATGAACAGTCCTTCATATCCAATATTTGATACCTATTTTTTGTCATGTGGATTCTGTGGACTCATGGACTTCCATGAGCTTGTTATGTGACTTTCTAGCACAGAAAATTTAGACTCAATGGGCTTGATCGAATTAGGTGCCAAAAGGAGTGAATTGCCATTTCAATAGCATAGAAACACCGGCAAAGGCTTGGCGATTCATCCCCCTCGCAGCCTGATCTAACCCTGGTCTAGTACATTTTTGCTTGCAGCCCTGTGGGGATGCAAAGTGAATTGCGTGTGTCAGGAGGTACTGTAATTCACACATAATAGGATTGACACAAATATGTTAGTTCTCTCTCCTAAATCAAAGATGCCAGCTCTAATCTCTTTCAGGGCAGATATGATGTCTGACATTATATCACATTAAACTATGTGCAATAGTGCAGTCACTGAACTTATAGTTAGGCATGTAATGCACAGACAGGTATCACTTAGATCTCTTCTGTTGGATCTTGAGGCAGAGAGGTAAGGATCCCTTATTCTTTCTCACAAAATAAATATACATTTGTTCTATCACAGCTACTTTAACTAGTCGTCTCTCAGGCAATGACTACAATGAAGATTATTTGCACATATTTCAACACATTAAGCATATGTTAGTGACTAAGGTATAGAAATATGTGCTACACATTTAAGGTTCGTACACATTAGATTATATTTTACACGATTTGCCTGATTCCGACGCATCGGAACGATAGATCGTGTAAAATATGTCCAAATCGTGAGTGTCCACTCACAATCACGATGCCGATGCGCGTCCCGCGGGTCGTACATCGCTTCTTCAGATCTACAGTGTTTATGTCTGTATGATATGTTGTTCGGATCTGCATACGATGCTTGCAGGCATGGTTCAGGGAGATCCATACTGCAAGCATGAAGATACAGATGCATGGACGGATCTCCGTCCGTGCATCTGTGTCTAAAAATTAAATAATCTGTGAAGAAAAAAACAATATGTGCCCCTCCTCCGCCAAAACACCAACCAGCCCTGGGCTTAGTGATCCAGTGCTGGTTGTGCAAAATATGGGGGACAAATGATGTAGGAGATCCCGTATTTAAGCACAACCAGCACCGGGTTAGTCAGAACCAGCCCTGGTTGCCAAAATACAGGGGACAAAAGGCGTACTGGTCCCCCATATTTTGTGCAACCAGCACTGGGCTCTGATCCGGTCCAGGTTCCGGAAATACAGGGGAAAAAAATAGTAGGGTTCCCCTGTATTTACCAGAACCAGCACTGAACTTTTTCTAGTGGGGGGGCTAATGCCACAGCCAGGGGAACCCTATCACTGAGTCCCCTGGCTGAAGCATTAACCCTGACCACTAGTTAGCCAAGGCCGGGGATCCCTGGGGAGCTGGGGACTCCCCAATAAATGGGATCCTTTGGCACCCCGGGGCGGTGGGTGCCGGGTTTATTATGTAGTGTAGTGCATTTGAAAGTGTTGAAAATATTGTCTTCTGCTGTGGAACTGCAGGTCTCAGCAAGCCTGCCAAGCATGCTGGTACTTGGAGAACCACAAGTACCAGTATGTGGGGCATTACAGGCCTGCTGGTACCTGTAGTTCCACAGGAAAAGCAATATTAAAATAAACACAGGACACACACACCGTACAAAGTAAAAGTTTATTAAAGATACATGCACACACTCTCTCACATATTCACCTATGTATCCCTGAAGCCATCACATCCCCTTGTCCAGTAGGAATCCATAGGGTACCTGTAAAAAAAAATATCCATACTCACCATCTCCTATGCGAAGTTTGGGTCCTCTTCGTTCCATGTAGGCAATCCATGAGGTCTTGGCAAAACAAAAAAACCCAAATACGTGAGCCAGCAGACACAGTACCGTCCTCTAAGAACGGTACTTCACGAATTTCACTATGGAAACCCTGGTGCTTAGCGTTCATTGGCTGAAAGAAAGGAGACTTCCGTCTCTCAGCCAATGAACAGATCCCACCATTGACTTCAAAGGTGAGAACTGCAAATGTAACTTAAGGTTTCTTTGCGGTTCTCACCATTGACTTCAAAGGTGGGAACCGGTCATTGCCTGAGAGATAGAAGGCTCGCCTATTTCAGCCTATGAACGCTCAGCACCGGGGTTTCCATAGTGAAATACATAGTGGTATAACTTGGTGACAAGCATAAGTTGTGGGCTCAACATATAGTGTGCTATGTTTGTGTGGAAGACTGTGGTCTAAAGGAAGGAAACGTTCTTTTTGTTTTGGTGTCCTTATGATCTGGAGAGAATCCCAAATCACAGTGATGACTGCTACTTTTGCTCATATAACATACAGAAGTTCAATTTACAAAAAAAAAAGAAAGACATTTTCTATCCAAACCTATCATCGGCACAGGTATACCTGAACTTTCACTTTCGGAGAAACTAGAAGACACGCCTGAAGACTCTGAAAAAGTAGCCGAAGATTCTGATGAGGTCTTTCACAATGTTTCAGGTAGCAGTGAGCTCCAACTTTATCCACAGCTTAAATAAAATGACTTAATCAGAGACTTGGGTCTTCCTAAATATTCAGCAGAACTGTTAGGCTCTAAGTTAAAGGAAAATAACTTATTGGCCCCTGGTACCTCTTTCTCTAGATTAGAAACATATAAAAAGATTTAATTCCATACTTTTCCCAAAATGGTGACCTGGTTTGCTCTAGTGATGTCCCTGGACTGATGGAGAGGTTTATCATACAGTATGATGTGAAAAAGTGGAAGTTCTACATTGACTTGTCCAAAGGAAGCCTCAAAGGAGTGCTTCTCCACAATGGCAGCAAGTACGCTTCAGTATCAGTAGGGCATTCTGTTATTCTGAAAGAATGCTATAAGAATTTAGTTTAATTCTCTCAAAACTGAAATACAAAGATCATGGATGGACAACATGTGGCAATCTAAAAGTATTTTTCATGTAAATGGGAGAGCCGGGATTGGGGTCAACACTGGATCAAAAAGTGGATACATAGGGTAACATTATAACCTGGAAGCAAAAATGGGACTGTCTGGGACTGTCAGAAGCAAAAGTGAAAGAGAGTTTTAGTTGGTCCAGTTATTTGTAAACTGATGAAAGATTTAGAGCGATATCCTATTAGCCGCAGCATTTGGCGAGCTAATTACCGCCAATGGGACTATCCTATTAGCCCCAATGCCATCACTTATTGGGTATTTTGTTCTGCCTGCTTCGACAGGCGAAACCGAATACCTGATAAGTAAGCATTATTACTCTGAGCACTGCTGCAAAATCCCTCAGACCTATATTTTCATGCGATAAAGGTAAATCTGCTGCACAAAAAAGGGCTATAATTGGAAAGCTCGATAATAACCATTGGGCTTTTATCACAATAAGAGCCATTTTTGGAATGGAAACAGTTGAATAAGAGGCCTGGAAAGCTTTCAAACAAGTTGTAAAGAAATTCTAGGGAACAATAAGCACCCTAACTTTAAATAATGTATCATGGAAGACTTGGGTTGCTAGACCTGTGTAAAGGTGCACTTCCTGAATTCTCATTTAGACTATTTCCCTGAAAATGTTAGTGCTGTAAGTAAAGAGCAGAGGGAAAGATTTCATCAAGATAGCAAGGAGATTTAACACAGATACCTGGGTAGGTGCAACATCAACATGATTGCAGACTACTGAAGGATGCTGCACAGAGAAGAGTCACAAGCTGTCTACAAGTGAAAAAGTACCAAAAGGAGCTTTGAGGGAAAAGGTAAAAGGCAGTATAAGGACTTGTAAGTGTGCATAAAACTATTTTTAATGTATTTTACAATGTCAGAATAGATCTCTATCAATAATTTTGTGCATAAAACCATTTTTAATGTTTTTTATCTACAAATAATTACTAATAATTATGTTTCAACCAGAATACGTGTTATTATGCTATTTCCCCATATTTTTACATTGACTTAGGAAAACTTGATGGTCATATTTGAAATCAGCATGCCAAAAACCATAAGAATTAGTCATCAAATTGCAGACAATTTTCAATTACCCCAATTTTGCCAATTATAGAGGTGATATTTTCTTTGACATTGTGAAATATTGTTTGAGTTGAGGTGCAGTAACTTAAACTATATTTTTCCTGGACCACCTTAAGGAGATGTTGAAGTACTATCATGACTGCTGGCAGCAGCTGTAGCACTAGTATTGGGTTGCTGCTACTGCTCTTCTATCGACTGAAGTGCCCCTATAGGCAGTGGCATTACTAGGGTATTTGGAGCCCAGGGCAAGTTAAAAAATGGAGCCGCCCCAAGTATGTGCATGTGGTGAAAAAGTGGGCGTAGTCACATGGTACAAGGGGCATGGTCAATGAAAAATGTCAACATGACACGACCGTTTCTCATCACTCTGGGAACATTCCTTTCCATTCCATATGTACCTTAATGCCACCAGTAGTAGTGCCCCTCTTGCAATGCCCACTGTAATAGTGCCCCTTATACAGTGCCCCAGTAGTGACCCATATACAGTTCCCCTAGTAGTGCACCCTTATACAGTGCCTCCAGTAATGCACCCTTATACAGTGCCCCCAGTACCCCAGTAGTGCCCTTTATACAGTGCCTCCAGTAGTGTCACTTATACAGTGCCCCTTATGCAGAGCCCCTTATACAGCGCCCACAGTAGTGCCACTTATAGAGGGCTACTTATGCAGTGCCCCTAGTAGTGCCCCTTATACAATGCCCACAGTAGTGCCACTTATACAGTACCCTCAGTAGTGCCATTTATACAGTGCCCCCAGTAATGCCCCTTATACAGTGCTGCTTGTGGTCCCCTATACAGTTTCCCCCGTAGTGACCCTTATACAGTGCCCTAGTAGTAGTCCCCCCTATGCAGTGCCCCTAGTAGTGCCCCTTATACAGTGCCCCCTGTAGTGCCACTTATACAGTGCCCCCAGTAGTGCCACTTATACAGTGCTCCCAGTAATGCCCCTTATACAGTGCTGCTTGTGGTCCCGTATGCAGTTCCCCCCGTAGTGACCCTTAAACATTGCCCTAGTGGTAGTCCCCCCTATGCAGTGCCCCTAGTAGTGCCCCTTATACAGTGCCCCCAGTAGTGCCACTTATACAGTGCCCCCAGTAGTGCCACTTATACAGTGCCCCCAGTAATGCCCCTTATACAGTGCCACTTGTGGTCCCCTATGCAGTTCCCCCCATAGTGACCCTTATACAGTGCCCTAGTAGTGGTCCCCCATATGCAGTGCCCCTTATACAGTGTCCCCAGTAGTAGTCCCCCCTTTGCAGTGCCCCCAGTAGTTGCCCCCCCTATGCAGTGCCCCCAGTAGTTCCCCTTATATATTTTCCCCAGTAGTAGTCCCCCCTATGCAGTGCCCCTAATATTGTGCCCCAAGTAGTAGTCCCCCATATGCAGTGCACACAGTCAGGGCTGGCGTTAGGCTGTGCTGCGCCCAGCGCCGTCCTGTGTTACCGCCCCTTCCCTCCTCTGCTCCCTCCCCCCTGAGCTTAAATATGTCCTATTGCGCAGGGAGGGAGGTGGGCATTTCCTGTGCCCTCCAGAAACAGTAGCGCTCCGGGCGAAAGACCGGCTTGCCCATGCCTGGAGCCGCTACTGCACACAGTAGTGCCCTTTATATAGTGCCCCAGTAGTAGTCCTCCCTATTCAGTTCCCCCAGTAGTGGTCCCTCCTATGCTGTGCCCCCAGTAGTAGTCCCCAGTAGTCCCCCCTTACATATATAGGACAAATACACACACACAAAAAAATAACACTTACTTGAATCCCCGTTCCTGCGCCCACCATTGTCCACTCCACCGTACTAATGGCCCGCTCTGCACCATGGGAGAAATGTCATGATGTCTCCCCCATCACCCACTGTGGGAGCCAGAGGGTGGAGCTCATGAGTGAGCTCCAGCCTGGCTCTGGCTGTGGGTGCAGCAGCAAATGAGAGTGCCTCACAGTACTGCAGCCCACAATCCACAGTGCCTCTACATACTGTACAGTGCCCCTTTAAAACAGTGCTCCTAATCTTTTTTTTATGACAAAGTGCCCCTTTAGGCCTTATCATTGCTCCAGTCCACTCTTCTTAATGGCATTTTTTAGTACCTCACAGTGCTGCAGCCCAGTCCCACACTCTCTCCTCTCAGAAGGGGTGTATCTATAATGGGTGCAAGGTGTGCAGGAAACACGGGCTCCTGGATCCAGGGGGCCCCGGACCGCACACCCTGCACCCATAGAATTACTTACCTCTCTGGAGTCCCAAGTTGGTACGGGGGTCTGGCGCTGTAAAAGCTACTGTAAAATGCCTGCCGCGGCCATTTTCCCACCATTTGCGCATGCGCAGAACACGGAAAATGGCCACCGTGGCCATTTTCCCGGTGACCAGTGCATCCTCTATAGACTCTGGGCGCACTCTAGCACTCTCCAACTGTCAGTTAACCTGCAGCTATTAAACCAGTCACATCAGTGGGGGGTGTGGCCTGGAGTAGCTAGGAGAAGGGAGCATTTTGCCAGCTCTTTAAATATCTTGTCTTTCCTGGCTACCAGGGGCTCCGAAGTGGGATCTTTGTGCGGTGCCTCTTCATCTTTTTCCTGGAGTTTACAGTGGCAGATCCTCTCCCACTGGGGCTTGATGTCCTTGTCACCGGCTCCTGATACTATACTTACCTGTGGACTCAATCCTGTTGCCTGGCTGCACCCTACAAGATCCTGTGTGTGATTCCTGCTGGCTCTCGTATGTGGCATGTTGGGCACGGACCACCGCCTTCTTGTCTTCTTGGGCGGTGGCAACGAGTCTCCTTGCATATTAACATCTCTGCTGCTGCGACTGATCTGATACATTGTCTGTGGTTTCAGTTGTCATCTGATTATCGCTTCTGGTGTCTCTCCTGTATATTTGCTGCCTGCCTCCTGTTTGATGGTCTCTTTGTAGTTTTGTGCAGGTAAGCTCTGGTGGTGTGCTAGACATCACCATCTTGCCACTGTTCTCCTTCATGGTTGCTACTCAGGTCTCCCTGCTCTGCTATATTGGTGGCTGAACACCTCAAAGATGGCTAGCTCTCTGCAGCAAATTATCCAGGCTAAGAATCCCTCTACTCTAAGGTTTCTGACTAAACTTGGAAATATGGTGGCTATATCCCTGAGTTCTGTAGCTGCTGTCCACGTCTTGTACAATAGGGCAATTTATTGTCTGTGCTTACTTCTGTCTGATGCCCTCTCAGTTTTTGGATGTCTCAATTCTGTTGAGGTTCTTCCAAAGATCCGTTCTTCACTTCTACCAGACAGGTTGAGATTCCAGGATTTATCCTTAAAGTACTCCATGTTCCTTTTTGTCTATCCTCGGGTGGCTGGGAGGCTACAGGATTTATTGCTACTGTACTCTATGTTCTGTCCTTGGGAGGATGGGGATGGGATTGTTTCTACACTCTCGCAAAAGGCCAACACCTGGCCGGATTAATATTTTGAAAACAACATTTTGTTTTAATTTTTGGACACCTTTTCTATCCAGTTGTCTGAAAAATCTAATTATTCTGCTTATTCTGTTTTATATATATTATCACAATGCCAAGTATTCTATATGGATGAAACACCATTTTTTTAAAAAATGTGGGAGAGCTGGGATAAACCAATCTCTGGGTCATTAGTCTATTGCTCTTGTCAGTTTATGAAACACAATTGACTATCTCCAATTATTATATATTCTATAGAATAGAAGAGAATCCTTGATATCTACATTATTGATATTTATTTTCTATAGAAAGTTACCTAATATTGTGGCTATGAGTATGCTATATTAATAAGCTGCTATTAAGTATTTCACTATTATCTTTTTTATAAGGTTGTCAAATATTTGTCAGATAGTTGTGTAAATTGACAGAACTGTCTTAGCTATATGCATTTTTAATAAATAGCAAGTTTATTCAGCTCATTCTCTTTTATGACAAAAACTAAACCATTTGTCTGCATTTCCTTTCATCTGTAGCATTTGGTGACCCTTAGGTCATTTTATGTTATTACCCAAAGGAATAGATTATATAAGAGTAATAATCTCTGAGGCCACTCATGGCTACTAGAAATAATCTTTTATATGAAGCATTATTTTATATAATGTATATCATATTAAATTAGGACCTGTTTAAATTGGCATCAAAATAGTAATACTCATCACATTTTAGACATAAGTAATATTACTAAAGTAAAAATTATTCATAGAAATCTTAATATATTTATCAGATATGTCAAGACAGCGGTAGGAATGCCCGTGGTCAGAAGTCCGACAGCGGCATCCCAATGTTCAGGATCCCACCAGGGGCCAGTAAGTAGCCTAAACCTCCCCATTCCTCCTCTAACTCTCCCTCGGTGATGCCTAACCTTAGCCTCTCCCCGGTGGTGCCTATCCCTAACCTCCCCCCGGTGGTGCCTAACCCTAACCCCGCTTCCCGCACCCTAAACCTAACCTTCCCTGGGTGGTGCCTAACCCTAACCTCCCCTCGGTGGTGCCTAACCCTTCCCCCCCTCCCCGCAGCCTAACCCTCCCCGATCGGTACCTAACCCTAACCAACCCCAGGAGGTCCCCGGGCTAACCCTACACCGCATACTTACCATCGGGATGCCGGCGGTTGGGATGTCGACGTCGGTATCTTGATCTCCTCGCAATGTTGGCATCAGCATTCTGAGGGCATCGGGATTCCGGCGTCGACATATTGACATCCGGCATCCCGTCTGCCAACATCCTGACTGCCTCCCGTCAAGACTGCATGATAGAAGCAGAAGGGAACTTTTGTCATTTTTTTCCCACTCTCTGTAGTTACTCTGGCAAAGGCCAGCTTATTATGTGGAATGTGTCTTTTCTTCAACAGTTTTTATATCATAATATTTTTCTTATATCATCAAGAAAAATAGTGAGAGAATTATCTTATTTATAAAATTATTATCTTGTTTATTTGTTTGTCTGTCTGCCTGTCCGGTTATGCATTTGGACAGCGCTACACTGATTGGGATGAAACCAATGCAAGGTGGTCCAGTTGGATCCTGGCCAGGTTTTAGGAGGGTTAGGGTCCTGGTTGGACCTCCCATTGGTGTACACTGGGCAGAACTTTGACCCGGGGAGCCTGTTCTGAGCCTTCCACTAAATAATTTGGACGAAAACTTCAGAGTGGTAACATTTGCTCGCAGAAGACATACTAGGGGGTTTAGGTCCCAGTTGGACCTCTTGTTGGTGTATGCTGGGCAGAACTTTGACCCGGGGAGCTTGTTCTGAGCATTCCACTGGATGGATTTGGAGGAAAGTTTCACAGACTGGTTAAATTGGATCCCAGAAGACATACTAGGGAGTTGAGGACCCGGTCAGACCTCCGATTGGTGTACGCTAGGCAGAACTTTAACCCGGGGATGCTGAGCAGAACTTTGACCTGGGGATCTTGTTCCGGGCCTTCCACTGGATGGATTTGGATGTAAACTTCACAGAAGGCTGGCAATTCATCTGGGGTGACAAATGGAGTGGTTGGGATCCTGGTCAAACCTCACAGAGTAGTGTGCTTGGCAGAACTTTGACCCAGGGAGCCTGTTCTGGGCCTTCCACTGGATGCATTTGGATGACATCACATAATAAATATTAATAACTTGAAGATTTAAACCCAGGCAATGCCGGGTACTTCAGCTAGTATTATATAAATGGAAGTAGACGTAACGCCCTGTGCACTAGGAGTTGGCACTAATGGGGTCTAATGAGCAGTTGCCAAACTGGATAGGAATAGTTTTTCCAATTCAATGCTTATTTTGTGTGTAATTTTGTATGTGTTTTGTTGAATTGTACATGTGCTTCACGATTATAAGTAAATTATAATTTATATACACTGTGGATCCCATTCCTTCTATCACTTTCCTTTCTTTTTCTACCTTCCAGATTCTTGATCCCAACTCTATACCAACAGGGTCTCTTGCCCAGCTGACCCAATACCTTGAATATACTTTTGACCCCATAGCCCTGATCTACCCCTTTAACACATACCTGGCTTCTCTTAGCTACTTATTTATTTTTACCATTATTTAGCTTTGTTTTTTTCCATTAGTATCTATACAGTAGCTTTCATAATTTTCTTATTTTTACAGTTTTTATAAATATGTAATTCCCTTATGTGCTATGTACATGCCATCACTGGTATAACTTCTGCCCGTTCCGTTCTGTCACCATTCCTTACATCTTACATTTTGTCCTTGTTCTATACCCCTGCCAATGCCCAGTGGTCCCACTTTCTCTCATCCCACTCTCTCTTGCCATACTCATTGACCCCTTTGCTTTTATCCCTTCCACTATATCGCACCCACCACTAAGAGCTCTCAATCTCTTCCTGCCCCCCTCCACCTCCCTCACATTTTCAACTCCCCCAAGGTTCAACTTCCTTCACCTCTTGGCTCAGTCATTTATCCTATCCTATCTCCACTCTCTCCTACTCTCATTCATCTCATTAATACTACCATGAACCTTTTTAGTGTAGCATCAATCCTGCCAATCTCATTCATATACCCCTCATCATGTTCTCTGTTTCTCCTGTGCCCTTTGGAATGCTAGATCAGTTTGTTACAAACTGGCATTTATCTATGACCATTTTATCTCGATCTCTCCTCTTTCGAACACTTCCCACTGCTCTTTAAAATGGGGCCTTTCTCAATCCCATGCGCTTTCCGATTGCTGACAAGGTGGTGTTGTAATCCTTCATTACCGTTGGACAATCCCATTGCTTCCAAGCTGCTCTCCTTCATCTCATCATTTGATCTCACCCAATGGAGCATACACCTCCCTTTCCAGAAGTCACTTTCTTGACCTAAGGCCTGATTCAGCAAGGATCGCAATTGCAAAGCTGCACGCAGGCAGCTTTGCAATTATGATCCTTGCTATTATGCAAATGCAACAGGAGGTCTATGACACCCCCTGCTGCATTTGTGATCCCAGCACTGCGTCTGAGGACACAGGCTGGGATCACCATCAAGACCATCAGTGGTTGACGACTTGCAAGCCCAGGACACTGTGTTGATCAATACAGATCCTGTGCTTGCCACTCCCTTAAAACAGGACGGACACGCCCCCATTTCCGGGAACGCCGGCCACCCCTGCACCGCCCCTTACATGCCTCTGCCTGTCAATCAGGCAGAGGCATTCAAGGGTCTGTATGCGACTATCCCGATAATCGGGAATCTGCGATCAGAAGTGCACTTGCGTGCACTTCTGAATCAGGCCACTAGTCTTCTCCCACCATTGGGCACATTTGACTAATTTCCCCCTTCTTTTTTCCTCCCACCATCTACTATGCTTTGGCCAATTCCTCTCATCGTCACCCAGCCCTCATTTCAAATTTTAAATGGCCTTATTTTTAAAATCAAGCTAATTTCCTATAGCTATGCTCTATCTCATGCTAAATAATGTTACTTCAAATAACTCATCTCCTCCCAATCCTCCAACCCACACCACTTTGGTACCTATTGCTCACTCCTCTGCTTCTTCCCATGCTCCTTTGTTACCCTCTTCTCTGTATTCACCACCCACTTTACAACCAAAATCAAACACATCCACAATCAGTAGATCATGCAGGTGGACTGACAGACATTTTTTTTAGATCGGCCACCATGATTTTAGGCCCCGCACCCTCGTGGCAAAATGCTGCAATTCGTGGGTCAGTGGGTCAGGGACGGATCTAGAATCTTGCTTTAGGGGAGGGCAGTGTGTGTGTGTATGTGCAGTGGTGGCAAGGATGTGCTTGCCACCGCGTCGGCGATCCGTCCATCATCATGGATCCCAATGGGACCCCTGGGAGTGAGGTACTCCTCATTAATCCGGTTTTAGTCATCTGTAGGAGGGGGACCTTGTGTGTCATATCAGGGCCGGTTCAAGACCAAGTAGAGCCCAGGGTGAAACTTCCTTTGGTACCCCACTTAAAAGGACCAAAAATTCAATACTGTTTTTGTGTGTACTAAATAAAAACTCACCTTACCTAAATGGTGGTTTCTCGGCAATGGGGAACGTCTGAAGACATTGATCCTCCATGGGCAGACAGTGTCCTCAATCAGTAGTCACTATTCATGTTGAAGATCACATAGTCTGGAAGATGCCTGTTTGTGTAGGAATATAATCAATGTCATCATCATACAACAGAAGTTCAACCAGAAATGTACCCCCTGTGTCCCATCCAGCCTCCTGCCCCCTGTGTTCCTTCCAGCCTCATCATTCCAGCCTCCAGCCCTCTGTGTACCCTCCAGCCCCCTCTTTCCCCTCCAGCCCCACATTATTCCAGTCTCCAGACCCCTGTGATTCCAACCCTCAGCCCAGGATCCCCTCTAGCCCCCTCTCATTCCAGCATTCAGCCCTGTGTCCCCTACATCCCCCTGTCATTCTAGCATCCACCGCTCTGTGTCTCCTCCAGTCCCCTGTCATTCCAGTATCCAGTCCTCTGTACCCTCCAGCCCCCATCATTCCAGCCTCCAACCCCTTGTCATTCCAGCCTACAGCCCTATGTGTCCCCTCCAGCCACCTGTCATTCCAGTCTCCAGTCCTCTGTGTACCCTCCAGCCCCCATCATTCCAGCCTCCAACCCCTTGTCATTCCTGCCTTCAGCCCCATGTCCTCTCCAGCCCTCATCATCCCAGCCTTCAGCCCTATGTGTCCCCTCCAGCCACATGTCATTCCAGTCTCCAGTCCTCTGTGTACCCTCCAGCCTCCATCATTCCAGTCTCCAACCCCTTGTCATTCCAGTCTCCATACCCCTGTGATTCCAAGCTTCAGCCCAGTGTCCCCTCCAACCCCCTATATTCCAGCCTTCAGCCCCCTGTGTCCCCTCCATCCCTGTCATTCCAGCATCCACCACTTTGTGTCCCCTCTAGCCCCCATCATTCCAGCCTCCAACCCCTTGTTATTCCAGCCTTCAGCCCCGTGTCCCCTCCAGCCCTCATCATTCCAGCCTTCAGCCTTCATGTGTCCCCTCCAGCCACCTGTCATTCCAGTCTCCAGTCCTCTGTGTACCCTCCAGCCCCCATCATTCCAGCCTCCAACCCCTTGTCATTCCAGCCTTCAGCCCCATGTCCCCTTAAGCCCTCATCATCCCAGCCTACAGCCCTATGTGTCCCCTCCAGCCACCTGTCCCCTCCAGCCCCTCAACATTCCAGCCTTCAGTCCCCTGTGTCCCCTCCAGACACCTGTCATTACGGCCTCATGTCCACTCCAGCCACATGTCTCCCCTCCAGGCCCCTGTCATCCTGTCTCCCCTCAAAGCCCCTGTCATCCTGTCTCCCCTCAAAGCCCCTGTCATCCCAGCCTCCAGCCCAAAGTAATCTCAACAACCAACCCGCTTACCTTCATTTCTGCAGCTGGACTGCTCCATTTTCTTCCAGTTTGGCGTCCTATTGCTCCTGCTCCTCAGGCTCTTCAGCTCTTCCTCTTCCTAAGAGCTTGACACATAGCAAGTGTCCCTGAAAAGAGCCGGCTGGGTCAAGGGGCGTGCAGTTGTGTTACGGGGTTGATCGCCGTGATCGCCCCCCCTGAATCTGCCACTGCAGTGGGGAGGGTATGCAGTCGGGATGCCAATGATCTAAATGCCGACCGTCGGCATTTCGACTGTCTAATCCCGGCAAGAGTCTATTGACAGGCATCGAAATCCCGATGCCTGTCATTTTACCTATGCCGGGAGCCAGGCTCCCAGCATCCCGATCAAAGGTAAGCTGGGAGCCGGACGCGGACAGCCATGGGGGGGAGGGTTAGGTTAGGGGCTCCCGGGGGGGAGTTAGGGTTAGACACCCCTCCAGGAGGGTTAGGCTAGGGGAAGTGGGGGTTAGGGTTAGGCACTTAGAGGGGGGTTAGGGTTAGGCACTTGGGCGGGAGCTAAGGGTTAGGCACCCCTAAGGGAGGGTTAGGGGGGGTTAGGTTAGTTTATACTTACCTTTAGCACTGTCAGGATCTTCACTGGTGCCGGTCTTCCGGCGTCGGGATTTGAACCGCCAGATGAATCATATCGATCCCAGTGGGGAGGGGACAAAATGACATGATATTTTTAGAAGCACATAATTTTGTCCCTACCCCCTCCCGTCAGACCCACAAATCGCAGCATTTTATTATGAGGGGAGGTTTCTAATGACATGGTGCATAGCCTTGCCCATATCTACAGCTGCAGATATTGCATGGTAAGTGAGGGTGAGAAAGAGATAGTGTGTGTGTGTATATATACATATATATATATATATACATATATATATATATATATATATATAATGTATGACATACATGTGTGATATATATATATATACACAAATACATACAGTAATATATGTAAATATATATATATATATATATATATATATATTTGTATGAGGACTTGTCAGTTGAATTTTGATATATATATATTATATATCTATATATATTTTAAAACTGGATTAGAGCATCTAATGTGCTTATATACCTTTGTATCTGTATATTTCAAACAATACCATAAAAAAATAAAGTAATAAAAAACCTCAAAATGCTTAGTGATATTAACACTAAAATAAATAAGTGTAAAAGTGCAATTCAGAATGTGGACAAAGCATATACATCAATTTATAATATGTTCATTACCAATAATTTTTTGTACTACCATAAAAAGGATTAAGTTTCAAATAGACTTAGTGTATAATATATATAATTTTTTTTATTAATGACAAAAAACTGACCCTATACAGATAGGGCATTAAGCACATAAATAAAAATAAAAATCAGATTGTGAGGAATATAGCGATATGGCACATAGTGCAAATTATAGTTTTAATGTCATAACAGATTGGTAATTAAAAGCCATAGAATAACTGTTTTATAAATGTGAGGGCAGAAGAGCGGATTTTCCTTATTAGGTCATGTATCCTCTGAGTCATGTTACAGGTTAATGAAAGGCAGGAAAGATAGAAAGCTAACCATTTGACATGCAAATGAAACCTAGCTCTGGATGTTCCTGCAAGGGCCTAATTTCACATTTCAGAGCCACAGCCTAATTTTAAGAAGTGTTAAATGTAACTGTCACATGATAATTATTCTTTGAAGTGTACAAGGTAGGGGATCCTTTTGGTTAGAGTCTAGCCCAGGCAATGAAATTAACAGATACAGGCCAAGTTCCCACTAGCCTGTATTTGAAGTAAGGAAATACTAAACAGATTTGTCTAGCTCAGAGCCCATCTATGTGGTATATGTTTAGGATGCCGGCGGCCACAATACCGACCGCCTGCTTCCCGACTCCTCAATCCCGGCTAGAGTTAAATGACAGGCGTCTAAAATCTAGACGCCTATCATTACCCCTATGCCGGGAGACCAGCATCTGGCATCCCGATCGAAGGGATTGCTGGGCGCCGCTAGCGGACAGCTGCGGGGGGGAGGATTGGGTTTAGGGCTCCCGGGAGGGACTTAGGGTTAGGCACCCCCCCGGGAGGGTTAGGCTTGGGGAAGGGGGGGTTAGGGTTAGGCACACCCGGGGGGAGGTTAGGGTTAGGCACCCCCCCTGGGGGACTTAGGTTTAGGCAGCGGGGAAGGGGGGGTTAGGTTTAGGCACTTAGAGGGGGGATTAGGGTTAGGTACTTGGGGGGAGGTTAGGGTTAAGCACCCCTAAGGGAGGGTTAGGGGAGTAGGTTAGGTTAGTTAGTACTTACCTGGGGACGATCGGGATTTCCAGCACTGTCAGGCTGCTACTGCAGGGATCTCTTCCTCTGTCGGCCTGACGCTGACGGGATTCGAACTGCTGGCCATGCGGCCGGCGGTATTACATACTGATTCCATCTGTGTGTCCATTCAATTATGATAATATTGTCACCAGGACATGTGGATTGCTCAGCCATTTGTAATTGTGGCTATAAGAAGCAAGCACCATAGGGGGTGTACAACAAAGAGTAACCAGGCTGACATTTAAGTGTGATGACATATAGCAGATCACAGAGCAATCATATTTGGATAGTTTATGTGACAAAATTGATGTATCAGTGGTAGCTGGAAGCATGGAAAATTATATACATATAATGGGACTCCATATCCAGGTTGTGTGCGATTCCCAGATCACTGAGACATACAGTTTTGAAGATATGAGATATCTTAGGAATGCACTATGACAACCACATCATATTTACACTTTTATAACAGATAACATAAGGACCAGTACGATGAACACCCCATATTGTAGGTAATCCACCCACAGGGGAAGTTATTAGGCTTATTCTGGTTTAAGTTTAAAGGGATTTAAACTTAGCCGGGAGTTTCCTGTCCTCCAATTATCTAATCCACCAATCAGAGTGGGCGGGTATGACATCACATTAGGTGTGATTCTCTTCTGATAAAAGGGATTGAAGTCCTGGTTTCTGGTTTCAACCTGAGGGGTCAATGCTACATTGAGGTTTTAAACTGCAGTCCTTGCATTTTTTCCTGTCCCTTCCAGGCAAATTAGCTGAGTGTTAATTTGTAAGTATTCCTTTTTATTTAATATTGCTATACATGTATGTAACTTTGTAACCATTCTTTTCTCTGTAACATTCTTTTTAAGCATTGTACTCCTTTTCCTGTAAATAAAGTGTTCTTTATTAGTTTATTTCATATATGCTCCATAACCTAGTCTTTGAAGAGATTATTAGTCCGCTAGGGTGACGCTACACCTATTGTTAAGTATGGAAAGCAGAGGGTTGGTCTCAGCGAACTGTGTGGTCATCTGGGATGCCGAGTCTGCACAATTGGGGAGAAGTTAAGCAAAAGATCAACTGCGTGGGAATCTTGTTGCCAAGCCTGTGCAATTATTGGGGTAATAGAGGACCGGTGGCCTCTTTAAATAATTTCCATCAGTGGTGGCAGGTTGGTAAGTAAGGTATTTGTATTGCGGTACTCTGTTTTTAGCAGAAGGCACCCCCACTGGGTATGGGTCCCTGACACAGATAAATATACAAATAAAAAATAATAGCAAAAAACGGCTTATCTTTTTGTAAAAGATGGTAAGTTCGTGAAGGGTAGGACCCAGGAGACTCCAATGCGTTTCATCCATGTCTTTGGACTTTTTCAAGGGATCTTGAAGGTATATATGCACTGGCTGAAGTACCTGGCATTGCTCGGGTTTAAATCTTCAAGTTATTAAGTTTTATTATGTTAGGTCATCCAAATCCATCCAGTGTAAAGCCCAGAACAGACTCCCTGGGTCAGATTTCTGCCCAGTGTACCCCAACGGGAGGTCCGACCAGGACCTCAACCCCCTAGTATGTTTTCTGGGATCAAATTTTACCACTCTGTGAAGTTTTTGTCCAAATCCATCCAGTGGAAGGCTCAGAACAGGCTCCCTGGGTCAAAGTTCTGCTGAACGTACACCAACAAGTGGTCTGACTGTGACCCTAACACCCCTAAAACTGGGCCAGGATCCAACCGGACCACCTTGCACTGGTTTCATCTCAGACGGTGCAGCGGTGTCTGAATGCATAACTGGACACACAAACAAATAAACAATGAATATATGTATATATATATATATATAAAGATATATGTGGATTCGGCGCTGGTATATTCACAATAAATCAGTAGTGATGTTAATAATTCAAAATTATTTCAGTGATACTTATTAATATTGCGGATAAGCCCGAATGCTTTAAGTGGGCGTCAGCTCCTTGTCAATAGATGCAGTATTGGTGATATACTACTAAACAACAAAGAAAAAAAGGGGGGATTGACTTTGGGTGACCGATCCGCTTATTTGCAAAGTGATTAACTCAATATATATCCTAAACCAAAACTAGGAAGGCATATATAAAGTTTAAGTGCAAAAAGTGCTGAACAACTAAAGTGCATACAAATAAATAGAGAAACTGTTTAAAAGCATAAATCCATAATGTTAAGAATAGATAAATACTATAAAAACTTTAAAATACATTTTAATTCAAGATTTAAAAAACAAACATACATCAAATGACACTGCTAGGCATAAAATCTCTGCCTCAATCAGTTCAAACACCATAAAAAATTGAAGAGAAAAGAGATACTCAGTAGATAAATAAATAAGTAAGGAGATTAAAAACAGCTTATCTGAGTCAAGGTATGAGAATTTTCTAGGACAAGGAGGGAGTTTCCCAATGCGTTTCGTCTGCTGACTTCTTCATGGGGATGAGGTTTGTGGTATAATATCCACCTATTTATACCCCTCAATATCTCATTAGGGACCAACTACTTCCGGGTTCAAAGTTCAATTAAAATCCTAGTGAGCTTCAATATGCTAGCTATTCCATGCAAAATGTATAGGAAAGCATATGGACAATTAGTCCATTCTTCACACTTAAAAAATATGTATTCATAAACTGTTATTATTTTTAAAGTTCAGTTATCGCTCAGGGTCCAGAGCGACACGTCACTTCCGCCCAATCTTCTGGACTCCTAGTGCTGCAGCAGAAGTGCCTGTTCGGATCGCCATTTTACCGCAAGTTCGGATTAGTTCGGATTTATTTTATTGGCTATCCAAAACACGTGATAGCCGATAGCCAATACAATGCCGTTTTGAGATCTGAGTAAATCCGAGTAAAGCCGAGTAAATCCGAACCCGCTCATCTCTAATATATATATATATATATATATATATATATATATATATAAAACAAAAAAGGGTGGAGAAAAGAGCGCCTCCTAGTGCATTAAATATGTAAATTATGTAACCATCACCAAAGATAATCACCCTCTGTGTAGATGGGGGTGTACCTTATATAGTGGAATTCACCACTTATTCAACAGCAAGAACAATCACAATGATTCCTTATTTGTCCAACTTCTGGAAACCCTCAGGCTTTTCCCTCCATATAGACCAAAGTGAATATCATCACCATAGGATTGTGAAGTGCATTCAGTGTTTCCTCCTGTCACTTGAAAACTGTCATTGTTATACTTGGTGATGGAATAACTGTCACACTTACAGTATTTTATAGAAGGGCTTGTGTCAGCGAGTGGACGCAGGTGGAGCTTACACTATAGCTAGCTAATAAGTGCTGGAAGAATACTGGGGACAGCAAACTGGCACCAACACAGCAAAGTGACTTTGGGACATTAAGCCTGAGGGTTTCCAGAAGTTGGACAAATAAGGAATCATTGTGATTGTTCTTGCTGTTGAATAAGTGGTGAATTCCACTATATAAGGTACACCCCCATCTACACAGAGGGTGATTATCTTTGGTGATGGTTACATCATTTACATATTTAATGCACTAGGAGGCGCTCTTTTCTCCACCCTTTTTGTTTTACAGATTTTGACACTGCTTGGGCAGCAGTATATGGGAGTAGGAGCAGCCACCCTATACTAGGAGGCGCTCTTTTCTCCACCCTTTTTGTTTTACAGATTTTGACGCTGCTTGGGCAGCAGTATATGGGAGTAGGAGCAGCCACCCTATACGTTTGGGGAGTGCGACTTTTGATGGACTGATATTACTTTGGAATCACATTAACTGTTTCAGGACTCAGCGCCGTGTACTACCCTATTTTTTGAATATATATATATATATATATATATATATATGAATATATGTATATATAAAAATACAGCAATGATCCGGCACTCACAAATAATGAAGTGGTGCTTGCTCCAGTTCCCTCCTTTACAGGGAACGGCATCCCCGCAACATGTATACACACGAGGTGGCACTCAGAGTCCAAGTAGAAGGTAAAAAACAGTGCTGTGATGTATTCAATCATACATGAATCTCATCAATGTTTTGGGGCCACATGCCCCTTCATCAGGATGACAAGGATACATAATATATATATATATATATATATATATATATAATATATGTATATATATATATATATATATATTTATATTGCACACCTAAGAGTGGTATGTACAGTTGGGTGAAACATATACAGAATAGGAGAGAAAAAATAGTTCAGAATATTTACTTTGCATTGATTAAAACAGTTGAACATTCATAATAGGCTGTACATCAGTTGAACATGACTATGGTCACTGTAAGAGTGATTTATTTTGGAAAGAAAATGTGTTGAACAGTGTGTGAATATTACTGGCAGGTAAGTCCTGTTCAAGTTCTTTGAATCGATTACCATTGTACCAGTCCTCTTTGGTGAGGACTGATGTCAGGTTCTTTGAGATATGTATTAATTTTGACATGTTTCTGTCAAAAATGTGTCTTCCTGTCAGTGAGGCAGTGATGTGCTGCTGTCAGTGAGACAAGGATTTGCTGCTTTTCTGTGAACAGTGTCTCTGTGAGAAATGTTATTATTTGCACTTGTGGAGTGAAGCAGTTGTGACTTTGTGATGAGGTTTTAGTCACAGTTGGAAATAGATCAGGCATGAGATGTGAGATCTTTGGGAAATAATGCATGGTCATGTGAGCTAGTGTGGTAGTATCTCTCTCAACACACCACACCATTTTATAAATTTTATGTATAATACCCCCACCATGACCCATTCCAGGAGGGACAAAATGCTTTGTTCCTGGACTTCCCTCTTAATTTATGATTGTTATCACGGGTTGGGTACAGTATGCCGGTGTTTGGCCTAAACCTAACCTCCCCCTAGTGCCTATCCATAACCCTCCCCCCCAACCCCACTACATACTATCAGGATTCCAGTGGCCAGGATGTTGGTGCCAGTATTCCGATAAGTGTTGGAATTCTGGCATCAGCATTGTGACCACAGGAATCCCCGCTGTTGGGATATTAAACATATCCCGTGATCACCTGTTTTGAAATACCTTTTTTATCAATTAAATTATTCAACACAGGTGATGGCAATCATAAATTAAGAGGAACATAGCTCCTTTTTATGTCTTGTTAAACCTGGGTGTGGAGCAACTTATGCACAAAACAGCTAAGGGGAACTGGATTTTATGTGTAGGCTGTGTAAACCAAGGTAAAGGGGGAAGTTGTTTTGTTGTTGTTGTTTGATGTTGTTGTCCCTCCTCAGCAAATTATATGCAGCCACTGGCAGCTAAGTCTCTATAAATGTCAGAAGTTTGGCTTGCCGGTGTATGTTAAGGGAAGCCCAATTTCACTATTCCATTGGCTCAGATAACAAGATGGAGGAAATCTTCTGGGCCTTAACTAATGTGGCCACCATGCAGCATGCCCAGAAAGTCCAAATGATGGCCATCGTCAATGTCCAGGTGGAGAGCAACAGACTATTGCTGGCAGAGCTCAGTCAGCTACAAAAGGGTTAGTATGGGCCTGTCGTCATGCAAGATGACACCCTCAAACAACATCAAGGCATTTCTGTTGTCATTTGAAATAATGGCAACTCAGCTTAAATGGCCAATAGAGGAGAGGGTGGAAAAATTGGCTCCTTACTTGACAGTGAATTATGCACAACTAAAGGACAAAACTCTGGTGCAGATTGGGGTGACTGGGCCCAGCAAGGCACAACGATTTCATGACTGGTGATTTAGGTTGGGTACCACAACGCGTGCCCAGCTGGCCAACCTGGAGAAGTTAATAAAGAGCTGGTTACAGCCCGACCAGAATTCACCATTCAGAATCTTACATATCCTGGGAATTGACCATTGCATGCAGAACTTAAACTGGAAAGTGCAAAAATGGGTTCTTCAGCCCGACCCTCAGTTGTTTGAAAGGCTTGTGACAGCCATTGACCAGTATTACACCGTGTAAAATATGGCCCGGATAACTGAGAAAGTAGTCAGGCTGACTTTTAGGCTGAAACAGCACTAGATTTTGGAACAGACTGCAAGTTGACCACAGCAGGGTGCTTTGAGTGTAGCAAACTGGGGCAAGTTGGCAAGAACCAATGTATTGTTCAGTGGAACGACTAGACCCCACATTTCCTGCCTGTTTTACCATGTCCTTATCCACAGGTAGACCATTGCTGTTCCCAGTGACAGTCCTGATAGAACAGCAGGTGGTGTTGGCATTAGTGGATTCGAGGCAGTGAAATCACCTTGCTACCATCAGTAAAAGTCTTATGTATCCACGGGGCCACCAAGGAATATGACCATGTCGGTTTTTCCATTACTGTGAGGGGACAAACGGTGCAAAATCGTGGCTGCAATAGCACAAAGGCTGCCATACCCCCTTATTCTGGTCAATTGGATCGGTTTATATATGCCAGCAAGTGAGTCACCAGCTGGATATCCAACCCTACTTGATCCTGTTATTCATACTCCAGAACTGGAGACAGAGACCAAGAAGCAGCAAGATCTGGAGTCTGAGTATCAGGCTTTGGCTGTAAATATACCAGCGTTACAATCCAGAAGACAAGGAGGAAGTCCTGGCCAGAGAAAGTTGGAAGGAAACAGAGACCTTGCCAGTTGGAGGAGAAGATAGGTCCCCAGTTTCCAGGACTGTATCCCTCCAAGACTTTGCTCGAGACCATCTTAATAGTGCATTGGTTTCTACCTACAGATATGTGGTGAAAGTCAATTGAGTATTGAAGGCTGGGAGACCGGCCAAAGGAGAACCATACTTTATAGTAGAAGGGGACCTGCTATATATGATAGCAGTGGTAAAGGAGAAAATAATCAATCAGCTCTTGGTACCATAGATATTGGCAGCGGCCCATATACACCTTATTAGGGGGGGCATTTGGGAGAGTAGAAAACTCTAAATTGGGTGCTTCCGAGATATTACTGGCTGGGAATCTACATGGTGGCCAAGAGATACAGCCAAGTCTGTGCCATATGCCAGTGGATTGACTCTAAACTAGATTACCGAACAGCACTGGTTGTCTTTCTATAATCCCAGTTCCATTTGATGGGATTGCCATGGACCTAGTAGGCCCCTTAGAGAATTTGGCTCGAGGAAATCAATATGACCTAGTAGTTCTTGATTATGCTATGCAATATCCTGAGGCGATACAGTTACGGAATATTAAATCAAGTTCAACTGCAAAAGAGTTACTATTGATTCACTTGACTAGGAGTCCCAAAAGAAATCCTAATGGATCACAGCAATCCCTTCATGTCAGGTATAATAAAGGAATTGTGTAACTTGCTAGAGGTACAGAGGCTTTAGACCTCCGTCTATTACCCACAAACTGATCAGTTGGTTGAGCAGTGCAACAGGACTCTTAAGCAAATGATTAGGTGAGTCATGGCTCAAGATAAGGGAGACTGGGATACCCTGTTGCTTTACCTCATGTTTGCGGTATGGGAGGTCCCCAGGCATCAACAAGGTTCAGTCCCTTTGAGCGTCTGTTTAGATGACAATCCTGTGGAATTTTGGATATTCTTAAAGAAGGGTGGGAACAACAGGGACCCAAGGTACCAAATATAGTACAATTGGCAGCTCAGTTGTAAGTTTGATTACAACAGATTGGTCCGTTGGTAAAGCAACACCTACAGTAGAGGAAGCACAGAGGTAGCAACAGAGGGGTTATGATACCAGAGTCAAACACACAGGTGGAAGCTGTTTTAAAAATGTTGAGAAGTGACAGCTTTACAGCAAATCCTGCCAAATGTGTGCTAGCCATGTCGGAGGCCAAATACCTTGGTTATGTGGTAGATACGGGAACATAAAAACCCTGGTGGATAAGGTAGAGTCTTTAAAGAACTGGACTCAGCCAGAAAGGAAGTCTCAACAACGGACTTTCCTAGCTTTGGTCAGTTACTACCGACGATTTGTTCAAAACTGTTCAAAGCATTTGAAGGAAGCCTTGTGTATGGCACCGGTGCTACAGGCACCTAATATTGGGGAAAGGTTTCTTTTGCAAATAGATGCCTCCAGGTGGAAAACGAGGATAGACTGGTTCTATTCCTCAGCCGTAAAATGCTCATGAGAGAAAATAAATACGCTACAGTGGAGCAGGAGTGTTTGGCCATTAAGCAGGCATTACAACCGTTTAACTTTATTGAGGAACATAGACCTGGGGCTCTCCATAATAATGCTAATTTGTGCATTTCAGGGCAGCTGATTCACCTGAGTTGGCGAAGCTAAGAGAGGGTGAGTTGGGAAAGGAAAATCTTTTCCGGGAGAAGAGTCTGCTTCGCCAAGTATGGCAAATCTATGGGAAAAGGTATGGGAAAAGGTATGTGCAAAGGTGATACTTTGCCACATTCTGATGTCCAGAACAGAACTCATTCCCCAGGAAAAGGGGCAAACTGGGTTAAATACCCTGCCATTACCTGCAGGAAGGGTTCTACAAACAGGGTGTGATTGGTTTGGGATGTGTGGGGAGGATAAAAGGACTGTGTCAGGAAGCTGTGGAGTTTGTGAGTTGTGTTATAGTGTATTAGTGACAAAATAAAAAAAACATTTGACTAAGTAGACCAGAGTGAGGAGTCATTGGTAAGCAGGTTTCTTACAACACTAAAAGAAAACAGCAAAAAGGGCATTAATGGAGTATGGTAAACATATGTATAATCTGGACTTCTCAGTAATGATTTAAAGCAACTTAAGGGCAGTGACTATTCCATGAAGCAGTTTTTTTAGTAAATGGATATATGAACCATATGGGATGCAGTTCAATTACCGGCATCCGGAATGCCGGCTGACGGAATCCTGACACTGGATGCCCGATCTGGTGCTAAAGATAGGCGTCTAAATCCGGAGGGGGAGGGTTAGGCTTAGGCACCCCCAGGAGCACAGAGTTAGACACCCCCAGGGAGGGTTAGGCACCACCAGAGGGAAGTTAGGGTCAAGCACTACCAGGGGGAGGGTTGGGTTTAGGATGCGCAGAGGGGGGTTTAGGCACCCCCGTGGAGGTCTTAGGGTTAGGCACCACCCCGGGAGTTTTAGGGTTAGGCACCACTAAGGAAGGGTTAGGGTTAGGGGGGGGAGAGTTAGGGGAGGGGAGAGGGGAGGGTTAGGGTACTTACCTGCCCCAGTCGGAATCTTCATGCTTTAACCTTCCGGCGTCAGAAATTCATCCGCTGGGAATAGATCCAGCAGCATTACATACCGATTCCGCATCATATTCCTAGTTCTAACTGATAAGGGGTGGTTTTTTTCCTTTCTTTCTATTTGTACACCCAGGCCATTGCCAGCCTGTTTAATCCCAATATATCTGAAGCAAATTGTTCTATTTTTCATATAATAACTATCAGGTTATACGCAACATAAATATATGAACTTCGCAAAGTGTTAACCAGAATTATATACCTTTTAAATCATTTGGATAATTTCCTTTTATAAAGATAATGATGCACACAAAGTGTTATAAGTAAAATGTTTTTATATATCAAATCTTCATAAAATCAATGCTTGTTAAAATACAATATAGACGAGAGAGAGAGAGAGAGATATGATTGCCGAGTGTGTGAGTGGGGGTTGTTGGGACCCTTTGTCCTATTGGTCAAACCGCATGGTCTCTGAACACAAACTCCATTTTGAAAACTCACATTGAAGACTCCCATAATGCCATGTTCTGTAATACCAATACCTTCACCCACTACAACTGTGTAATATCTTTGGACCAAAACAGTACATTATATTGTATACCAGTGTCTAATATTTTCAACTTTCATGATATAACACTGCATCCACTATACTATACAAGCTTTTCAGATACTATAACGTTGTATAATACATATAAGCTGATTCCTCTGTAATAGTTAAAATACCAGTATACAACTCATAGTACAAAATTCTATCATAATACTATAAAGCATCCACCAACCACATGGACCAACTTCAATTTCCATTAGAGACATGGGTCAATGGGGGAAGGGGGAGAGCACATGGAATTTCCTTTGTTCATACCACATGGAGGTAGCATCTTTAAATTCCCAAACTATGATAATATATAGCTTCACAATACTATCACAATATGGCTAGCAATCTGCAACTCCCATGGAACCACAACCACTAGCTGATATCAAACAAATATACATCTACAGATTGCAGCATTTCACCCAATTTCCATCCCAATCTCAACTACACAATGATACAGTCAGACCACGAGAATACAACACATGGGAAGGAAGGGGGAAAGAAGAAACTTAATATATATATATCACAGCCAGCTATATGTATAAAACTGAACCCAAATCACTACAAACTATCTATACAAGCTATAAACAGATTAAATCAAAGTTAGTTACAAATACCCATTATAGGCTAACTAATGTACTCTCCCTTACCTGTGTCTCTGTGAGAATCCTATTACCTGATAGGTTTGTTCAAAAAGGGGTTGTTTCAATCCTTTACTTTGAAACTCATGTTCAATCATCTGTAAGGAAGCTTCAAGAGGAAAAAGCCTCTTGTTGGGGGTATGCTGTGGAGTTGAACACCTTAACAAATGCTAATTAGATTGTAGTATAATTTAGCCATCTCTATTGATATGCTGGAATAACCAGTTCTGTGTAAACTTGTTTGGGATCTGACTATCTCTGGAATATGTGAATTACACACACATATATATATATATATATATATTGATTCTAATTGTATAAGGAATTATTATTATTGATTTTAATATACACACTGTAACATTTCCCCCTTTTGTGAGTTCAATGACATCTGACAGTTGAACTGACATAAGCTTGTGTATTATAGTGTATGTGTTATGTGTATGTTCGTTGATCGTACAGGTGGTGAGAAGAGAGAGAATTCAGTTTGGAGAGAATCATAACAATGTAATTTTCACAGTTCAAAATAAAAGGTAATGAAAGGGCGGAGAAGTAACGGTCCTCTCCTGCTTCGCATATGTAGATGGAAAAAACCTTGTTTGAGTGTATGTAAGGATAAAAAATCTTTCATATTGGAACCAAACCCTTTCCTAATTTTTATTAACATTTGGGATCAAAAGCCTATAGTTGTCATCTTCGCCACATGGGATGAGGGCGCACTTCTGGCGTGTTGTCATCTTGGACATCTGCTTTGGATTATGTGTATCCTGGTCCTTCCGATCTGTTCCATCTGATCATCTTCTGTTCGATCATCTTAGGGCTTGTGTAGTCATCTGTCAGGAATATCGTCTGTCTGCAGCTGGGCCTTGTCAGCATCTAAATAAGAAATTGAGAGATATCAGTACCTTTGAATGTCTCCATCTTTCCTACCAAATCTGATGTCTTGTCTTCCATCCGATCTGTCTGCAGTCTTCACATATCCTGTTGTTGACTTGATTTGCCTACATGGACGAAAAACAGATTCTCCGTGCATTAGAAGTCCCTCCCACCCACTGTGATAGTTTAGAATTTTGTCTGCTCCATATTGGAGTTTCCAAAAATCAAATATCATTAACATTGACGAGTGTTACAGACTCAACTTTACATCGTTTTCTCCACTAGGTGGCAATCAAGATCCTACAATGCCTTTCTTTTTCTCATTTTCTATGAAAATCTCCAAAAAATATCCCTAACCTGGGAAATTCTAAATTTCCAACCTTCAAATACCCATATAACACCCCCCTTTTCTCCTGACAATAATCTGTGTATTAATTGTTCAATCAGGGAAGTCCTGGGTCATTTGATCTACTTTAACCTGCATTCCGATGTTCCGAGAAAATAGAAAGAAATGTTAGTTTACATAATACAGACATGCCAACATGTAACTAAATCTTATCTATTCTAAACATACAAACTGTTAATAGATATACCCAATTACTTATTAGTAATAACAGAAAATCATCCTGTGGAACCTGTTTAAATATAAGACCATTTTAAAACAACCTTAAATGTAATTTTTTTCATTAAAAACCCTTAGTAATACCAGGCATTACCACCTCTGCTGGGAAATGGATGTGTATTTCCCCTTCTACTCAAAATTACAACAGGTGTATTGGGGGAAAAAAACTTACATTCTGCTGTGTTATTGTCACTGCAGCAACTTCAAAACAGTATGATCATATCCATATTTTTATGATCTATGTCAATCCCCCTGTTCTGGTGAATGAAACCTCCACCATTGGGTTATCCATAATACCTACACCACAATTTAACTAGATTTTACAGGGATTTATAAACACAACAATATCACATTTGTGCATGTTACTAACTATCACTTGGGATCTATAAACACTATTCCTTATGATCTATTGCCACTTACAACAGTTCCGATGGCATTTACCACATACATCACTTCATGAGAAATACACAGTATTTTCAGCCATTAATATTTCCAAGATACTACAAAAAAGATGTTGTCCACCCATCTTCCAATTCCTATGAATTTGGTCAGGGGTTATAATACTTACTTACTACCACTACGGGATTTTTGAATCCTTTACTCCGATATACATAATTCATACCATTATACTTTACCTGTATACACCTGGGATTTAAAATGAGCAGGATTTTATACCACCTGTCTGTTTTTAACCCATATTATACCATATACAGTCTTAAGAACAATTGCATATACCATAAACATTGCTATAAGCATAAAAGTTAAATCCATTATCACCTGTAATTTAGTATCATAAGGACGTCTCCTTATTTATTGCATTAACGACAAATCTAGATTTCCTTATTTCTGCTTTTCATATGATATCCCTACTTCTAAGGAACATCCCATGACCAACGTTCTGAGTATTACGCATATCACATTGTTCATCAATATTTATAATGTAATGTATATCGCTGTCTAAAAAAATCATATTTCCTGCAGTCATATATATCTACCACATGACCTGTTTACCTAAAGGGAAACAATTATTTAGACATCCTAACATCTGTGGCATCTTAAATTAAATTATCCATTTTTACCTTTATTACAGACTTCGCCGACCTGCGATTTAGTCTTTTTCAACCATTCTGCTTACCAGTATATATAGAACGATTATTACAGGACTCATTGCAAACCTGCTATATGATCCAATTAATCATACCCTGCTTAGCAATACATCACCTGATTCTAAGCTTCACACCGGTTTTACCTATATATATCTGTCACAGAACTGAATAAATCGGTTAAACACATATACCTCCCTTTGCGAGTTCCTTAATCTATTTACAGAAATCCTTATCTATCTGATTATGACTAGTATACAGGGTCAGACTGGACCATAGGGGTACAGAAAACCTCCGGTGATCCCCATTGTTCCAGTCTGACACTGCTGGTGTATAACTTTTTCCTGTCTGTAATGGTGGAAATGAAGTCCTCAATCCTTAATAGATTGGAGAATTTATCTTACAGATCTGAGATCAGCCAGCGAGAGTAGCTAATTCACGCCATTCACAGATTCTCAGTGCGCGCTTCTCTGCTCAAAATTCTTACCGCGTCGCCAAAATGCAGTACCCGCTCAGACAACTATTAAAGACATGCTTCTGTAGGAAGTAATGGTTAGAATTAAAAACAACAGAATGCGTTACATAAAAACAATAATTGCTTTACCGTTATTATGGGTCATGTCAAAAATATCCTTGACATCTCAGATATTCATAAGCATCTTAAATCTCTTTGAACCTTGCTAACCTTTCCATACAGTTTTCTTACGTATCCTGTCCTATGCCTCCAGACCCTAGACACTGGGTCGTCATCGCTTATGCTCTATGCATGTATAGCGACCAAAGCTTCATGTGAGCTAAACATGCAAGCTTTCACAGGGCTAATACCGCCCTTATATTCCTTGACAAAACACATCAAGTCCCTGATTATCTTAAACAATGTATTATGCATATTACGCAAACCTTTAAATCATACTGTTATAACTGCACGATTATATGTGGTTTACATGCGATCTAATACACAGATAATACAGTATAACACACCACATGTTATAACTTACTCAGAAGTGGATTTCTTAACCTAAAATAAATCTATAAACTGTTGTATTGCAAGGATTTTTCAGAAGTACATACAAACTGCACACAGAAATCATGTGTATAGCACACATACCTCAAAACTCCTGTATTGCAGCCATGTGTGTTTTCAGTAATGTCATATTACACAGATCCCTGTTTTCTGAGATTGTGTATAAACCCCCCCCCCTTTTGTTCAAAATTAGACATTGAGAACAACAGAGGATAATAAATGCAAATCATAATTCACATTGGTGCTGAATTCTAGCTCCTGTATAAATCATGATTATTCTACCAAACATCATAAAATTTGCCAATTTTAATGTATGTTTGTGACATTATCAGAACACACAACATTGGAACAATCCTGCAATACATTGCAGTACAATAGGTAAAATACTTTTACCATCACTAAGATGAATTTCCAATTTACATTCGTTTGCATCAAATATATGAAACTTTTATTTGTGTTTTCTGCGATTAATTATGAATTCTCCAGTACTTCAAAACATTGGTACAGGTACAGTGCATGTTTTAATGTGTGACCTTAATGCACAAGTTTCACTGCAGATATGCTGCAGGGTGATTTAAACAGAAATAAATGGAGTTATATACTGTGAATATATGTGAGAAGTGTACATGTGTGTGTGTATGGGGGAATATATATGATATACTGTATTTATATTTTAAGGGATATAAATGTTTTCCTGCACTTCCGGCAGATTAATATCTATAAATAAATTGTGGATTGCAATCTATCAGGGAAAACAATTATTTGTGTATATATTTGCATGTGAGAGTTGTGTGCTTTTGTGTTGCTATGAATGGGAGATGGTGGAGCCTCATGGTAATGCAGCCATGATGTTGTAAAGAGATCTATTGTACCAAGTGTGAGTGTGTTTATTTATTTGTAGTGTGTTATTGCAGGTATGATATATGCAGGACAGAAAGGGTTAATACAGGGTACCTTGAATAACCAGGAGTCACCATTGCTTAGAGCCTGCTGTTCACTGTAAATTCAGGCCTTGCAATCCTGCAAAATACGCTTGTTGGAAAGAGAAATTGTTACATATCTTGTGCAACCATTCAAAAATTAAAACAAACATACTGTGAGAATTATAATTAAATCAGGAATCGCTGGATTGCCATTCTACAAGTGGCATCCTGTGTACAAACAAAAAATAAACAAACCTAACACAAAAAAAAATGTGGGTTCTCTCTGCCTTTTTTTAATTGTGGGAATTAAAATTGTAAACAGCAACAATTATAAACAGACCTGTTCGGGGTGCTAATGATGATTTTCACAATTTTAAAAGCAGACCTGTTTGGGCGCCATTGATAGGGGGTGTTTTTTTTCCTTTCTTTCTATTTGTACACCCAGGCCATTGCCAGCCTGTTTAATCCCAATATAGCTGAAGCAAATTGTTCTATTTTTCATATAATAACTATCAGGTTATACGCAACATAAATATATGAACTTCGCAAAGTGTTAACCAGAATTATATACCTTTTAAATCATTTGGATAATTTCCTTTTATAAAGATAACGATGCACACAAAGTGTTTTAAGTAAAATGTTTTTATATATCAAATCTTCATAAAATCAATGCTTGTTAAAATACAATATAGACGAGAGAGAGAGAGAGAGAGAGAGAGAGAGAGAGAGAGAGAGATATGATTGCCGAGTGTGTGAGTGGGGGTTGTTGGGACCCTTTGTCCTATTGGTCAAACCGCATGGTCTCTGAACACAAACTCCATTTTGAAAACTCACATTGAAGACTCCCATAATGCCATGTTCTGTAATACCAATACCTTCACCCGCTACAACTGTGTAATATCTTTGGACCAAAACAGTACATTATATTGTATACCAGTGTCTAATATTTTCAACTTTCATGATATAACACTGCATCCACTATACTATACAAGCTTTTCAGATACTATAACGTTGTATAATACATATAAGCTGATTCCTCTGTAATAGTTAAAATACCAGTATACAACTCATAGTACACAATTCTATCATAATACTATAAAGCATCCACCAACCACATGGACCAACTTCAATTTCCATTAGAGACATGGGTCAATGGGGGAAGGGGGAGAGCACATGGAATTTCCTTTGTTCATACCACATGGAGGTAGCATCTTTAAATTCCCAAACTATGATAATATATAGCTTCACAATACTATCACAATATGGCTAGCAATCTGCAACTCCCATGGAACCACAACCACTAGCTGATATCAAACAAATATACATCTACAGATTGCAGCATTTCACCCAATCTCCATCCCAATCTCAACAGTCAGACCACGAGAATACAACACATGGGAAGGAAGGGGGAAAGAAGAAACTTAATATATATATATCACAGCCAGCTATATGTATAAAACTGAACCCAAATCACTACAAACTATCTATACAAGCTATAAACAGATTAAATCAAAGTTAGTTACAAATACCCATTATAGGCTAACTAATGTACAGTTTACTTAGCCATTATGAGCAGATATCTCCAGGCGATTGAAGCTGCATCTTGGTTGTCTTCTGGGGAGAAAGTCTGCTGTCCTTGTGTCTCCCTGGTGTGTCCTTGCAAGCATGTGTGTTTTTCCAAGTGTTTGTGTGAATGCCATCCTGCTCTCCCTTACCTGTGTCTCTGTGAGAATCCTATTACCTGATAGGTTTGTTCAAAAAGGGGTTGTTTCAATCCTTTACTTTGAAACTCATGTTCAATCACCTGTAAGGAAGCTTCAAGAGGAAAAAGCCTCTTGTTGGGGGTATGCTGTGGAGTTGAACACCTTAACAAATGCTAATTAGATTGTAGTATAATTTAGCCATCTCTATTGATATGCTGGAACAACCAGTTCTGTGTAAACTTGTTTGGGATCTGACTATCTCTGGAATATGTGAATTACACACACACATATATATATATATATATATATATATATATATATTTGATTCTAATTGTATAAGGAATTATTATTATTGATTTTAATATACACACTGTAACACTAACTAAAAAGAGTTTTACATCATGTTTTCTATTTAAAATATATGATTAAACAAAAAATATATATATTAAATATGATCTGACTTTCTGTGATTCGGTTCAAAAGTTGATATGGTAGCACTGAAATGTCCAAAATCTGATTTAGAAATGATGTAATATTGTTTTAGTAATCTCATTGTGTTACTTTTTGGGTATCAAACACAGCATAATGTAGCATTTCCAGTAACAAGTCTGCTTAAAGTTCTGACCTCAAATGTATTCCACTTTCTGTGTTTGGAGGCTATTATATTTTTTATATACATATGACTGCACTGTAAATATATTTTTGACTATTTTGTCATTAATTACTCAAAAATCCATACTCACATTTTTTCCACCTGGCAACCACAAAATATCTTATCCGTTTAAATGTACAAACTAAGAATTGTATGCAGTCTTCATTTTATGTTCTGTAGGTATATATGATTGTTTGATATAGTTATATATATTCCTTCACTCGTGTTTCTTGAATGTTAATTTGCACTGCATTTACTGTGTGTGTGTAAAGTGAAATCTTTCATCCCTCCACAATTAAGAGCCATATGCAAAAATAACATAATAATAATAGTAATATTAATAATACTATAAGATGCTGTGTGCAGGAGCACTGTCATAATCTGTAAAAGATTTGAAAATGTCACTTTCATATGTGTCAGATGAAAGCTTTTTTTTAAACATGACTTTTTATAATGAAGATTTATGCTACAGGATGCAATTTTTCCTTTAGCGTAGAGAGGAAAAGCACTTGTCTTTGGAAGTGATTAACCGACAAATTTAGATCTCAAGAGTGTAGAAGAAGGGAAATCTGAGGAGATCAGCCATAGTATTTGTGAGTAATATTGCTGATCATGATTATGGGCCTGATTCAGAGCCACTCGTAAGCGGCAGCTCGTTCGCTCCGAGCGATGTTTGCCCAACTGCGCATGCATACGGATCGTTATACGCATGCGCGAACCAATCAGTGCGGCCGAAATTCATGTGCTCGCAAAATAGCGAATGCCTGCTATTTTGAGTGACAGAATGAGGCGTATGTGGGTGGTAACAGGGGAAGGTGCTTGAAAACGGGGACTGGAATTCAGAACGCAGGCGTGCTTAAAGGTCAAAACAGGCATTTTAAGGGAGTGCATAATTAATCCAGCAGCGTCATTGACCACGTCACTTGTTTTTTTTTAACTTAGAACTGCTCGCAAAAGAGTGGTTTGAAAAAGCAACCACTGGAATAGCGAGCAGTTCAGACGCTGTTCGATGTACTCGATTAATCTAATAAATAGCGGACATGACGTATGGTGCGAGCGGCCAAGGGGCGTATTTTTCAAATTTACGTTCGCAGGTTTTGCTCGCTCGTTCAGACTTAGAGGCGTGAGCAGACCGCAAAGTGCGAACGGTTCATTTGAATAGCCACCCCTTTTTAGAAAACGAACGATCGCAAATAGCGAGTGGCTCTGAATCAGGCCCTATATCTTTAGCTGAGGTCATTTATTTCAGGAGCCTTTTGTAATCAAAAATAGAGCTCAAAGAAGAAGGAAAAAACAGATTTGCAATAAATAGTTTTAGGTCAGCTGTACAAGTTTGCCCTCCACAAAGCAACAATGATAAAATGCCCACAGAACATGTGTTATTTTGTAATTTAATTGCTCCTATGTGTCTGGTGTCTGCAAGTGAACATATATTTCCAGAAAGCAGGGGCATAGCCAAAACTTTGTAGACGCCATACTGTAGCAACATTTTGAAAGGGCCCCCACCGGGGGGCTTAGAGATGCACCTCTCTGTAGCGGTTTTGAATTTTTTGGCCTATAGTAGGTAGTGCCTTAGTTAATTTTATACCCAATACTAGTGCTCTAGTTCATATTATGCCTCATACCAGTGCCCTAGTTCATTTTAAGCCCGGTAGTAGTGTGCTAGTTAATTTTATGTCCCATAGTTCTGCCCTAGTTCACATTATGGTACACAGTGTCCCCAGTACATATGGTAGTGTAGTAGTATAGTGCCCACAGTTCATGTTATGCCATACTATAGTGCCTCTGGCTCCTATTGTGCCACATTACAGTGTCCCAGTTCATAATAGGTAATGTTACAGTGCCCCTGCTCGTATTATGTAACATTACAGTGCCCTCAGTTCAGATTATGCTGAAGAGTGCTCCTAGCACATTATAACATCCCCCCCCTTACTATTATAATATGCACAACATCACCTTACCATTATAACATTCACTATGCACACCACTCACTGAAAATGGAATATCACTCCATAAAGGGGCCTATCCATTAGAAGATTTTTTTGACAAAGACCAAAGACCACAGACTTTTCCTGTCAACAAAAAGTCTTTTATGCAAATGTCTTTCACAAACATGATAGACTTTTGTGAACAATTTCTTTATAGACCAAGCACCAAAGGATTGTTGCTGAAGAGACAAGGGAGTGAACATTTTTAATGAGCGCAGTGAATATTCATTAAAGAAGTAATTTGTACATCAGTTGAACATAACTACGGTCACTGTAAGAGTGGTTCATTTTGGAAAGAAAATGTGTTGAACAGTGTGTGAATATTACTGGCAGGTAAGTTCTGTTCAATTGTTTTTAAAAAGAGAACCATTGTACCAGTCCTCTTTGGTGAGGACTGATGTCAGGTTCTTTCAGTTATGTATTAATTTTGACATGTTTCTGTCAGAAATGTGTCTTCCTGTCAGTGAGGCAGTGATGTGCTGCTGTCAGTGAGACAAGGATTTGCTGCTTTTCTGTGAACAGTGTCTCTGTGAGAAATGTTATTATTTGCACTTGTGGAGTGAAGCAGTTGTGACTTTGTGATGAGGTTTTAGTCACAGTTGGAAATAGATCAGGCATGAGATGTGAGATCTTTGGGAAATAATGCATGGTCATGTGAGCTAATGTGGTAGTATCTCTCTCAACACACCACACCATTTTATAAATTGTATGTATAATACCCCCACCATGACCCATTCCAGGAGGGACAAAATGCTTTGTTCCTGGACTTCCCTCTTAATTTATGATTGTTATCACGGGTTGGGTACAGTATGCCGGTGTTTGGGATAACGGCGGTCAGAATCCAGATGCTGGCATCCCGACTAGGTTAGCATCCCAATAGCTCAAGGTAAGTGTTCCGAACCTAACCCCTAACCCTCCCTCCTGGTGCTTAAATCTAACCTCCCTCCTAGTGCCTAAACCTAACCTCCCCCTAGTGCCTATCCATAACCCTCCCCCCCAACCCCACTACTTACTATCGGGATTCCAGTGGTCAGGATGCTTGTGCCATTATTCCAAAAAGTGTTGGAATACTGGCATCAACATTGTGACCACCGGAATCCCCGCTGTTGGGGTATTAAAAATATCCCATTATCACCTGTTTTGAAATACCTTTTTTATCAATTAAATAATTCAACACAGGTGATGGCAATTATAAATTAAGAGATAAGTCCAGGAACAGAGCTCCTTTTTCTGCCTTGTTAAACCTGGGTGTGGAGCAGCTACCTATGCACAAAACAGCTAAGGGGAACTGCATTTTATGTGTAGGCTGGTAAAGGGGGAAGTTGTTTTGTTGTTGTTGTATGATATTGCTGTCCCTCCTCAGCAAATAATATGCAGCCACTGGCAGCTAAGTCTCTATAAATGTCAGAAGTTTGGCTTGCCAGTGTATGTTAAGGGATGCCCACTTTCACTATTCCATTGGCTCAGATAACAAGATGGAGGAAATCTTCTGGGCCTTAACTAATGTGGCTGCCATGCAGCATGCCCAGAAAGTCCAAATGATGGCCGTCATCAAGGTCCAGATGGAGAGCAACAGACTATTGCTGGCAGAGCTCAGTCAGCTACAAAAGGGTTAGTATGGGCCTGTCGTCATGCAAGATGACACCCTCAAACAACATCAAGGCATTTCTGTTGTCATTTGGAATAATGGCAACTCAGCTTAAAAGGCCAATAGAGGAGAGGGTGGAAATATTGGCTCCTTACTTGACAGTGAATTATGCACAACTAAAGGACAAAACTCTGGTGCAGATTGGGGTGACTGGGCCCAGCAAGGCACAACGATTTCATGACTGGTGATTTAGGTTGGGTACCAGAACGTGTGCCCAGCTGGCCAACCTGGAGAAGTTAATAAAGAGCTGGTTAGAGCCCGACCAGAATTCACCATTCAGAATCAGAAATCCTGGGAATTGACCATTGCATGCAGAACTTAAACTGGAAAGTGCAAAAATGGGTTCTTCAGCCCGACTCTCAGTTGTTTGAAAGGCTTGTGACAGCCATTGACCAGTATTACACCTTGTAAAATATGGCCCGGATAACTGAGAAAGTAGTCAGGCTGAATTTTAGGCTGAAACTAGCACTAGATTTTGGAACAGACTGCAAGTTGACCACAGCAGGGTGCTTTGAGTGTAGCAAACTGGGGCAAGTTGGCAAGAACCAATGTATTGTTCAGTGGAACGACTAGACCCCACATTTCCTGCCTGTTTTACCATGTCCTTATTAACAGGTAGACCATTGCTGTTCCCAGTGACAGTCCTGATAGAACAACAGATGGTGTTGGCATTAGTGGATTCGGGGAAGTGAAATCACCTTGCTACCATCAGTAAAAGTCTTATGTATCCATGGAGCCACCAAGGAATATGACCATGTCTGTTTTCCAATTACTGTGAGGGGACAAACGGTGCAAAATCGTGGCCGCAATAGCACAAAGGCTGCCATACCCCCTTATTCTGGTCAATTGGATCGGTTCAGATATGCCAGCAAGTGAGTCACCAGCTGGATATCCGACCCTACTTGATCCTGTTATTCATACTCCAGAACTGGAGAGAGAGACCAAGAAGCAGCAAGATCTGGAGTCTGAGTATCAGGCTTTGGCTGTAACTATACCAGCGTTACAATCCAGAAGACAAGAAGGAAGTCCTGGCCAGAGAAAGTTGGAAGGAAACAGAAACCTTGCCAGCTGGAGGAGAAGATTGGTCCCCAGTTTCCAGGACTGTATCCTTCCAGGACTTTGCTCGAGACCATCTTAATAGTGCATTGGTTACTACCTACAGATATGTGGTGAAAGTCAATTGAGTATTGAAGGCTGGGAGACCGGCCAAAGGAGAACCATATTTTATAGTAGAAAGGGACCTGCTATAGAGGATAGCAGTGGTAAAGGAGAAAATAATCAATCAGCTCTTGGTACCATAGATATTGGCAGCGGCCCATATACACCTTATGGGGGGGGGCATTTGGGAGTGTAGAAAACTCTAAACTGGGTGCTTCCAAGATATTACTGGCTGGGAATCTACATGGTGGGCAAGAGATACAGCCAAGTCTGCGCCATATGCCAATGGATTGTCTCTAAACCAGATTACCGAACACCACTGGTCGTTTTTCTATAATCCCAGTTCCATTTGATGGGATTGCCATGGACCTACTAGGCCCCTTAGAGAATTTGGCTCGAGGAAATCAATATGACCTAGTAGTTCTTGATTATGCTATGCAATATCCTGAGGCGATACAGTTACGGAATATTAATTCAAGTTCAACTGCAAAAGAGTTACTATTGATTCACTCGACTAGGAGTCCCAAAAGAAATCCTAATGGATCACAGCAATCCCTTCATGTCATGTATAATAAACGAATTGTGTAAATTTCTAGAGGTACAGAGGCTTTAGACCTCCGTCTATTACCCACAAACTGATCAGTTGGTTGAGCAGTGTAACAGGACTCTTAAGCAAATGATTTGGTGAGCCATGGCTCAAGATAAGAGAGACTGGGATACCCTGTTGCTTTACCTCATGTTTGCGGTATGGGAGGTACCCCAGACATCAACAAGGTTCAGTCCCTTTGAGCGTCTGTTTAGATGACAATCCTGTGGAATTTTGGATATTCTCAAAGAGGGGTGGGAACAACAGGGACCCAAGGAACCAAATATAGTACAGTTTGCAGCTCAGTTGTAAGTTCGATTACAACAGATTGGTCCATTGGTAAAGCAACACCTACAGTAGAGGAAGCACAGAGGTAGCAACAGAGGGGTTATGATACCAGAGTCAAACACACAGGTGGAAGCTGTTTTAAAAATGTTGAGAAGTGACAGCTTTACAGCAAATCCTGCCAAATGTGTGCTAGCCATGTCGGAGGCCAAATACCTTGGTTATGTGGTAGGTTGGGGGAACGTAAAAACCCTGGTGGATAAGGTAGAGTCTTTAAAGGACTGGACTCAGCCAGAAAGGAAGTCTCAACAACGGACTTTCCTAGCTTTGGTCAGTTACTACCGATGATTTGTTCAAAACTGTTCAAAGCATTTGAAGGAAGCCTTGTGTATGGCACCGGTGTTACAGGCACCTAATATTGGGGAAAGGTTTCTTTTGCAAATAGATGCCTCCAGGTGGAAAACAAGGATAGACTGGTTCTATTCCTCAGCCGTAAAATGCTCATGAGAGAAAATAAATACGCTACAGTGGAGCAGGAGTGTTTGGCCATTAAGCAGGCATTACAACCGTTTAACTTTGTTGAGGAACATAGACCTGGGGCTCTCCATAATAATGCTAATTTGTGCATTTCAGGGCAGCTGATTCACCTGAGTTGGCGAAGCTAAGAGAGGGTGAGTTGGGAAAGGAAAATCTTTTCCGGGAGAAGAGTCTGCTTCGCCAAGTATGGCAAATCTATGGGAAAAGGTATGGGAAAAGGTATGTGCAAAGGCGATACTTTGCCACATTCTGATGTCCAGAACAGAACTCATTCCCCAGGAAAAGGGGCAAACTGGGTTAAATACCCTGCCATTACCTGCAGGAAGGGTTCTACAAACAGGGTGTGATTGGTTTGGGATGTGTGGGGAGGATAAAAGGACTGTGTCAGGAAGCTGTGGCGTTTGTGAGTTGTGTTATAGTGTATTAGTGACAAAATTAAAAAAATATTTGACTAAGTAGACCAGAGTGAGGAGTCATTGGTAAGCAGGTTTCTTACAACACTAAAAGAAAACAGCAAAAAGGGCATTAATGGAGTATGGTAAACATATGTATAATCTGGACTTCTCAGTAATGATTTAAAGCAACTTAAGGGCAGTGACTATTCCATGAAGCAGTTTTTTTAGTAAATGGATATATGAACCATATGGGATGCAGTTCAATTACCGGCATCCGGAATGCCGGCTGACGGAATCCTGACGCTGGATGCCCGATCTGGTGCTAAAGATTGGCGTCTAAATCCGGGGGGGGGGTTAGGCTTAGGCACCCCCAGGAGCACAGGGTTAGACACCCCCCAGGGAGGGTTAGGCACCACCAGGGGGAGGTTTGGGTTTAGGATGCGTGGAGGGGCGTTTAGGTTTAGGCACCTCCGTGGGGGTCTTAGGGTTAGGCACCACCCCGGGAGTTTTAGGGTTAGGCACCACTAAGGAAGGGTTAGGGCTAGGGAGGGCGAGAGGGGAGGGTTAGGGTACTTACCTATCGGGATCTTCATGCTTTTACCTTCCGGCGTCAGTCTTTCATCCGCTTGGAATAGATCCGGCAGCATTACATAACGATTCCGAATCATATTCCTAGTTCTAACTAAAAGGAGTTTTACATCATGTTTTCTATTTAAAATATATAATTAAACAAAAAATATATATATTAAATATGATCTGACTTTCTGTGATTCGGTTCAAAAGTTGATTTGGTAGCACTGAAATGTCCAAAATCTGATTTATAAATGATGTAATATTGTTTTAGTAATCTCATTGTGTTACTTTTTGGGTATCAAACACAGCATAATGTAGCATTTCCAGTAACAAGTCTGCTTAAAGTTCTGACCTCAAATGTATTCCACTTTCTGTGTTTGGAGGCTATTATATTTTTTATATACATATGACTGCACTGTAAATATATTTTTGACTATTTTGTCATTAATTATTGAAAAGTCCATACTCACATTTTTTCCACCTGGCAACCACAAAATATCTTATCCGTTTAAATGTACAAACTAAGAATTGTATGCAGTCTTCATTTTATATTCTGTAGGTATATATGATTGTTTGATATTATAGTTATATATATTCCTTCACTCGTGTTTCTTGAATGTCAATTTGCACTGCATTTACTGTGTGTGTGTAAAGTGAAATTATTCATCCCTCCACAATTAAGAGCCATATGCAAAAATAACATAATAATAATAGTAATAATAATAATACTATAAGATGCTGTGTGCAGGAGCACTGTCATAATGTGTAAAAGATTTGAAAATGTCACTTTCATATGTGTCAGATGAAAGCTTTTTTTTAAACATGACTTTTTATAATGAAGATTTATGCTACAGGATGCAATTTTTCCTTTAGCGTAGAGAGGAAAAGCACTTGTCTTTGGAAGTGATTAACCGACAAATTTAGATCTCAAGAGTGTAGAAGAAGGGAAATCTGAGGAGATCAGCCATAGTATTTGTGACTAATATTACTGATCATGATTATATCTTTAGCTGAGGTCATTTATTTCAGGAGCCTTTTGTAATCAAAAATAGAGCTCAAAGAAGAAGGAAAAAACAGATTTGCAATAAATAGTTTTAGGTCAGCTGTACAAGTTTGCCCTCCACAAAGCAACAATGATAAAATGCCCACAGAACATGTGTTATTTTGTAATTTAATTGCTCCTATGTGTCTGGTGTCTGCAAGTGAACATATATTTCCAGAAAGCAGGGGCATAGCCAAAACTTTGTAGATGCCATAGCAACATTTTGAAAGGGCCCCCACCGGGGGGCTTAGAGATGCACCTCTCTGTAGCGGTTTTTCATTTTATGGCCTATAGTAGGTAGTGCCTTAGTTAATTTTATACCCAATACTAGTGCTCTAGTTCATATTATGCCTCATACCAGTGCCCTAGTTCATTTTAAGCCCGGTAGTAGTGTGCTAGTTAATTTTATGTCCCATAGTTCTGCCCTAGTTCACATTATGGTACACAGTGTCCCCAGTACATATGGTAGTGTAGTAGTATAGTGCCCACAGTTCATGTTATGCCATACTATAGTGCCTCTGGTTCATACTGTGCCACATTACAGTGTCCCAGTTCATAATAGGTAATGTTACAGTGCCCCTGCTCGTATTATGTAACATTACAGTGCCCTCAGTTCAGATTATGCTGAACAGTGCCCCTAGCACATTATAACATCCCCCCCCTTACTAGTATAATATGCACAACATCACCTTACCATTATAACATCCACTACGCACACCACTCACTGAAAATGGAATATCACCCCATAAAGGGGCCTATCCATTAGAAGATTTTTTTGACAAAGACCAAAGACCACAGACTTTTCCTGTCAACAAAAGTCTTTTATGCAAATGAGTTTCACAAACATGATAGACTTTTGTGAACAATTTCTTTATAGACCAAGGACCAAAGGATTGTCGCTGAGGAGACAAGGGAGTGAACATTTTTAATGAGCGCAGTGAATATTCATTAAAGAAGTCATTTGCAGTTCACCATTGATCGTTCACTGCATATCCACTGAACAACTTTCTAAAGTTGTTCAGCAATATGCAGAAATTGACCAGAGTGTTGGAACGACTCTTTAAAAGTCGTCTGCGGGATTGCGCGTTGCTGGACGTTTGCAGCCTATCCATTACACGACTTTGTGAACAATGCCACCAAAACCTTTTGGTTTTGGTCAGATTGTTCAAAAAGTCGTGTAATGGATAGTCACCTTTAGGCAGCCCAATCCTACATACTGTAGAAGCCTTAAAAGAGATTATCTCAATGATGTCTTACTTTCTGATGGCAACGCTTCAAGTGCTCCGTCCCACATTTGAACACTTGGAAGTCCCATGTCTGCAAGAGATTTAGGGGTTCAGTAATCAGTGAGCATAAAAATAGGGTAAGAGGGATCAGGGACCAACTAGCTCTTTCCCGAAGGGGGAGACTTAATAGAGAAGATTCCACTTTGACTGGAGATATTAATTTCAGCATACTTTTTGGAACTCAGAGCTCAATCTCCACCTCCTAGATCACTGCACAAATAATGTAATCAATCTGTACTGGGCTCACTTATTACTTTTCTACCATCCAGCAATGTTCCCTCTAATTTTTTCCCCAATATAGTTTATTGAAAACAGAATAGTAATATCACAATCAAAACAGACAATCAAAGAAAATAACATGTCAGCAGACATAGACATTTTTGGTGTGACGCTCAGAGCCTAGAATGAGAATCAATTTTATCCAGTAATGAAAATAATATTTTTTTTAACTGTGTTACTGATGATCAAGAAAATTGACAGAAATGTGTTCTTCACACACTATGGGATTATTTCCTTTCCCATAAGTAATTCCAGAGTGTGTATAGCCATACAATATAGTGGGTGTGGTTACTATTCTGTACTATTCTGTATAGTAAATAAGTGGCATTCTCCTATTCCAGGCCTGGCCAACCTGTGGCTCTCCAGATGTTGTAAAACTACAAGTCCCAGCATGCTCTGCTACAGTTTTGTTATTAGGGAATGGTAGTACAGTTGCTGGGCATGCTGGGACATGTAGTTTCACAACAGCTGGAGAGCCACAGGTTGGCCAGGCCTGTCCTATTCAATGCTAAATAATTTCTCCTCTCCTACTCAATAACAGTCATGATCATTAAAGTATCCGGTAGACATCTCCCTAACCATTGCCAGACATATGGTACACAGTTGGCTCCCTGAACATTTGCTAGACATTAATTGCACAGCAATACCCTATTTGTCAGTCATAAATTGAAACAAATATCCTCAATTTTAGTCATATCTTGCAGATACCCCCTCCCCTAGAAAATATCCATGTGCCCCACAACTTAACTTGACGCTATCTACAGGTTTACTGGTCTCCTTTCTCCAAATTAAGAAGTCATCCCAGTGACAATATCAGAAATTCTACAGGGTGTCTCACTGGCCATTGGCCCCAAACTTGTAACGTAATTTTGCGGGTATAATAATTCAGATATAAATATATTCAAATAATTGTCTTTGGCATGCCATTATCGTCTGGACAACAAATACGCATTGTCCAGCGCCGTACCGGTTCATATCGGCACGTAACACACAGACACGATGAATGTGGATGCCTCCGTACACAACACCACTGTCAGAATCAGGAATACCTACTGACTAGCAATGGTGGATCAAGAGGTGGGGCTGCAGCGCAAAACTCAATAAACCACACCAACTGTCATCCTCATTGGTTATATTCTCACTGGCATCCTCAATGGCAGTTGGTGTGGCTCCTCTATTTGAATTTTGGACTGCGCTGCTGATTACGGTGTTGAACAGCTGGCCTTCACTTCCCGCATGTGTGAACAGCTGGCCTGGGTGCTAAAGGCGAACACTTGCTATGACTTTGTCATGTTTCTCATAGACTAAGGTATGTCTGCGTCACATTTCACTAACTTATGTCAGTTACTTACAGTTCTAAGAAAAACTTTGGGGCCAATAGCGAGTGAAATACCCTGAATGTATTCTCCCATTCTAATGGTGAATATAAATCATAAATTATGCACATCTGGGTAGTATTTAACTACAAAAATACAGTTTAAATTAATGTGTGTGTGTTACTGTTTGAACCAAGCACATTTTTACTGAGCATGGAGTAGATATTTTGCAAAATTGTCTGCATCCACCTATTACTGGAGCAGTTCTCAAATGTGGATATGGGTGTCCACCAATGTATGCGGTAGATTCAGTGCCATTAAAGGGTGATGGTGTGCCCTGTGCTGGCCCTGCCCCCTGAACCCACAATGTCATGCCTAGGGGGTGGAGGCACCGACTCTCGGAAGTGGAGCACTGCTTGATAGTCTCTTTGGATGCAGTATGGACACTGGCTGCAGGGTGCCGTTCCACATTCAGGCTGTGGGGCAGCGACAGTGCAGAGATGGTGCTGTCCCCACGACCCTGTGCTAGGGCACTTGTCACACACCCGTAGTTACGACCCTGGCTAGATGGACAAATGGAAGCATTTGCCCAATTCTAAACACTGTGAATTTGATGTGGTTAGCAAACAGCCCTCAATATAATCTTTTTTTTTTTAAGTTTGTGTTTAATTAGTTTTTCTATAAATCTTTTATATTGTGTAAAAACCCAGAGAAATATAATGATCCATCTTTGTACGCAATGCTAAAGCTGTGATGGCTACCTTATTTACTTCTGGCCCTCTCTACTAGGTGCAGATTTATGAAAGCCTCGAGAGCGATAAAGTACCAACCAATCAGCTTCTAACAGTCATTTTACAGGCTGTGTTTGAAAAATGGCAAGAGCTGATAGGTTGGTACTTTATGTCTCTCCAAGATTTGATAAATCTCTCCCTTAGTTTTCCTTTTTTGCAGTAATCTATCTTATTTCTCTTAAATACCCTTCATGTCCCACAAAGATGTTTTCTACCAATAATGGCTTTCTTGGTGCTCCAACACACCAGTTCTCTTGCCCCAACAGAAATACAGATACCAACACATTGCCACTCTAGAGGGGAATTTATCAAACTGTCTAAACAGGACGATTGGAGGTTTGCTCATAGCAACCAATCAGATTCCACTTATTTAATTAAAACATTTTATAGCATGTTAGCTAGAAGTTGATTAGTTGCTATGGCCAACATCTCCCTCTGGGCTTGTTTCAATACAGTCTATTCAAAATTACAGACCCTTAACTATTATATAAATTAACACAGTTAGTAACAATAGGTTTATTTCAAGTATCTTAATTATGTCTTTCCTGTTATAAAAGAAGTAGTGGTTTATCTGCACAGTCATGTGATCACTTTATTTAACATACCAGGATTAATTCTCAATTACAGTACCTGACAAATAACATAAGTTTAATAGTAGCAGATGACTATCAATTTTGAAAAAGGCTTAATGGTATAGTTATCCAGCTGCAAGGGAATAACTGATTGGCAGGAATAAAGTGTACTTTACTGTATTCAGTATCTGCAGGTTTGCATGAGATTCACATGAGTTCTATGTTTAATAAACATAAAACTTTTTAGGTTTGTTATTTTCTTAGATATTTTGAAAAATAATCCTGCACATATATATGTACTGTTTTATTATTTTAGTGTTTCAGAAAACAAATAGTTTAGGAAAGAATATATTTGATCCTGGAGGACCATGACTACTAGTCTATAATGTGTATTTGGTATGAATATCATACACATTTTCTCTTTTCGTGGGCATGTAGAAGAGACTATACGTTTCATGTCCACTAAAATAAAGGAGGGATCCATGAGCCCGGTGGGTGAGATATGACAATAAATGGCGCATTTTATTGTGGATAATGGAATTCCACAATTCTTATTAGGGGTGGGTTTATTTAAATAGTCTGTCTGTGGGATAACTCTTCTTCTTTTGTTCCTATCCACCCTCCCCAAATTATTCATCTCCCTGGTCACGTTTGTCATTTCTTTACATTTTGCTTAACCCACTTTAGACCAAAAGTGTATCCATATCCTCCAAAATGTAGAACAAAGGGGGACATTTATGAAACATGGGGGAAAATTAAAAAGGAAGTGTTGCCCATTTCAGCCAATCGTATGCTAACTTTCATTTCATAAGCTGCTCTACAAACCTACTTATTTCTAGTGACAGTATTGTCTCTTAGCGACAGTTTCATAAAATGTTTGCAATTGTGTTTTCCCACTTTAACCACTTTATTAAGGCTCACATAGGAAGATGCAACTACTAGCAAACTAACATGCATTCATATTCTCTACAGGGATCTATTTTTGGGACTAAATTGATATTTTAGCCTCCCATACCTCCAATTTTACTGCTCTGGAACTCTATTGCACCTTTTGTTTGGCAGTATAAGGGGTTTTAATGTTCTACTTTACACAGTTATTCATTTAATAACATAAACTGAAAATTTACGTCTGTGAGTTTATGAACTCTGCTATTTTTGTATTTGATTATTTCTTTATTTTCACATAGAAGATCCTAAACTGGAAACATAAATAGATTGAATTGCATATTACTAGTAACTGTAATGTTATTTGTTATTACTTTAACTGCTTGCTCACATAGTTGTGAAAAGATACAGAAGTCAATTGTATTTTCTATTACCTTTTACTGAAGAGGCAAACAGTCCAAATGTCAGTGGGACTGTACACTGTGAATGTACTTGATAATAGAATCCTGTGGAGTAAACAATCCATTACATACTGTAGCTCTGATGTTTGTCTGAAACAACCATTAAAAAGGTTCTTATTTAAAAATGTAAGAAAAAGGATTGAACCATGGCCCTGATTCAGACCCGCTCACTAGGATGCGTTAGCTCATAGCTGGCCGATTGTCACAATCTGCGCATGCATCGCAGTGCGCATGCGTGAACCAGTGCAAGAGATTGGGAAGTGATCACTTGTTGCGCATAGACTGCCCAGCAGAGTGAGTGACAGGAGAAGCCATTTGTGGGTGGTAATAGGGGCTGGAAACGGGGGAGTGGAGGTGCGAACGCAGGCGTGCCTGAACGTCTCAACACCGTTTCAGAGGCGTGCATAGTACACGTCACCTGGTTGTATTTCACACTGAAGTAATCGCAGTGCTTGCAGTAGGGTATTGTCAACCTTAAGCGCTGCGATCGCTTCCGATGGTACCAGATGTACTGATGGTTGCATACACTTCCTGGAGATTGAGGGGCGCAAGTGGGCATCTTAAGACAGGTTGGTGGGCCTCTGCATACACTGAGCGATCACACGCCAGGACATAGTGGGCGTGTTTATGCCTTGCCGTGCGATCGCCTGCTGTGTTGTCACTTAGATGAATTTGCATACGATGGGTGCGAGCGTACGCATCTAGCGAGCATGTCTGAATGAGCTCCCATGTACAACATGAAATTGCATGTTACAATATTCACTGGTTTACAAGACAACTGTGGTGAATTTGCATTATTTAACAATGTTAACGACTGCAGTAAGACTCGATAACATCTCACTGTAGCCTGTAAACTGGCAAAATACAATCATTATCTTGACTGTATATGTCGGAGCCACGTTGCCAGCACCGAGTCAAATAGAGTCATGACTTGGTCCCTCCCACCAAATTTGGTTCTCAAAACTAAGCAAATGACATCCAGCTCACCAGGTGCATTTCTAGTGAGAAGGGGGCCCGTGTGCAGTCTCCGTCATGGCCCCCCTCCTCTCCGTTCGGCAACACCCTGAGCTGTGCGCGGCCAGCACCAGAGTTATAGAGTCTATAGAGTGTGCCCAGAGTCTATAGTGCATGCACAGGTCACCGGAAAAATGGCCGCGGTGGCCATTTTCCCTGTATTGCGCATGCGCAAATGATCGGAAAATGGGCGCTGCGGGACCCCGGAGAGGGAAGTATAATATGGGTGCAGGATGTGCTGTGTGGGGCCCCCTGGGCCCAGGGGCCCATGTGCCCCGCCCCCCTTCAACCATTATAGATACGCAGGGGCGCCGAGAGGGGGGGGAGCGGGTGCAGATTGCCCGGGCCCGGGCTTCCAGAGGGAGACTCGTGGCTGCTGAGCAGCAGCCACAGCAGTCTCCTATGCCTGTGGGGGGGAGCAATCACACTGATCGCGCCCCCCCTGGCTTTGAGCAAGGCTGAGGGGGCTCAGAGCGCCCCCCCTCACCAGCGCGCAGCACCGCTTCAGAGCTGTTTTTTCCAGGAAGGGGGCGTGGCCATGCCTCCCGCGATTAGGCCATGCCCCCTTTTACCCGGGCCCGTCGCTGCTCTTGGCAGGCCTGTAGATATGCCCCTGCATCTCATGTTCTGGATTGCATATAGGTCCCTCCCTCATGATTTTGGATGCCATTATACATAGGAGTGTGCATTGAGAAGGTTGTAGCAGGGCCGAAACTAGGATTTTTTTCACCAGGGGCAAGACAGTAATTTGCGCCCCCCCTGGTAATTCCCCCTGCAGCAGTGCCCCTATAGTAATGCCCCCTGAGGTAATGCCCCTGTAGTAGTGCCCATATAGTAGTGCCCCTGCAGTAGTGCCCATATGATAATGCCCCCATAGTAATGCCCCCGTAGCAATGCCCCTGTAGTAGTGCCCATATAGTAATACTCCTGTAGTAGTGCCCATATTGTAATGCCCCCATAGTAATGCCCATATGTTAATACCCCCATAGTAATGCCCGGGAGAGAACTATAGCCTCCGGCTCTGGCTACACCGCGTCGCAGCAGAGAAGGAGCCGGGGCGCCCGGTGGTAATAAATTTTACCAGCGGACGTCCGGCTTGGAGCCTCTCTGCAGCGCCGGGCTGGAGGTCACTGGCACCGGATGCAGCGGCGCAACCGATGCACATGCACCTCCAGCCCCCCCCTAGTTGCGGCCCTGGGTTGTAGGCTGTAGCTGTGCTGAAATAGTCATCATTGGAGAGAGTTGTAGGTGGTTAGAGTGGATGGAAAGGGTGGAAAATAAGGCATCTTTAATCTGTGTGTCTGTGAGAGTTAGACACTAAAGCAAGTAATCTGCAACAGGCTCCTCCTGTGTATGTTTATTAAAAATAAAATATACTGAACTAAAGTGCAGCAGGTTCAGATCTTATTTGTCAAGCAGATGCTCACTGAGATCAGAAGTTCTCCATGGCAGATTTTCAGGGATTTGTACTGTATGCAATGATATGCTCATTTCCAAGCTAGTCTGAAATGTACAAACATTCAATAAACTTGACTGTCAGCAAATCAAGGTTTCTTTACTCTGTGGGGCTGTAGTCTGAACCAGGGCCAGACTGGGACAAAAAATCGGCCCTGGCACTTAAAGCACACAGGCCCACCTGCTGTGTTCTCCATGCAGAATATAATTGCCAGGGCCATAGCTAGGGTGGTGCGGTCGGTGCCTCCACCCACCGTCTCGTATATAATAGTATATTCCCTGTTCTTTAATCTAGTGCCGGGCGGCCTCTGCTGCGTGTCCGTGGTGCCCAGCACAGAGGAGGTAGGGCGGACATATGCAGCCTCCCCGCCTCCTTCTGACATCCCGACTCCGGCAATCTATTGGGGCAGGAGAGACGGAGACGTGATGACGTGATGACGTCTCCCTGCCCAAGGCTCCCAGAGGTCAATGAGGAGCTGCTGGCTGCTGAGTGGTGGGGGCTGGCTGGCAAGGAGTGGCGTGGTGGACACAGCACACAGGACTGGATGACACAGGACCGAGGACCTGCCATTGCCAGGTGAGGTCTGACTGGCAGTATTAAATGTATATATAGTATATAATAGTAATAATATATATATAGTATGATTGGGGGGGGCGCCAATGAACTTTCCCACACAGGGCACCAAAATGTCTAGCTTCGGCTCTGATAGTTGCACACAGATAGGTTGTTGTTAGTGGAGTGTATCATGCTTGGTGTTCTGCCCACATCAATAATTTCTGTTATTGTAGATATTTCAAATCAACCAATGACCTCGGCGCTAATGAACCATAAAGAATATTAACAATTGACTAAGTGCTTCTTTGTCCTCCCACTTTGCAAGTGGAGGTAATATAACAATCAGCTGCAAATCTAAACTCCAGGGATTGTGATTCCCTAGTAAAATCAAACATGCAAATAACCAAACAAGACTGCGCTAATTAGAAACACACTACTAGACTGTAAGATGGCAGAAATATAGAAATATATAACAACAGTCAGGGCTTCTTATATTAAAAAAATTATAATTTAATCAAATTTGATATTTGAATTAATATTGGATATTATTAGTTGCATTGTTGTTTTTAAATGAATATGATGTGTAGTCAAATATATCAAATATGATTCAATTATTAATTTTTGCATATAAGAAGCCCTGACTGTTATATATATTTCTGCCATCTTACAGTCTAGTAGTGTGTTTCAAATTAGTGCAGTCTTGTTTGGTAATTTGCATTATTGTAGATATTTAGTGCTGATCATCGAGGAGGGCACAGTAGTGCGCGCCGTTGGCTTGCTCGCTCCAGAAAAGAAGTGTAGACTCATGGGGAGAGGCGTGGCCTCGTGAGGGATGAATGTCTGGTTGTAGGCAAACAAATCCAGTGGCTTCACAGATCAGTGTTGTAGTACTGGGTATGGAAGGGTCCATTATGTAATGCTAAGTGATTTAGTGCAGAGGTGTAGTTTAGGATATGGAACGGTCAGGGGGGTAGTGTAGAGATGCAGTGGCAGGTATGCAGGGGACAGGGGGTAGTGCGGATACGTAATGGCAGGTACAGTATGGAGGGATCAGGGCAGTAGTGCAGAGAGAAAGACGCGGGTATGAAGGGGTCAGAGGGGTAGGGAAGAAAGGGAGTGGTTGGCATGGGGGGGTCAGGGAGATAGAGCAGAGCGGTAGTGGTGGGTATAGAGCTATCAGGGTGGTGGAGTAGGAGCTTTTAGCTGCATGCAAGTTGTAATGTCTACGATACTCCTCAGCCAGACTGACACTAGTTACAAACCAAAATCAAAATTTGTATAGCCTCGGCGCTTCAAAACAGAATACAATTAGGGTTAAATGTGACAATAAATGTATTAAATACTGATGTTTTCTTCAGCTGCAGTAATAGTGGTTGCAAACCAATGACATATAGGAACAGAAAAAGATTACCGCGCTAAAAAAGACCAGAGAATTTAAATAAAAAGTAAATAAGTAGTAAATATCTTATCAAAACTTGTAGGGTGTATTAGTAATATTTTCAGTATTTTAAAATAGATGCCATATATGATAAAAAAACAAAATCTTTTAATAAATGTAATAAAAACCAGTAATTTACATAGTATAACACTATGACACTAGGTAATTAAAATGGATGCTAAATATGTTAAGAGACAGAGAGGGGTATTCAATATGAAACGCTAACTTCACTGCCGAAGTTAACGTTTCATATCGGAAGTTTTTTTCTGCGTTAAAGTATCGGGCGCGCTCCCGCTTATCCCCATATTCAATATAAAATTATCGAAAACGGGAACCTCCGAAGTTGGATTTGCGTAAAGTTACGATTTTTTCCATAAAAAATTTGTAAGACCCCTCTAAAGTTGTAAAAACATGGGGGATCACTATGGGTACCCCCGTTTTAGCCTTTAAATGAAAGTCGGGGATTTAAATAGCCGCAGCAGGTGTTTTTTTCCCGACATTGAAGAAGTGTTGCAGAAGAGCACTTAGGTTATTTTTTTCGTTTTTTTAAGTGGTCCCATCAAATTTGGGGTACATGAAAATGGGTACTAGCATTTTTGATGTCCCTAAAGTAAGTTTTTAAAAATTCTGCATTTGTGCACCTGCCGCTACTTTGCGCAATGAATAAAACACCTGCCCCATACTTGGGGACCCCACCAGAAATAATTTCATTATGTTTGGTACTTTTTTTACATTATTAGTCAGCGCTGCCGCTGATTGGCTGACGGGACTGCAATGCCCCGTGAGGTGCCGTCAGCGACCATTCGGGAGCTATGTGTATGTGTGACAACACACATGCACATAGCTAGTAGCGTGGATCGGGTAACACGTTTTTTTGTTTTAAAACACCCATGGATTACTGCGGAGACCAGCGCTGGATGTAGGTGAGTATGAAATCTTTCTTGCAGGGCCAGCTACCATGGATCTCTACGTGGAGAAGGGGACAGATTCATCTGGTATAGGTAAGTATGTGTGATTGGGTAGGTGTATGTTATAAACTTATACTGGGCACGGTGTGTGTGTTTTGTCTTTTTTTAACTAATTATTTTACAGGGAAATTACAGGTGCCGCATGTCTGCTGCCACTTGTAGTTCCACAAGTGCAAAATGGCAGGCATGCTGGCACTTGTAGTTCCACTGTAAAGTACAATAGTCTTACATTATTTGGCCCCCCTATTACCCCCATACCCACCGCTCCAGGGGATGAGCCCCAGGCTTCAGTGTAAGCCTGTGGTGCTCGGGAGAGGGGGGACCCTTTTTTGGGAGGTCCCCGACTCCCCCGAGATCACCGGCTTGCGCTGACCGACTTGGGGTGTAATGCTTTGGACCTGGAGCCCCGGTGATTGGGTCTCCGGGCTGTGGCATTGCACCCCGGTCGGTTGGGTCTGGTGCTGGTCTTAAATATAGGGGGTACCCCACGTCGTTTTTGCCCCCTATATTTAAAACCAGCACTAGTCCCTGCAGCCTGGTGTTGGTTTCAAAAATACGGTGGAACCCTACACATTTTCTTTCCCGTATCTTTAGAAACCACCACTGGCTGGCTAGCCTGGGGCTGGTTTGGCTTTTGGGGGGGGACCTTATGTCATTTTTTTTCAAAATTTTGACACATTTTTTTAACAGGTTAACAAAAACAGGAATTTTCGGGAAATATTCTAGGGACCCCCCTAATGATGTGTAGACATGGGGGATCACTATGGGTACCCTCATTTTTATCTCCTGAAGGAAGTCAGGGTTTCTAATAGCCGCGGCAAGTGCATAAATGCGACTTTGAAGAAAGTGGTTCAGAAGAGCATTTAGAATTTTTTTTGGGGAAAAATAACTATGCCCAGCAAATTTGGGGTACTTGAAAATGGGGGTCACCATATTTTAAAGTTGCTAAACTTACTTGAAAAAATCATGAAAAACCCACTTGCGCAAGGAGCTGCAATGAAAAAAACACCTGGGGCATACTTGGGGACCCCCCCCAGAGTCAAGTTCGCTATTTTTTAACTTTGTTCCCCAACATTTTTTTTTTTGGCCCCCAAATTCAAAGTGCTTTTTTTGGGGTGTCCCGATTTTTTTTTTTTTTTTTTTTGACACAGATCGTTTCAAGGGGTCATTCTGAAGGGTGCAGGCTATTTTTTTTAAGCCTGCACCCCCAAACCCCAATTCTGCACTTTTTTTCGACACCTATTCAATGGTGAAAACTTATCCCCGTTTTTTAAGTTCGACTTTTCAAAAATGCGATAAGTCTTTGATATTGAATACGGTGTAAAAGTAAAATCAGTTATATTAACGCAAAAACGGTAAAAAGTGCGATATTAACGTAAAAAACACCCATATTGAATACCCCTAAGAATCTTATACTAACAGTAATATAAAAACAATAGTTACATAATGAGACACTAGATAATTCTCTTTAAACTGTTCAAGCATAAAGCAATTGCAATTCAGAGGCAGCTGTTGAAAAAATCCTCTCTGTACAAGATGAAACAATGTTCCTTTATTTCTTGTTTGTAAATAAACAGTGTTTCTCTTTTTATGTATACACATAACACATCTCAGATATAACCGCTGTTGATAATAATTTTCATATAGCCGCGTCCAGGTATTGAAAAACAGCTATTGAAAATATATATATGTTTTTGGATGTTTGTAAAAAAGATTTTTTTCAATTTTTGTTCTTCCTCAAAAGTAGTCCGGCTCCCGTGACACTTCTTTAATATCCATGCAAATTGGTAGTATAGAACCTGTGGACAATAGTAACCCCTGTATGAATAGGAAGTCACTTAGTATTTGTATATACTGTAATAGCACTTTGTGCTTTTCCACAGGGTACTGTATCTTTTGTGTAATATACAGTTTTTAAAAAGAAGTCCAATAATATTGCAGGTACTTTAAGGCAAATGGCTCAGTTTATAGGATAAGTCAGTCAGCAAGGTGCAGGAATATGGCTACTGATGGATACATTTAGTTATATAGCTCAAGTCAGAAGATCATGCAGTCAGCAAAATAAAGGAGTTTAAACACTATCAGTGTAAACTCACTTTTCAGCCGCTGTTCTGCTGGGTTATTCCTTGGACTCGTGTGAAGGCTGCGGGTCAAGCAGGAGGCTAGGGTCGTTCAAGCTGTACCTCTGATCGGGATAACGATCAGCCCAGGTGCTCACTCAGTGTCCACGGTCCTTATGTGTGACCGCTCGGATGCCGTGCCAGAGGCTCCCATGTGGTCTGAAGCAAGGGCTAGGAATTCCCAAACTGCACCTCTGTGTTTAGCATCCTCGCCGTAGAGATGCTGGCGTTTGTAGTCACCAGCTGGTGCTTGGTAAATTAAAAACCATGGGTAAAGCAAGACGTCATGCAAAATTGCATAGGTCCACTGGAAAAGCACACACACTGTTGAGGAATGAAATGCAGTAGTCCCTAATGCGTTTCTTCCATTCAGGATTTCTGCTGAAGAAATCTGTGTGCTTTTCCGGTGGACCTATGCAATTTTGCATGATGTCTTGCTTCACCCGTGGTCTTTAATTTACCAAGCACCAGCTGGTGACTACAAATGCCAGCATCTCTACGGCGAGGATGCTAAACACAGAGATGCAGTTTGGGAATTCCTAGCCCTTGCTTCAGACCACACGGGAGCCTATGGCACAGCAACCAAGCGGTCACACATAAGGACCGTGGACACTGAGTGAGCACCTGGGCTGATCGTTATCCCGATCAGAGGTACAGCTTGAATGACCCTAGCCTCCTGCTTGACCCGCAGCCTCCACACGAGTCCAAGGAATAACCCAGCAGAACAGCGGCTGAAAAGTGAGTTTACACTGATAGTATTTAAACTCCTTTATTTTGCCGACTGCATGATCTTCCGACTTGAGCTATATATCCATCAGTAGCCATATTCCTGCACCTTGCTGACTGACTTATCCTATAAACTGAGCCATTTGCCTTAAAGTACCTGCAATATTATTGGACTTCTTTTTAAAAACTGTATATTACACAAAAGATACAGTACCCTGTGGAAAAGCACAAAGCCTAATTCAGACCCGCTCGTGAGCGCTGAGCGCCTCGCAAGCGGGTCGATGTTGGCCCAGTGCGCATGCACACGACGGACCCGGCTCTGTCATGTGCATGCGCGAGACCCGGATAGCAACGGGCAAGCCGTCGCTATGGGTCTCGCTACAAAGGGGGCGTGCTGTCGATGGTGAGTGACAGCACGCCCCCTTTGGTGGGCGTGCTTGGGGCATGGCTGGCCAGACGGAGGCGTTCCCATGGATGAGGGGAATGACCTGACTCAAGCTGGCAGTGTCTGCACTGACTTCACATGTGGCAAGTTTGAAGGGCTGGAGAACCTTGCACAACACAGAAATCATTCTCCACTGCGCTTGAGTCAAGTGCATACCCCCTCCTTTGCCTATGTCATAGGTGATGTTTAGGCTTGAATGGCCTTTTGCTGCTCCTCCATCCTCTGAAGCATATAGGGGGTTGAGTTCCACCGCGTCACAACCTCTTGCTTCAGGTGATGGCAGGGCAGGTTCAAGAGTGTTTGCTGGCGCTCCAGTCTTCGGCATGCAGTCGCTGAATGGCGAAAGTGGCCTGAAATTTTTCGGTGGTTATGTGGACATTGGGTACAGCCACATTTTTTTGGATATTGAGGACACTTTTTCTGACGTCTCTGTACATTCTCGGTATCGCCTGCCTATTGAAGTGGAATCTAGATGGGATTTTATACTGGGGACACACTACCTCCATCAATTGTCTAAATCCCACTGCACTAATGGCAAATACCAGACGCATGTCTAACACCAACATAGGCGTCTAGGCCTCATTTATCCATTTTGCAGGGCCAGATTAAAGGGGGGGTGACAGGGGCGATTGTCCCTGGGCACCCACACCTGAGGGGCCCCCACACCCAGCCATCAGGGTTAAAGTGAAAACCGGAGGAGATGGAACTAGTTCCGCCTCCTCCGACCAACCTAACTCCGGCGCCGCATGGAGACAACATTTGCCAGGCACCTGCTGGGATTGTAACCAGCAGGTGCCCAGCTCCCTCCCCGTAGCAGCAGCCAGGGCCGGAGGCTGGAGCTCTCGTGAACTCCGGCTTCTGGCTCACGCAGTGCACTATGGGAGAGATGTCTCTCCCATAGTGCAGAGTGGCAGCCGAGTGGACCAGAAGGCAGCGGGAGCGGGGCTTAAGGTAAGTATGACCTTTTTTTTCTTTTTAGAGCAAGCGGTTTTTCTACTAAGGGCATTGCTCAGGGAGGACATTACTACTGGGGGCATTACTCAGGGGGGGCATTACTACTGAGGGTATTGCTCGGGGAGCATTAATACTGGGGGCATTACTCGGGGGGGCAATACTACAGGGGGCATTACTTGGAGGGGGGTCAATACTACAGGGGGCATTTTCAGGATGGGGTCATTACTGCAAGGGGCATTACTCAGGGAAGGCATTACTACAGGGGGCATTACTACTAGGGGCACTACTATTGGGGGCACCATTTCTGGGGGCATCACTAATGGGGGCTCTACTACTGGAAGGCAGGGCATTACTACTGGGGCACTACTACAGAGGGAGCATTACTATTAGGGGCACTAATACGGGGGCATTACTACTGGGGGAATTTATACAGAGGGTACTACTACAGGGGGCATTAATACTAAGGCCACTACCACAAGGGGCATGACTACTGGGGGCACAACTACAGGGGTATTACTACTGAGGGAATTTATACAGGGGGCATTACTACTAGGGCATTACTATTGGGCACATTCAGGGGGCATGACTACTGGGGGGCATTACTATTGGGGGCACAACTGCAGGGGGTATTTCTACTGGGGGTATTTATACAGGGGGCATTATTATTGTGGATACTACTACTGGGGGCAAAACTACTGGGGGCACTAGTAATGAGAGCATATAATAGGGGGCACCACTCCTGGGGGAATTACTACTGGGTGAACTGCATTAAAGGCACCACTACTGTGGGCTCTGCATATGGGGCACTACCACTGTGGGCACTGACACTACTGGGGTCCCCATTGTGCATACCCCCAGTACGTCACATTTAATAGGGGCCCCCACATGTTTGTTGTCCAGTGGCCCCCACAGACCTTAATCCGGCCCTGCCACTTTGCTTCAGGATGACTGCTGTCATACTTCATCCTCCTCGCTAAGGACTGTTGGAGGGTCAATTGCTTACTAAAAGAAGTAGTGGTGTTCCTACTTCGTCTCTGGGATAATGAACGACTCCCAGCAGCAACAGCAGCAGCAGCAGCAGCAGCAGTAGGCGTAGCACTGCAGGATCCTCCCGAAGAATCCCGGATAGGAGAGTCAGTCATGCCAGTGACATTGTCTGCAGGACTACATCCGATCCTAACTGAGGAGGAAATTGACGATGAGGGAGTTGATGGTGTGCTTTGCAGGCGCTTGGATACAACAGGACAAAGGGATTTAGGTGTCCCTGGACTGCTTACGGTCTTAGCCACAGTTTCTGAACTTGACAGTAACTTTTTATGAACGTGCTGCAGTTGACGTATAAGGGAGGATGTTCCTAGGTGGTTAACGTCCCTACCCTTACTTATTCCACCTTTACATATGGTACATATGGCAAGACAGTTGTTGTCCGGATTTGGATATAAATATTTCCAGACCAAAGATGTGGAATGTTTGGTCTTCTGCCCAGGCATGACCGAGATGGACTTTTTCATCCCACGGACAACAACTGTCTCCCCCGGTGCCTGATTTAAACAAACCACCTCACCATCAGAATCCTCCTCGTCAACTTCCTCCTCAGCGCCAGTTACACCAATATGAGATGAGGATCCTGTTGTACTTCAACAGTGACATCTTCAATTTCAATATCAGCAAGTGGACTGTGGGTGCTCCTTCCAGCACTTGCAGAAGGCGTGCAAATGGTGGAAGGAGCCACCTCTTCCCGTCCAGTGTTGGGAAGGTCAGGCATCGCAACCACAGCCACACTTGGACTCTCCATGGGGATTTGTGATATCTTCTTAGTTCTTTGCTGTGCTTTTGCCAGCTTAACTCGTTTGATTTTTGTAGCGGGAGGAGGGCTTCCATCGTCATGTGAAGCTGAACCACTAGTCATGAACATAAGGGAGGGCGTTGCCACTCTGTGTCGTAAATGGCATATTGGCAAGTTTACGTTTCTCATCAGACAATTTAAATTTATTTTTTAAGGCCATTTTCCTGAACTTTGCCATTTGGGATTTTATAGGTCCTCTACTATGACATTGGGCATCGGCCTTGGTAGACAACGTTGATGGCATTTCATCGTCTATGTCATAACTAGTGGCAGTAGCTTCAGCACTAGGAGGAAGTGGTTCTTGACCTTTCCCTATTTTGTTTTTATCGGACAAATTTTTTTCCTCCATTTATTTTTTTTTCCAGCACTTTGGGGGTTACACCACTCTTCAACAGATGAGCCAGCTGGCCCTTGACTTATGACACAGGCGCACGCTTGGCGCTGCTACTTTGTTGATGCACATGCGGTTACACAAGTCACAAACACAGAAAAATATATATTTTTTTTTGGAGTGCACCTTGGAGGTTACACCACCCTTCAACAAATAAGCCAGCCAGCCCTTGACTGGCACAGGTGCACGCTTGGCACTGCTACTTTGTTGATGTACGTGTGGCTACAGTGCACACAAGTCACAAACACAGAAAAAGATTTTTACATTTTTTTTGAGTGCCCTTTGGGGGTAACACCACCCTTCAACAGATGAGCCAGCTGGCCTTTGACTTATGACACAGGCGCACGCTTGGCACTGCTACTTTGTTGATGCACGTGCGACTACAGTGCACACAAGTCACAAACACAGAAAAATATATATATTTTTTGTAGATCACTTTGGGGGTTACACCACCCTTCAATAGACGAGCCAGCCGGCCCTTTACTTATGACACAGGCACACGCTTGGCGCTACTTTGTTGATGCACGTGTGGCTACAGTGCACACAAGTCACAAACACAGAAAAAGATTTTTTAATTTTTTTTGGAGCACACTTTGTGGTTACACCACCCTTTAACAGACGAGCCTGCAGGCCCTTTACTTATGACACAGTCGCACACTATGCACTACTTTGTTGATGCACGTGGGCTACAGCGCACACAAACAGAAAAATATATTTGTTTTGCACTTGGGGGGAGCACCCCTGATGGACAGAGCACCCCCTGGACAACATTACAGCACCCCTTTAGGACTACAGACTTTATGGTACACTGCACAACACAGCCAGCCCCTATGGACTTTGGAGTGGACACAGCCCCTATGGACAACAGACTGCACAACACAGCCCAGCCAGCCCCTATGGACTTTGGAGTGGACACATCCCTTATGGACAACAGACTGCAGAACACTGCCCAGCCAGCCCCTATGGACTTTGGAGTGGACACAGCCCCTATGGGCGACAACAGCAGCACAACTCCCACCCTCCCTCTTCACTGTCCACAGCCAGAGTGAAAAATGGCGCAGATGCGGGGACTTTCTATAGAATCCAAAACCTGTGAGAATCCGACAGTGGGATGATGACGTTTTGCCTCGAGTTCAGATCTGAGTCAGGCGGGAAAACTCGAACCTGACTTTGATCCGGCTCGGCTCGGGGGAGGGTTCGGATTTCAGAAATCCAAACCCGCTCATCCCTACTGTGAAGTGATGTGAATGTCAACACTTGAATAATAATGAAAAATATTTATAAAAAAAAACATAAGAAAAACATGTTTAACTTCTCATGACTGTGGGCCTGATTCATTAAGGATCACAACTGCAACAGCACTCACAGTTGGCCGGTTATTGCGTACCGCGCATGCATATGCAATGCAGTGTGTGTGCGCGAAGGCACCACTGCGATCGCACTGCGATCACGGATACCACACAGAGGGACTGACATGCAGTGAGTGTTTTGAGGTGGTGAGGGGGGGTGATTGGAGAAATGCAGGCGTGCCTGAACATTTGAATGCTGTTGCATGGGCATGCATAAATTGGCCATTGCGATTGCATATGCATCTTGAGTACTTATTGCGTGAAACAAAGTTAGCAACTTCTAAGTAAGGTCAGAGCTGCTGTAATTTTGAGGTACTTGATGTTATCGATGTTTGTGAAGGTTTTCAAAGTATAACGAATGTGAGATAGCGGTAGTGGAAGGCAGTGGGCGTCTCTGTGCTGGCAGTGCGACGGTATTGCGATTGCAATCATTAGCATATATTTACAGCAGACATGTATGTGATTACAGAGCTGCGATCTCAATAGCGATCCAAGATGAATCAGGCCCTCTGTGTGGTAACTTACTTGAACACAAGTGGTCAATGTAATATCTTATGTCAAATAACAAACTACAGAGGGTTTTCCCAAGTAGGCCCATACTGACTACCAATACGTGGGTGGATGCACTGATATAAGGGTGTACCACTTAATGGGCAGTTAAGGGTGGGTACATCCTAGACATACAGGGAGTTAGTAACCTAGGTTTCCTTTAAAGAGCTTAAAGGGGGTTACAATAATACAAGCAAAAGTCTAAATTTACATATAACTAATATGTAATGGGACTAGACGTACCCTAAGTTAATATAGTATGGAAACAGACAGGGGCCCTGATTCAGAGGCGCTCGCTCTGAATCAGGGCGGGCCGGTTTTTTTTTTCACCGGCCTCCAGGCCGCTCGCTAAGCTGTGGGTGACCACTCACAGCTTTACTGGGTGGCCTGGCGATGGTCGCGATTATAGCGACCATTGGGCTTGCGACGAGACCCTTGTGGTAGGGTCTCGCCCACCACAAACCCCAGTGAACTTCCTGCTCTAATAGAACAGGGAGTTCACTACTGACATCACTGGTGATGTCAGTAGGGCCGCCCACAAACGGTCCAGCCATCCCCCCTACACGTCTACAAAACGGGGCAAGCTGTCAATCACAATCGACAGCTGCCCCGTCTTGTAGTAAGTCCCGCAGCGAGTGAAAATTCACTCGCTACGGGGCTCGCGCACTGCCCGGCCATCGACCTGCTTGCAAACGCTACGCTGAATCAGGCCCAGAGTCTGCTAGATCTTGGGTGTGCAATTATGTCCGTCATGGGGCCAATTAACAAAATTACACAATATCTAAAAGGCTCTGACAGATACCACTCACGTGTATATCAATAATGTAGTTGTGTAGTGGCAGTGACACTAGCTACCAAAAAGAGAAGCTGACCCTCAAAAATACAAAATAACTGGATTAATGGAGCGCTTATCATACTGCTGTCCAGTGATAAAATATTTTTTATTAATAAGATTTATAGAACGCTCATACAATACACATGAAAAATATTCATAAAAAGCACAAAATACAAATGGTGATTCCTAAATAATAGAATCATAACCACCAAAGTGGGGACCAATTAACAAGATTTATTAAAGTTTTGAAGGACGCACACACATACAGTTATTGGAGGGATAAGAAATAGTGAGAAGGATCAAATGGCCTAGCGGGTTTTATTTTGCCCACATTTTAGCCCAGTTATGAGCTAGCTAAGTATTTACAAACCATAGCCCAGCAATCACACAGTTAACAACTTAGCACACAGAAGTCTATATTATTTAATTTTTATGCACAATAAATGCAGGAGCGGAGTGGAGCTGATTATACCATTCATATGTGACAACACAGGGCCTGATTCAGAGATGTACATTAATACAATGATTAATGTACATCTCTGATGTTGAGGGGTCTGCACCTGTATAGGACCCGTTCTGCGCTTGTGCAAAACAGGTCCTGCGATTTTGCTCACACCCCCGCAAGCTGCAGCATAATTGACATGCTGCCATGTTTGGGGGGCGTGCTTGGTCACCGTTCCCGGAAACAAGAACCTATCGCTTGCGTTTTCCTGGAGGGACAAGGCCAGGGTCTGCATCGGTGGACGAAAATTCCTGGCCTCTTAAATGACCAACAACTGGTCAGGCTGCGGTGTAGCTTCAGCTCCCGCAGCCTGGCCAAAGGAGTAACCAGCCTGCGATGTTGGTTGCAATGCTACTGTAGGATCACAAATGCAGCAAGGAAGTGTCTGATACCTCCTTTTGTCTATACATCTGAATTCAACATATTTGAACAGCTGCTTGGCTGCAAAACCGTCCATCTCTTGAACAAGCCCACAGAGCATTAGGGACATCATTGTAGAGATTTAATTTACCGCTTGATATCATTGCTGTTGCAGGGCACAACTAGACATCAATCCTCTGCTTATAGAGATCAATGGACTATAATTATTTACTAGACATCTTGCATAGATAAAGTGACATGTGCTGGACAAGAAGAATGCTGACAAGGTCCCCCTTCCTCAGTCAGTAATATAGGTAACCACCATGTGTAATGTAGATAGTGCTGCTGGAGTCATCATTATCATTATATATTTTTCAAACATCCCTCTAGTACCACCGAAAGATATGGTCCCCTAAGAAGTGTATATACGGATGTGTCCAAGTCTCATTATATCGCATCTTCACTAGACGTTCTACACTTACAAGTATGTATACTAGCTGTTCTTGAAAACTACTAAAGCTTGAAAGTCTAAAATATTCTAAAAACTAATTATAAGAGCATTTTAATACACATATACAGTTCAGAAATATGTATATTATATCCTCAAAAAGATGTATGTCAAATTCTAATGAGGCCCATAGTGAGTGATGGAGTTTGATTGATAGCCCCATACATTGCACTCCTACTTGCATGGTATCTGTCTATTATATAATGCTGCTAACAATGTATGTAGCAGTTGCACACTAGAGAGCAGGTCCAGCCATAATGGGGATGGCCTGACCCCACAGAGAGGGTGCAGAGATCTGATAGAAAGAGAGATGGGGGAAGGGGGCCAAGCAGGGATAATGTCAGGATGCAGCTTGGGATTAGCCTTTACGTCCTGGTTCCTGTGTTAGAAGGCATGGGCGCAGCCATGCTGGTTCATCTCACCTGATTAGTCTCCTCCAATGGCAGCCCTGCAGTATCCCAGCTGATATCATCCAATGACCAGCTGCCTAAGTGTATTTAGGTCCGACTCCTGCAACAAGAAGTTGCTGATCAACTTCGCTGTTCCTGTGATTACTATGCTCTCTGGTGTTTCCCAAGAAGAACCTACAGTCTGTTTTTGCAGCCCTCACGCTGACCACTAGTGCTACTTATATTAGCTTCCATGCTAAATCCCTGTGTGTTATTTCAGCTCTCACAGAACTCCAGTGTTCTTGTAAAACCCTGTGATTTAGTGTGCTGCTGAGCTCTCTAATCACTTCCCTGTGTTACTGTGGTGTCAGCTTTCTTGCTAATTGCTAGTTAGCTTACAGCTGAGGCTCTAGCTATTCCCAGTACATACCTGTGTCCAATTCGACTGTGTTTCTCTGAGAAAATCTGCACTTGGCCCTCTAACAATTCCCAGTACATTCTCAAGTTCTTTTCCAGTGTACAACTATTCAGTTCATCACCAGTGTTCAAGCATTCTCAAGTTCATCACCAGTGTTCAAGCATTTTCAAGTTCATCACCAGTGTTCAAGCATTCCCAGGTTCTTCACCAGTGTTCAAGCATTCTCAAGTTCATCACTAGTGTTCAAGTATTTACCTATCTCCAGTGTTCAAGTATTTACTTATCTCCAGTGTTCAAGTATCCTGTTCATCCCTGCACATCCAGGATGTCTTTGGAGCATCTTAGTGTACTCAGTGCCTGTGCTTTATTCCAAACAATTATGTTGTGTTATTCCTAGTGTTATATATATATATATATATATATATATACTTTCAGTCTTCTGTCACTCCCAGGTACCTGCCCAGAGGGCCGCAACCTGCTCACTTGTTGCAGTGTAAACCCAAATCCTGATTGGAGGGGTCACTGGAGAAAACCACCAAGTGGGTTAGACTCCACACCTCTGGGCAGGTCTAGTCAAACCTGGCTTTGGCCACAATTAGGAGACTTAGCCTGCAACCCCCCTATTCTTAACATCATCAGAGGTTTCCCTAGTGCCCGGTTGTGACAGATAAGAGAGATGGGCGGCGGGCGGAGGGGAGTGGGGGTTGATAGAGTAAGACAATGAAGTGTAGAGAGGTGAAAGACACAGGGGGTCTCAAGGCTTGAGAGATGGGTGTCATGAGGCTGGAGAGACACAGGGGAGTGAGGTAGGAGAGACACAAAGGAGGCATGAGGCTGGAGATACACTAAGGGACATGAGGCTGGAAAGCAACAGAGGCAGGGTTTTAGGCTGTATAGAACATTGAGGGATGGTGCTGGAGAGAGACACAATGGATTATGCTATATGGTGGCCACATTAGCAACCTGGTGAATGAAGGGTCAAAGATACTAGATTTTACATAGGGAAATAGTATTCAACAGCATTTAACAAAATAAATTTGAGCTATAAACTTAGCACAGTGCTGTACTATGTCAAATATGCACTAGTAAACATATAAAATCACATACAAAACAACTCTAAATGCCCTAATGGCATTACGTTATGCACATCTAATAGTCATGTTTAAAAATGTACAGGGGAATGAAATAAACCTGATTATTATCACAGATTCTGTTCCATACAGAAGATATTTCTAAAAGGGAACCCAAACTTTTTTGCCGACTGAGGATTGGAAAAACATAGTAATGTTGTAGATGACATTTACAGGCAGCATCCACCTTGGTCCCCTGCAGGTATAGCTCATTTACAAAGGCAGGATTGTTATCAATGTGGAATAGAACATTATTTACAGTATACTGAAGACTAGCCTGGTATGCTTAAGCTGGTTGACATTTCATTCATCCCAATGTCTGCCGATAGTTGCAATGGGCATAATTTGTTGCCAGAACTATTAGTTCCTGCTGAAAAAACAGAAATCTTTTGTTTTTCCAAAGTGTTCTTTTAAGGTCGATATAAGAGTATCTACAATTGTAATTTGTCCTTTGCAGTCAGTGAATGTATTAAATATAAATATATGCACATTTTATTTAGCTATCCTTTCATGTGCTGGAATGGGATATCAATATCAGGTCAAGACTGTTACTAAAGCGGGGTATTCATGAAAGCTTGGAGAGAGAAAAAACTGTGAAAGATAAAGTATCAATCAGCTTCTGTCATTTTTCAAACACAAAATGTAGATAAGAAAAGCAACCGCACCAGTCTGTTATATACCCTCCTGAAATATTTATTTATATTATTTAATATTACAAATAGGAGGGGTGCTACCCACTATGGTTTAGTATCTGATATAGAAAAAAAGAGATAGTTGTATGGAGCACTAATCATATTTATATGAATCATAAAATATAACTTTTATTAATTCTTAAATAAAAACTTTCCAAAAAATGTGGTGAAATATTTTTATTACTGTTTTAAATTTTATATATAAAAGACCTGTAATGAGGTTTGTGTATTCAATACCCCAGAGATTGAACATTAGTTGCAGTCATTTCAAGTATCATAACATTACTATCTACTACTGCACAGATACTCAAAAGATATTTTCTGTGGCTGAAGCCATCCTTACTTTATTTTGTATCTAATTACAGTGTGTAATTAGTTAATTACATAAAATATTGATATGACAAATCTCTGTATTGAACTGCTCAAATAACGTGCACTTTATTTCCTATATATAGGAAATAAAGTGCACGTTATTTGAGCAGTAAACATATAAAATCCTATATATAGGAAATAAAGTGCATGCCGATGGTGAAGATCCCAACAGGGGTCAGTAAGTAACCTAACCCTCCCCCTCTCCCCCCTAAACCTACACCTCCCCCTGTGGTGCCCAACCCTAACCTTCCCCCATGGGGTGCCTAAACCTAACCCCCCCTTCCTGCACAATATACCTAACCCTTCCCAGGTGGTGCCTAGCCCTAACCTCCCCCCGGTCATGTCTAACTCTAACCCCCCTCCTCGCAGCCTAACCCTAACCCTCCCCGGTCGGTGCCTAATCCTAACCCACTCCAGCAGGTCCCTAAACCTAACACCCCCTTCCTGCACAATATACCTAACCCTCCCCACGTGGTGCCTAGCCCTAACCTCCCCCCGGTCGTGCCTAACTCTAACCCCCCTCCTCGCAGCCTAACCCTAACCCTCCCCGGTCGTTGCCTAATCCTAACCCAATCCGGCAGGTCCCTAAACCTAACCTCCCCCATCCCTGGCCTAACCTTAACCCGCATATTTACCTTTGGGATGGCGACGTTGGTATCTTGATCCCTATGGGATGCAGGCGTCGGCATTCTGACGGGCTTTGGGATTCCGACGTTGGTATCCCTGACGTCTGGCATCCCATTTTCCAGCATCTAGACTGGATCCCAAAAAAACACCATACATGAATGTTTGCCAACCATAAAAATACAATATGTTGAAAGTATTACATTTATACATACCCTTAGCACTGTCTTTATTAATTCAATGTTTTTCAGAGATATATAATTTTAACATATAATGAATGTGAAAATGTACTGTATTATTAAAAATAATTATAGCATCTTTAATCTCAGTGACAAATAATTGTTTATTCATGCATTCTATAAAATAATTTTTGAATTTTAATTGCCTTTGGATTATTTTCTCTTCACTTGTGTAGACACGTTAACAATGTAAAATGTAATAGCATAAAAGCATTAGTTTCAATGTTTAAGTCATATGTGAATCTGTTTGCACCTACCTAAAATAAAATACCTTTAAATAAAATAAAACATTAATAAAACATAATTTGTAATAAAGAAGAAAATGTGGGGTTTATATATCAACTAGCAGAGCCGTAACTAGACTTTTTGGTGCCCTGTGCCAGAAAGAGCATTGGCGCCCCCCTCATTTTTCAAAGGGACATAATGCACCCAAAAAAGGGCCATGGCTTCATGGGGAAGGGCCAGGGAAGAGATAGGAGAGGCCAAGGGATGCTGGGGATGAAATAAGAGGAAGCTACAAGCAAGAATGATAATAAACAGAAATTTGACAGGCCCAAACAGCACCCCCTGACCTGTGGTGCTCTGTGTGATGGCACCGGCCGCACTACCCTAGCTACGGCCCTGTCAACTAGTGAACAGTGGAGAAGCTGCCCATAGCAACCAATCAGCTATCAAGTAGCATTTATCAAGTACAGTATATAAAATTATAGGTAGGAGCTGATTGGTTGCTATGGGCAACTTTTCCACTGGTCCACTTCTCTACGCTTTTCACTGTTCGATACATAAACCCCTATGTGTTTTGGTTTATGGCACAGTTCAAAGATTTTGCCACTAAATATGATGACATTTTAAGCAAATCAATTCACATACTGTATTATTAATGGTTCAGACCAAACAAAGTACTTAAAGTTAAACCTTAGTACATAAAATATAAAGAGGATAACATGTTGGTTATTCATTTTAAATATGTTAATGTTACAGATGTAATTTTTTTATTTAACAAGATATTTTTTCAAAAACATTTGAAAATGCTGTGCACAACGTTTGTAAACTTAATTGCCTACCGCAAAACACTTTCATTCTAACCAAAAGCCTAATTTCCGAATGCATAAATGTGCAAACTGTTACGTTTGTCTAAATTTACCACATTATTACACATAATGCCTAGTTTTATGAGCCACAATAGCAATTTCTACGGAGTGCAATAGTTTGCACTCTCTGCTGCAGGGAGTTGGGCAGATCGGCATGTCCCTTGCAAAGTGTGATGTATAATTTTTTGCACTTAAGTGGAAAAACAATATTCAAATCTGTCGGAAATTATTGTTTAAATGAGCTGTAAGGTTGGAGAAAGGAGGTATTTAGGGATGCATTCCTCATTCCATGGGTTGGCGCACAGGCTTTACTATACCTCGCCACAAAAGGCACTGGATGCTGGGAACCCAAATTTTTCCCTTTATGTTCAATGTGACACATTTTACACCTTACAGTTAGGGGTATATTTACCAAAGTGCAGGTTTTTAGAAGTGGAGATGTTGCCCATAGTAACCAATCAGATTCTACTTTTTTTTAGGGGGGGGCTATTTAAAGAATAATTCTGACTCCTCCTTTTTCCTGTACCGGCACTTCCCCTTTTTGGTCCCAACCCCTCTCCTTGACAGGTTTTGTTTGTGGCCACGATGGGGTCTATTTACTAAGCCTTGGATAGAGATAAAGTAACCGGAGATAAAGTCCCAATCAATCAGCACCTACTGTAACTGCCATGTCACAGGCTGTTTTTGAAAAATGACAGGAGCTAATAGGTTGGGACTTTATCTCCATCCAAGGCTTAGTAAATGGTTGTTGCCAGATCCAAGTTGAAGAATGGACCTCTGACGTCACAACCATGTGACAGCTGCAGCAGGCCGGACCCCTACCAGTGTTACTATCCACATGGGCATAGAGGGGGTGATATAAACCTGTTTTGAAAGAAGCTAACCACTGTGCCTGAAGCATGGTGAGTGAAGTGCACCATTGAGAGGACACTTTTGGCAGGGGGCAGGGTTCTAAGCCTTGCCCCTCTCCCTTTAGTCACGTGGTTGTGACATCACAGCTTTGGTGAAGCTTTTCCTTCTAGACCTAAACCTCAGTAAATAGACCTAATTGATTATTACCATATATATACATACATATATATATATATATATATATATCTTTATGTATTCACTATTAGCACCAGCAGCCATTTCCCTGTTCAGCCATTTCCCTGCTGCCCCCTCCCCCACCTATCTCCCTGCTTTGTCCACCCCCAACCATCTCCCTGCTCCCCCCCTCAACCAGCCATCTCCAGGCCCCCCCTCCTCCCTTATGTCTGAGGGCAGCAGATACCATCCCCCTCCACCAGCCATCTCTCTGCTCCCCCTCTCGCTCTGTCCAAGAGCAGCAGAGGCCACCCCCCCTCTCCTCATCTCTGTGTGGGGAGCAGAAGCAGCCATCTTCCTGCTCCCTCCTCTCTCTATCTGGGGGAAGAAGCAGCGGGACCGGACAGAGGCTGTAATGTCTCACTGCAGTCTTACAGCAGCAGCATGGTACGTGGGGAGCTGGCTGTGAGATGTCTCCCTCCTCGGCTCCCTGGTGTCTGCTGATCACTGACACACCCCTGGGGATGCGTGTACACAGCCCTGATCATTACAACAGGATTAATGAAGATAAGGGGAGGGGCCGAGGGGGAAGACACAGCCTGCTCAGTCAGTGCATGAGAGAGATGATGAAGAACAGACTATGCTATCGCCCCCCCCCAGATCCGCCAGTGCTTCTAGAAAATAATAGCTAGAATCTGATTGGATGCTATGGGCAACATCTCCACTTCTAAAAACCAACACTTTAGTAAATATATCCCTTAGACTTTTCAGAAAAGTGAATTCCACAGCCGCGGAAGCCAGATTTACTACATTATGCTAATGCCCAAATCTATTGGGCTGATGCAAGGGCCTGTGCATCTGTAAGCAAAAACCATGCCACCCATTGACACCAGCCGCCACAGCAGTCATTAGTATGGGCGCTTGCACCAGCCCCATACTAGGTGTAAGAGATTCACCAGAAACAAACTTCCCTGCCCATTTCCACGACTTAGAATTGCATAGAGCTTTACATACATGTCCACGACACTCCCATGACACCCCCACAATATAGGGTGGTTCCAAGCATTTGCATTGTCGCCACCTGATTGCCACCCCAAAATGCCCAATTTCATGGCAAGACAGAACTGGACAAATTTGTCCGATTTAGATTAGGACATACATATGCAAAAATGCTCTGTGAATGAGCTGTATGCATAAATTTACAATCTACGCCTATGCACCGAGATTCCGACTAGGACTTGTCACATTTTTTTTGCAACGCCTATATATATCGCCTGTCTTTTCTTACCTATATGGTGAATTTTCTGCAATGGGGGACCTCTGAAGAAGTTGAGCCTCCCTAGACAGACAGTGTCTTGAAATGGTATTCAGTATGCATGTAGGTGATCATGTGGTATGGAAGCCACCTGTTCACGTAGGAATAATATGTCATCTTCATATAACAGAAATTCAACCAGATAATATATAGGGGCCTATTTATTAACATTATTTTTACTCAAATAAAGTGAAAAAGGGTCTTGGGTGGAGAACTCTGAATGCTGAAATTGATTAAGGATTTGTTCTTGGTGGAATGAGAATATGAATCTTGGATACAAAGAGTTAATCAAGCCACACAAGTAATATGTGTTAAAAAGAAATGTATTACAAAGTAAAAGAAAGAATACTTAACTTGCTTTTCAGATCTACTTAAAACATAGATGGCTTCATTCCCCAGGAGCCTCTTGCTCCAACACCTTGGAGCTGGGATGTCATACATCAAGCATAGACAAAAGGCTAATTCTATACTGACAGGTTACCTCTTATATAGGGAGAAAACCCCATGCTTAAGCAGTTTAACAAGTACAAAGGTCATGTTAGGAAATATTAGTAAAAAAAGAAGAAAGACTAGACAGTAGGGGGCCTCAATTAAGAAAGTTGTACTCCTACCACATTCCACCCTTAATTTTATAATGTACTAAGGTAATACACATTATCAGGTAAACAAACATATATAAACACAATCAGTTGACACTTGAACATATTGAGTCCTCAATTGTAATTGTCCTGTGTGAGAATCACACCACATTCCAATGGATTTAAAGTCAGTATTTCCCCACCCTTGCACTATGGGTAAATCCATATAATTTAACAATCTTTCCCCTGTTGTCATTGGCACTGTAATGTAGTCTCTGATATACAGTAGTACATATCATAAGAAAGCTTCTGGTATCACAATCCCGGAATAAACATGAGGGACGTCATCTTTCTAGATAACACATCCTGAAAAAGAAAGGAAAACAGGGTAAGTCTCAATATCTAATACAATATAATACATCAGTCCTATAGATATAATTTTTCAGCTTAAGTGTCTCAGTGTATTTGCTTAACAGTAAAATCTACACCTTAACCCTTACTAATTCTAACTAAACAAACAGAAATAAACATTTCCTTTTATCAGCTGCTACTGTAATAACCAGAAATACACATCCTACTATAATATCTAATCTATATGTAACATAGAAATTCCCTTAAACAAAACATTCACACATTAACACTGGCAGTTTGTGGATGGTAAGAAATACAAATGACCCTCCAGTGTACTCCTTACTGTGTTGGTTTAAAGCTTCTCAATTGTCTCAAAGATGTTTGTTGTCAAACATGACCATTTTAAGGCTTGCTTTAATGTGACATCAGCTTCATAGCTTCACAAGTCTTTGCACAATCAGTGGTGCGTCTGCAATGAATTTCACCATTCAGGCTATGGGCATGTGTATAAGCATGTACAGAGGGCGAGCAACAATCACCAAAAGGGTACAGTAGGTGTCCATCTCAGTGCGGCAGAATTGACTCCCCCACGTCCAGTTGGCACAGGGCCAATATAAGCTATCTGCCACACCTGTCCTGCTCATTCTCCTCTGTATATAGAGCCCATGTCTTTGGTTTGCTTTTGCTTGTAGCTCCGCAGCTGATCGGTTTTGCATTTCTCCACAATGTTTCTTGCCAGCAAATGTGTCATGGTAATTTATTTTCTTTGGGCCCAGGTATATGTGTCTTCTACTCCTCTGCGGCCACACTGCACATTAGCCATTTCTCCCATATTCTACAGTTCTATTTGCTCTTCAGGGGAAAGTGCACCTGTTCTGCCTTTAACCAGTACACTTTATTGCCAACTAGACCAGTGTGGGCATTGACAAGGACCACGGACACAGGCCTACGAATGCACAGTGTAGTGCCACCCCAGATTACTTTGCTTTGGACTTGCCAGTTGTTCTGCTCCCATGTCGGCATCCAAGTGGTGAAGCCTTGTAACACGGCCCAGCTGTCTGTGCAGAGAACTATAGGACTTTGTGTAACTGGCTGGAATGCTGCTGCTGTCCAGCAGTGTCCTTGTATTGTCAGTGTGGCTGATCCATCTGTGCACCACACAAGTTGCAGCTGGTGTTCCTTTACTTTGGCATATGACTCTGCCACCTGTACTGGTGGAAATTCAGGTATTCCATCTTTCATCTCACAAACCAATGGCATTTTGTCAGAAACCTCATTTTCTGCTACTTCTTGCACACAGTGATTGTCATTCAATTCAGAACCATAATCTTGTTCTAACACTGTGTGACTATCAAGATTTTCTGCAATGTCACAAGAATCTTCAGATACATTCAAAGTGTCTACCTGAAAACTTTCTTTCTCAAAGGCAGCTGTGCTTTTAAAGTGTTCTGTCTCACTCTCAATAACAGCTACTGCATAATAAATGCCCCTCCCTTGGGAATTCACGGGACAATGTGTATTGAAGTTTTCTCTATCTGTGAGATAGGCTTTCTTATCACTGCATTGTTCTGCACAGATTTAACACTCCCTTCTCTCTTCACAACATATATTGGTATATGTAAAATTTCACTATTTTTACTCTCAGGCAGTGAAAAACTAACATTATGCTTTCTTTGGAAATCAGCCAGCTGAACTTCCAATTTCTGTTTTAGCATATTTGCATATTTCTTAAAATGCATTATTCTTGTTTGTTTCAACAACACAAACACATAGACAGTAAACAGACAACATGCAGATATACTGTGATGTACAGTATACACTCTGTGACTGATCAGGTCACACCTCCCTTATTAACATATAAGACAGAGGATCTTTTACGGGTTTGTACCTCCCTTATTAACCTATACGACAGAGGAGTTTTTACGGGTTTGTGCCTCCCTTATTAACATATAAGACAGAGGAGTTTTTACATGGGTTTGCACAACCCTGCATTTTCACAGCAAGGCTAAAACCATCAACTATATATTCTAAGCAGATTTATGGCTATTAACCCTTTGTATCCCACTTTTGACACCACTAATGTTTTCGGTGGAACAAGAATATGATTCTTGGATACAAAGAGTTAATCAAGCCACACAAGTAATATATGTTAGAAAGACATTTATTACAAAGTAAAAGGAAGAATACTTAACTTGCTTTTCAGATCTACTTAAAACATAGATGGCTTCATTCCCCAGGAGCCTTTTCCTCCAAAACCTTGGAGCTGGGATCTCGTACATCAAGCATAGACAAAAGGTAAATTCTATACTGACAGGTTACCTCTTATATAGGGAGAAAACCCCATGCTTAAGCAGTTTAATAAGTACAAAGGTCATGTTAGGAAATATAAGTAAAAGAAAGAAGAAAGAATAGACAGTAGGGGGCACTGTTGCCTCAATTAACAAAGTTGGACATGTTGTAGACATATGACTAGGTTTATGACGTGTACCTAGCTTAACTGAAGGTAAGACACTGTTGACGGAGGCTTATATAATGTATGGCCACATCTCTGGACATAATAAGACACTATTTGCTTAACTTAAACAGTGAACTTTGTCCTGTCCTTGGGTTCTTTCTGTCAAGAACACCCTGTGCAATGTATATACATTTCAACCTAACTATCCCTTCTAATGTATTACACAGATATCTATTGCCTTATACATTAATAAAATCACACAACGCTATGGCTTCCAGCAACCATATTCTATACTCCTACCACAGGATTAATGGATGTAGAAGAGAAACATGACATGTGTTGGAGATTGTTGATGTTAAATAAAAATGGAGTCAGTATTGCCTGAAATAAAGGAATTATGAAGGTTTTATATTAATATATGTGTTTGTAGCTTTTACAGTGATTCAGATGGATATTGGTTAAAATGTCTTTTATAATCAGAAAATAAGTCCTAAAACTGTCTTTTACTGTGGACTACGTGATATGTTAAGTTGGACGCCTGTCAGACTGTGGCGTGATACATTTGAGCCTATTTTCATGTTTGCTTGAAGAGATAACCCAACCTTTTGAAAAGATTTCATCTAAGATGTCATGATGACCAGAGCATAAGATGTTAGAGATCATAGACTCATCATCTGATATTAATTACTCATTCACTAAGAAACCCAACCCTGTTACATGCATTACTGTATATTGTCACAAGCCTTTCCCTATGCATCAACCAATCAAATATCTCGATTGTAATATACTTGTAAACACTCTCTTGTTAATGATTTTGCAATTTATGCAACTGTTGTATATAAAATCCCTTATTTGCTGGTACATTGCCAGAGGGATCTGACTGATACTCCATGTGCTAACCCCTCCACGTTACTCTGCGCAGAATAGTGGACATATTGCTTTAATAAATCTATATCTGTTTTATCACAAACTGACGGTCTAAGAATTGTTCCTTATCAGATGTGGGCTCTGTCCGGTTCCAGCAATATCTGATGACACATATACTGCCTGAAGGACTCACTGTACTGGACACAGGGGAGTACAGTCCGTGGGTTAAGGTAAATATACAAATTTTTTTCTTCTCTTCATTGCTTCATTGTAATCCAGTGCAGTGACCCCTTTTATATGTGTCTATCAGAGGCTTGGAAAATGAACTCAGGTTACAGTGAGTTAAGTTTGTGATAAACAGCATATAACTGTTGTTAGTTAAGTTAATGGTAGTTAAGTTAAGTGTTTAAGTTGTACTAACCAATCATCAGTCATCTGTTTTATGTGTTGTTATATGTTAGACATGGTTGAAGTATGAGATATATTCTGTCTATATGAATTTATCTGCAAACAAAAAGTATGGTGGTCGCTCACATCAGCTTAATGACATTGCACAGGTGCTTGTAATGGGCAGGGTTTACACTGAACCACAGAGAAAAAAGATTCCCTCCAGCACACTGCAGCAATATCAACATATTAGGTATTAGTTACATACATTTGCAAATATATGAATAAGCACCAGGCCAGCTTCAAGGCTCCTCTATACTGTATGAATTTATCTGTCAGAACTGTGACTCAAAAGAGTGTTTTGACCTTCGGCTATTGGGAACAAACGGGGACGGACCTTGACTTAGTAGCATGGTGTATACTAGACTGAGTCTTGGTGCGGTCCTCAGGTTCCTTGTGCTGAGTGATGCACAGATGTGGTTCAGGTGCAGAAGAAGTGACACAGGATAAAACCTGGGCCCCCTGATTGTGTAGGTTTTCTGCATTTCCTGTCTCGTAACCTCAAGAGGTATGGCGGGTCAGAAGGCACGTCTTGTTCGTTATTTGTTTGTCAAAATCATGATACTAACTTGTCCTAAATGTGTTTGCATAGTCACTTTTAATATTACCATTGGTTTTAAGTTCAGAGGAACGGGGTAATGTGTGGTATGTAAAAGAAGTCACATCACTGGGCAAATTTGTATTAGGATTAAATACTGATGCTTTATGTTCAGGCAGATTCAGATGAGGAGAAATAATATTGCATGTAAGGAACTATAAAATAGATAGGAAGGGTTTCAGTGTATCTAATATATATATATATATATATATATATATATATATATATATCTATCTGCCAACATAGTGTTTGTTATGTAGGTAATCATTAATTGTGTATTGCGTTGTCTGTAGGATCTGTTCTGCCATTGGCATCAGGTGGTAGAAGTGGACGATATTTTGTGAAGAGTATAAAAGTGAGTTAAGAATATTCCTGTGGACGCACAGGTGGGCTGCTCAGGGAAGCAGTGAGTGCTGTGAGATACAGTGGGCTAGTAGATTGCTGAATGAGGCAACTAGTCAAAGGAACCTTGTCATTAGGGTTTGAGTTGTATACAGATTTACCGGAAGAGGCAGTATACGTGAGTTGAGTTATTGTTATTGTTGTTGTTAGTGATTGAACAACATGGGTACAGATAATTCCAAATGCCCTGTGAATTCAGTTGTTTACTGCATGATAGAGAGATATGGAGATAACAGTGTTAAGTACTTAGATGAATGGATTGATTTTACCAGAGACACTGAATGTCACTTTCCAGAGACAGTGTCATTTGACCCCTTGATCGTAAAGTTCCTTGAAAAATCAGATTTTGGAAAAAATTACACCTAAGGACAAGGCAAAGCATTTTCAGATTTTAGATTTGTGGAAGCGAGAGGGAAACAAATGGAGACCTGAGAGTGCTTCTAGCTTTGTATCTCCTCAATATAATATAAGCACTATAAGTGATACACTTCTTCCATCTCCTGTACCTCCTATACCTCATACCTACTTGTGATATCAAAAGGGGAGTTTGAGATAAGGAACTCAGAGCAAAGTCTAGGGAATCAGGAGCTAATTGATGACACTGAAGATGATGTCTAGTTTTACCATATGGCATCTTTGCTCACCATACATCCTGAAAGCAATGAACACCCTGTTCATTGCTTTCAGGATGTATGGTGAGCAAAGATGCCATATGGTGGCTTAAGTACTACTCAACCGCAACCTACCTCTATCATTCCTTAGACTAACACACCTCAGGGTGCTGCTACTACTACTTACACACAAACTCCTACTGACACAGCTCATATTCTATATTCCCCTAGTGATACATCAGCCTCACCACATACACCGGAGCCAAATATATCACAAAAGTTATTTGCCCCGGGGATATGCTCCCCCATTTTGATTTGGGGAAATCCCACAGTTATAAAATACAAGTACACTCAAAAGTGACACCCTAGTTCAGCATCAAGAGGCAGTTTTTGAAGCGGTGATTATTGATACCTGGGTAACCCAGGTGACATCTATACCAACTTTAAAAGCTTCCCAAACTGGTGTCTTGGCAATGAATTCATGTGTTACTTTCAGATGCTGTGAAAGAAAAAAAAGACACTACTGAACTTGCAGATGCACAATGTCACATGTCATACACACCACTTGCCAGTTTAAAATTCAGCTCAGTTGCAGACATTATGGAAAAGCCACGCAATATGTAATTAGCAGGTACAGACACAAGGAGCAGCATCAACAAAAGGAGCAGGAACATTTTCAAATATTAGAGTTACAAATGCACAAGTGCAACACCTTATGTGTTTTTGAGCATGAGCCTCCCAAGATTCCAATATAAGGGACCCCATGAGCAACTAAGTTCTGCTATTATATAGAGAAACACAAAAATGGATTTTAGGGAGAATACCAAACGTATGGAACTTTTACAGAACCACATATCCTGCTGGGATCTTTTAATCTTATGGGCATTAATATACATCCAAATTTTATACCTTATCAAAGAATAAAAAGAGGTAACTACATTATGCCAGCACTTATTTTAGCCTCAACCACTGACCTGATTACCAGTGTGCCTGTACCTAGTAAACATAAATAATCAAGAATTAACAACAGGTGTGAGTTGGTATGGGAATAAGTGGTATACAATTATTAAACATATTCCTCAGAAATTAATATTAGCATTTGTCAGAAATTAGCCAGTGAGATAACGTGAGTATACCCCTCATGCTCACCTACCATTAGCACATTAGTACATGATATGGTCTTTAAATCTTGGTTCATATTATTATTATTATTATCATACAGTATGTCCTCATGTTAAATAACTGTATTTTGTATTTTACAGGTACCTATAGTTGAAAACTATTTAAAAGACTCCGTGGAGTATTATAAACCAAAGCGCTTCATTTTTCATTTTTTTCTCATTATTTTTCTTTTTTCATTTTAAATGATCATGATCAGTTTTTCTAAAAGTATGTAGGAAAATATATATTTATCTTTTTACTGAAAATGATGATAACATGAGTTTTTATTTCCCCAGAACTGAAGTAACTATCACTATTTTTTTCCTGAATGATCTTTAACGCTTTCAATGTACATTCTTAAAATTTTATTTCTTGTATTTGAAACACAGAAGAGCACTTGTCATTACTAATATATTAGATATGAACAAAGAAGTACATCTACATAGTGTGTAACACTTCACTGCTAAAACAGACTTTGAGCAAATGATATATTCTTTGCTTCTACTGTTTATATACAGTTAATGTTGCACATGGTTCCAACATAAAACATTTTTTTTGTCTCTAACAAAGACCTATAAGCTAATGGGTTCTTTGCTCCTAAAGGAATGACTTTATCACCCTGTTATAACTCTATAATAAACAAATCCTATCACACTTATACAACACTGGAGATTCAAAGTATAAGGTAAGAAGTATACAATGTCCTATTTAAAGTGAGTGTATGCTCTATAACCCAGTCCTCTTTTGTCAGTGCACATAGATTTATGAATATTCCCTTTTCATGAGTACTATAAGTAGCTATGTCACCTCTGCAGTCTAATAAAGTAGGTGGGTATAGGCGGTGGATATATAGTTGTCGCTAGTAAGCACAATAACTACTGTCAACTAGCAGAGATAAAATAGAAGCAGGTTGTTAGCTGTAGCTAAGGGAATGGTGCAATCTTGGGTTTGTCAGTAGCTCTGTTACCTGACATACTTGTATACTGACTGCGTTCTTATACAGGCTCCATTATTATATATAGGCTCCCTCCATTATTATATATAGGCTCCCTCCATTATTATATATAGGCTCCAAGCAGATGCAGATAAGCAGATTATAATGCACTAAATGCTATGTTATTCATCTGACAGGAATTATCTCCTAATCTGCTGTACTCACTGTGTCCATGGTATAGCTGCAGCTCAGCACCTCTCTCAGATGGGCAGCTCCAGCTGTCGGTGTATGGCAGCCAAGCCCCTCTCCTCACTAATCACTCTCCGGCCAGGAGGAGTCACCTCAGCAGCGCAGATCTGTAAACTAAATGGACACTTCAGGAACCCCTTCAACACTGGTCTGTGGCTCCACTCTCCACCTCTTGTCCAGGCTCAATAACACAGTGCCACCTGTCATAGCCGCTGGTTCCTGTCAGGGGTCTTTGACCAGCATTAAAACGTCCTGCTCTCAGACCATTACCACAGACTCACTCTCCCTGACCAACTACCACATGTCTGACCACCAGACTCCTGACCTCTTCAGTAGCTGCAGAGGCTACTGGGAATTGTAGCCTGTTTGTGTAATGACATACACATGTACTGTACAAGTTTCAGATGTAAAACCTGATCTTAAAGTATATAGTATATTGTGTAGACAGTCTTTAATATCTTAGTTGATGTTCAGAAATAGTTTCTATGTTTTATGTAGTTTAATATATAAACTTTGGTATATGCTATATTATGTGGATTGCAAAGGGATGCTGTGTTTGTTTTGTTTGTGTGTGACAGGATTGTCACAAGGGGTGGGATGAGTTTAAATAAGGAAAATAGATTATTCCTAACAAAAGGAAGAAGGTATGTAGAAGTATAAAGATGTTGTATAGAGTGAAGATGATTGGATCCAGGAATGTTTAGAGTTTGCCTGAGAAAAAGTGTATTTTCAGGGAGACTTGAAGTGTTGGAGAGAGGATGAGGAAAGTCTTATTCTGAGAAGGGTACTTTAATATAGGCATATTCTGGATATGTTTAGATGTATGTAATATGAATTTGTTTGAATTTGTGAACATATGACAATTCAGACTTCAGGGATATTGAATTATTTAATGCATTTGAAACCTTACTCAACACTACTGTACTCCGCAGGCATAGTCCAATCCTTAAGAAAATGTCAAGCTGCCTAAAGAAATGTATCATTGACATGATCCAGTCTGATGAAACAGCAAAGCAGGCTGCAATAAGGAGAATTTTAAACTCCAGAAAATTAAACTGTGTGGGTCACTGCAAGGTTTTACATCTGTAACTTGTGAAAAATATATTAGTCTTATTTTAAGTAAGAAATCTCCTTGTGGAAGGTATCTGGGAAAATGAGAGGAGATGACCAGTAACACCAAAATCACTACTACCTGGCCTGGAAGAGACAGCCCATAGGTTAACTCACAATGTAAGGGAAGGTATGGTGAGGTATATTGGCGTGCTCCCAACTTCTCCTCCTATGCAGAGAAAAGAGCAGTTGTCTCACTTGATTAGGAGGAGAACCAAGGAAGAATGGTTCCCGCACCCATTTGTCACATCCCGCATTCACAAGGACCTTTCCTGGCAATACAGACTGACTCCATACAGTTTCCACCCAGTAGAGATGTATAATATGTATTAGATATTGCGGTGTAAAGTATTAATTTTACAGATGGAGGTTTTAAAGTTACTGTAATTTTAGTATAATATGATCAGGGTACACATGTCACAGGACAAGTATTTCAGGGTGCACTGCACCTTCTGCACCTACTGCAGCTACAAGCCACTAGAAACATAAAATAAATTGTCAAAAGTCACATCGGATATAGGAATGAATTGGATGAATGTCCATAGCATCCAGGTTATTTCCAGGTCTCCATAAAAGTAGTCTCCATATGAAATATTGTTCAGAAAATGCCCACATTTCATTATAGGTCCAGAGGACAACCATGATAAACTACTACTACTGTTAAACAAGCAGGTTTTATTGATACAGCAGAGCATTGTCTCCTCCCAGATCACAACAGGCCATGGCGTGATGCCTGGTGAGTGTGTGTACAGTAAGTACATTTTCTATGTTTAGGATCATTTATAGATCATACCAGGTGTTCCTCACCACCTCCACTATGCTAAAGGTTGCTGAGAAGCCTACCTCGATCCATGCTTCATAGTATAAGAGAGTAGCCGACCTGGCATCTTCCAGCTCTCAAGCAAAAGGTGCCTACAAGGAGGCTAATCTAACCCCTGCTTTGGAGGCACTGTTCAAACAGTGAATAAGGAAATAGCTTGGAATTGTAAGAGGGTAATAGAGGAGAGTGGGGCAGGTGAGGCTGTCCTGCTCAACAGGGCCGCCATCAGGGGGGGACTGTGGGGACTCCAGTCCCGAGCCCGGAGAGAGAGGGGGCCCGGGTAGCGGAGGTATGAAATGCAGTGATGTGCGATACCACACATCACTGCTGGAAGGCACCGGGGGCAGCCAAAGAACTAAAGAGACTTGATGGCATTTAATACATGGAGCCGGCAGCAAGCCAATCACAGCAGCTCGCGGAACAGCAGCCAGCCAATCAGCAGCGGCCACTGCTGATTGGCTGCAGTTCCACGAGCCAATCACAGCTCGTGGAACAGCATCCAGCCAATCAGCAGCGGCCGCTGCTGATTGGCCGGCTGCCGTTCAGCGAGCTGTGATTGGCTTGCGACCTGCTCCATGAATTAAATGCAGCCGAGGCTCTTCTTCTTTTCTCTGGCAGCTGCCGGTGCATTCCACAGGTGACATGCGGTACCTCACATCACTCTGCGCTGGCTGTCCAGGTAAGTGTCCAGGTAAGTTTGGGCTCTTTTGTAGGGAGGGAGCGCCTAATGTATGTATTATATACAATATATATATATATATATACAGTATATATACAGAGTGTGTGTGTATATATATATATATATATATATGCATATATACAGTGTGTGTATATATACAGTATATATACAGTGTGTGTATATATATATATATATATATATATATACATACACACACACACACACACACAGTATATATACAGTGTGTGTATGTGTGTGTATATATATATATATATATATATTATCACACACATACATGTGGGTAAGTGTTGTTATATCACTTGCTGTGCAGACACTTGCATGCTTTTGTCAAAGCTGAATAATTGAGTGAGACAAGTTCAGTTTAAAATTTAATCGCAGCGACGCCATTTTGGAAATGAGATCACAAGACACCATTTTGTGTGGTCAGCATTAATTCAAGTTATAACCCATTAACTAAGAACAGATGGCAATGTTTTTGTTAACACCAAGGGCAACGGGAAAAACCAGCTTTCTAAGTAGATAAGGAGAGACAATGGGTATTTTTACATACAAATTGGGAATCCCGGGATGCAGATAAAGTATAGTTGTGGCAATTGTAATATAATATCTACACAATTGGATTTGCCTGAATACTAGACAAGATGTCTCCTAATCCCATAGTTTGAGGTGATAATACATTTGCACTTCACACAAGTGTCTGTGAGAACAAAAGAGGTTTTGTTTTCCTTTGAACACAGCAGGTGGGGGCCTGCTGACAGAGGGCATGTCGAATTACAACCCTCAGCCATCCACACTGCTGGAGGTTCACTTCGTGTATGAGAGATTATGCACTTAAATCTCACCCATTAATAACTAGCGTCCTTATATCAAACCCCAAATACCCACACACTACATATTCGCACATAAGGTTCCATAAGCATCAAAATGTATGATTCAAGTTGGTTAAGTTAGTTTAAATGCTAAGAAATAGAGGTTTTTGATATCTAAGGTATTATATATGATAAGCAAGGTATGTTTGATCTCGTTCTGATGCCTACGCTTTTTACAGAATCCCGGTGTTATCGGTGGAGAGATCGCATCATGCAAACTCAAGTTATGGATCGCAGAACTTATAAGCAACAAAATGTTTTAGTTGATGGAATGTTACAGGAGGCGTTACCAGAAAGACCCCGGCTGTTAGAGGCAGGAAAAGTCTATTTGAAACAACCTGTTAAATGTGTCGTTACATATGCTCCTCCTCTGGGAACCAATGAGATCAGCAGGAAGTTTCCCCTTTGTCCTGTTTCAGCCTGGGGGGGAATAAATACATGTGTCCAAACACTGGTTTGGTAGTTCATGCTGAATTTTGGGTGAGCTGAGGATATCTAGTCAGAAGTCTATCTCTGGATCCAGAGGCGCAGCGTATGTATAACCGTACCTGGTCTGTATTATTTCCTTTTACGCCTAACTTGTGTATGTATAGATTGCGTGTAACTGACTGTACTTTTACCTGAATAATACTTGTGCGTTGGAAACACAGATTCCACTCCTGTCTTTATTTGCGGTTAAACTGCGTATGCAATTAGCGTTGTCTTAGAGGTTTTTAGGCAGGGTTTTGTCTTAGAGGTTCTAGGCAGGTGAATCTTAGAGGTTTATAGGAAGGAATATATTAAAAGGTTTATTTACGATTTAACAGTGGGGGCTCATCGGTTTATCACACTATCTGATACACAATAACACTCGGTCATTCCTCTCTCAGCAAAAGGGTGGAGGTGCCTTTTAAGAGACGCATTAGTCTTTCATTACCACAGTGTTGCTGAGAGCGTACTGCCGGTTATTGTGTAGAGGAAGCGCTGATTAGAATCCAGGGACAAGAGAGGAAAAAGTTTGTTTTCCTCTGTTGATAGAACCTTGTGTTTAGAGGGGTGCCGCAGTATTTGCGTACGCAGCTAGAACGCATTTTTGCGTACGCAGTAAAAAAAAGTAATTATACGCTTGTGTGATAGTCGCATAATTGTGTATGCGGGCGATCGCACAAATAACGTATACGCACTTCCGGTTCTGCTGCCACGTGTTTGAACAAAGCCATTGAGGTTTACATTTTTTTTCTATCTACCAATATCTGGGTGAAACGTTTATTTTCTGCGCAGAGAAAAAAGTGTGTAACAGTGTGTGTATTGTTGGTAGGGGTAATTTATTCCCTAATGTTAAGGGTACCGTATGATCCTTAAGGGCTAGGTGCAAGGGTTAGCCTAGTCGCTCGGTAAGCAGCTTTACCGTTCTAAACACAGTAGCAGGTGTACATGTTGTCTTTGTTGTATAGAGGTGCGTGAGAGTGGCCGACGTACAAACTCTCATAGGTTTGGAAGTTACCTTACTAAAGCTTATCCGGGTCTGGAAGTTGCCTGTTTCAAAGCTTATCTAGGTGTGGAAGTTGCCTTACGAAATCTTATCCAGGTGTGTTGGCGCCGCCGACTTAAATCGTTCACAGGTAAGTGAAAGTATCTTGATTGTCTTTCACCAGCTTAAATTTTTATTGAAAAGCGTAGGAGTTGTCTCAGAATGGGAGCCACGCAAACAGTAGAAATGTTAAGCAATGATGTGCTGCTAATGGAAGCTCCAATTGGATCAGCCCGTCGTATTATGCATACTAAGTACGGTACTTATGCAATAAGGTATTGTGATATATGGTTTAATATGACGAGAAAGAGTGTTAGTCCGTTCCCCAGAATTGGTAGTTTTGATAAAAATGTGTTAGATAATGTCCAGGATCACATCAGTATGGTGAGATCCCGAGAGAAAAAGATTAAGTATTTTGAATATTTAAAAATATGGCAGCATGAAGGGGATGCTTGGCTTAAAAATGTGCAAACGACGCAAACTAGTGTTGCGAACGCATTGCCAGAAAATACATCCACGACGCTGAGATGCAATACGGGCGAGCCGCAAATTAGCGCGCACGTGCGGCAAAGTAGCGTCGTGGGGAGTATTGCCAGCAGTTCACACTCACCTCCCCCACCTTATGTGGATGGAGGTGCAAGTACGGTTACCAAAAATACCAATAAAAATGTAACAAGCAACTTGTACCCTCTCTTAAGCAACCATAAAGAAAGTGTTTATGATATGGATGATGAGCCTATTGTAATGTCTGCCATTTCCCATGCTGTGCAAATGATAGATGCTGCATCACCACAATCACGGGTGGTGCCGCCTTCTCCATTGGTAACAGCAAGGGAAGTGTTAACACACTCTGCACCCATAGAGGAAGTTGTTAATACCGTACGTAGCAGCAGCAGATTAAACCCCCAGCCAGGTAATCAGGTCAGAGGTAGCAACGCTGCCGGTCTGCATCCCATTCGGACAATAACTGTTCCGAATGGAAATGCAGATGCAAACGGTGTAGTGCCCACGAGGGAAGTAATAATGCATTGTCCATGGACAAGAGCAGAACTGAATTCCATCATAAATGATTTCCCCAATCCCAAAAAGGAACTAGCCAAATGTCAAACATTTTTGAGAAATTTGGGTAGTTCTCATGAGCCCACTAATAAAGATTGGCGTGTAGTGTTAAGGGCCTGCCTGCCACACAATACCGACGTGACAAAATTTATCACGGACTGTGTATTGGATGGCGACGTTCCCTTAACAGACCAAGTAAACCAAGGTAACATTTCCCTCATTGTGACTCAATTGGGTGTATATTTTCCAGTAGTAGTTAACTGGAACAAAATCTTCACAATTAAGCAAAAGGAGAGTGAAACTGCAGAAGATTATTGCGACCGGGCTCTGCAGGCTATCACCCAGTACACTGGGATAGAAGATATTAAAGATAGCACTCACCACAGGGGAATGATAGTCACGATACTCATGGACGGTCTGAAAGACGATTTAAAGATTCGGGTTCAGACCTCACAACCTGGCTGGAGGGGACTTACAATAGATAACCTCATAGAGTCTGCCATAGAACATGATAAAAACATCTCCAAAAAGAGAGAGACCCAGAGCGAAAAACTAATGGCTGTCAGTATACAAGCTCTGGAAGGAATGACAATAACATCACAGCCAACCGACACACCTGCACCCACACACACACCTGCACCTGAACAATTACACGTCCTCACCAATCCCACACCACAGCAAACACATCCTTACCCCACATATCATACACAACCACAGGTCCCATACTCATATCCCCCGCAATATCCTTACCCTCCCTATCCTTACCCATACCCACCACCTTTCCCTCTTGCTCAAATCCCACAACAATCTTTTCATCCACCCCGTTCAAAATTATGTTTTAACTGTCACCAAGTGGGACAAGTAAGTAAGTACTGCAAAGCGAAGAACACCATACAGGAACACGAGTTTCCCACGAGTTCATAGGTAACCCCAGTATCTTCTCCCAGGCCTTATATGACTGTTTATATTTTTTTTCAACCTATCAATGGATCTGTTCTAATGTAAAATGTGGATGATTTATTGTTGTATTTTGGGTCATGTTTAAATGATATTAAACTGTTGTGCTTTATCTCCCACTCATAGGACACAAGGTTGCTAAGGATAAACGGCAGCCATGCCAGGCTGAGGTCGACTACTCGGAAAAACTATCCAACCCAGCGACACAGGCATTATTTAGAGCAGTAGCTATTAATAACAAGATTTAATTGCAAGAACCTGTATGCAGATACTATATCCCTAGAATTACTAAAAGTGATAGGGGGACTTATTTTACAGGTCACTTTTTCCAGAACATGCGTAAGATGATGGGTAACAACACTAAGATTATCCCAGACTGTCTTTTCCTTTATTTGCCCCCCCCCTTTGAGATACTGTCCAAACAGGCAGCCTCATGTGAAAAATTGATAATGAGGTTACTGTGCAGGGTCTCACGAAGATGAATGAGAATAACCGAAATTGGAAGTGTTATTAACTAACATGTCTAATGCAACCTGTCATGATGTCAAATCTGGAGGAATTTGTTATGATCCAAATTTTTTTGTAGCTCAGGTTGTTTGACTGATCGGTGGAAAGGTCCGTATCTGACGATACAGCATCCTCAAAGGGTGGCCAGGGAAGATACGTGGATCCATTCCGCTCACTATAGGGAGGTTAACCAACCGGTGGAGATACGGCAGAGACAAGGCCGATAACGTGGACCTGTCGATTGCGAGCTTGTGCCGGAAGGATTAAAAAGGTGACGGTGAGATATCTGAGCTAACGAAATGTGTAGATCAGTGCTTCAAGCAATGGAGTGGTCTGCTGTGGTCATCCTAGTTCTTTTTTTTTCCAGAGTTTTATTTTTTTGTCATGATGATCTGTTTGGGGATGCTCGGTGTCTGTGATGGGGGACCAATAAAGGAGATGTGAGCTGATGGCGGAGCTGATGGAGTGGAGTCAGGAGGAGGAGTGCTATACCAAATCAGGGGAGTGCCGGTCCAATTTCAGGACAGTAAATTGTTGTGAAAATGTGAATAACAATAATAAGGAAGAACTGTAATTCAATCCTGAGTTATGATGTAGGGTATAACAATGTAGCCTGAGTTTGAGTGGTCGTGCATGGATATAACGTTTATGTTGTTTTAAGTCATCTTAGGTAATGCAGTCCCAACCCCTTCCAAGGCTCTCCTTATAGGATAGGTGCATCCCCACATCTTTCCCATGATCCCTTAAGGATCCGCGGTGTGCGTATAAGGGCAGTTTTATGTCCCTCCCGGAGACGCATTATCTCAATGGTTCAAATGACCATACTGTGTCATACCATAATAACATTGAACGGTATATTCTCATGCATGGCTAAACAGATTCAAATTAGGTTGTGATAGCATGTTGTTTGCTATCAAAGGGTGGACTGTCAAAGCTGCATAATTGAGTGAGACAAGTTCAGTTTAAAATTTAATCGCAGCGACGCCATTTTGGAAATGAGATCACAAGACACCATTTTGTGTGGTCAGCATTAATTCAAGTTATAACCCGTTAACTAAGAACAGATGGCAATGTTTTTGTTAACACCAAGGGCAACGGGAAAAACCAGCTTTCTAAGTAGATAAGGAGAGACAATGGGTATTTTTACATACAAATTGGGAATCCCGGGATGCAGATAAAGTATAGTTGTGGCAATTGTAATATAATATCTACACAATTGGATTTGCCTGAATACTAGACAAGATGTCTCCTAATCCCATAGTTTGAGGTGATAATACATTTGCACTTCATACAAGTGTCTGTGAGAACAAAAGAGGTTTTGTTTTCCTTTGAACACAGCAGGTGGGGGCCTGCTGACAGAGGGCATGTCGAATTACAACCCTCAGCCATCCACACTGCTGGAGGTTCACTTCGTGTATGAGAGATTATGCACTTAAATCTCACCCATTAATAAATAGCGTCCTTATATCAAACCCCAAATACCCACACACTACATATTCGCACATAAGGTTCCATAAGCATCAAAATGTATGATTTAAGTTGGTTAAGTTAGTTTAAATGCTAAGAAATAGAGGTTTTTGATATCTAAGGTATTATATATGATAAGTAAGGTATGTTTGATCTCGTTCTGATGCCTACGCTTTTTACAGAATCCCGGTGTTATCGGTGGAGAGATCGCATCATGCAAACTCAAGTTATGGATCGCAGAACTTATAAGCAACAAAATGTTTTAGTTGATGGAATGTTACAGGAGGCGTTACCAGAAAGACCCCGGCTGTTAGAGGCAGGAAAAGTCTATTTGAAACAACTTGTTAAATGTGTCATTACATATGCTCCTCCTCTGGGAACCAATGAGATCAGCAGGAAGTTTCCCCTTTGTCCTGTTTCAGCCTGGGGGGGGAATAAATACATGTGTCCAAACACTGGTTTGGTAGTTCATGTTGAATTTTGGGTGAGCTGAGGATATCTAGTCAGAAGTCTATCTCTGGATCCAGAGGCGCAGTGTATGTATAACCGTACCTGGTCTGTATTATTTCCTTTTACGCCTAACTTGTGTATGTATAGATTGCGTGTAACTGACTGTACTTTTACCTGAATAATACTTGTGCGTTGGAAACACAGATTCCACTCCTGTCTTTATTTGCGGTTAAACTGCGTACGCAATTAGCGTTGTCTTAGAGGTTTTTAGGCAGGGTTTTGTCTTAGAGGTTCTAGGCAGGTGAATCTTAGAGGTTTATAGGAAGGAATATATTAAAAGGTTTATTTACGATTTAACACTTTTAATTTAATATAGCTAAGCACCAGAGGCTTTTGTTTGTGTTTGTTATATATATGTGTATGTATATATATATATATATATATATATATACATACATACACACACACACCATCTTGTGCTTAGATATATTAAATTAAGAACATGCAAATAAAAATGTCAGCACAGCAAGTGATATAACAGAACTTACAAATGATTAATCTGTGCCCCCAATAGGCCTAGCCTTCTCTGTCTCTCACCCCCAAAGTAGCTCCATCCACAGCTCCGCCCACAACTGCCCCATACCCCGGGGCAAGGGGGGCCCTGCCTAATTTGTCAGTACCGGGCCCCACCATTTCTGATGGCAGCCCTGCTGCTCAACCCAAACCCACAAAGAAGAAGGAGCATAATAAATCTTTAGAACTTAGAATGCTTCTAATGAAGTTGATTTTAGAAAAATTAATAGTAGGAATTTTAACTTTCCAACTGGCTAGAGATCTGGAGTCAAGTGCTGTGGTAAGCAGATAGCAACACCCACCTATGGTTCCTAGGTGATTGGTGACACTGCCCATTACCTCATTATCATGAATTAAAAGAATAATAATACATGGCAAAATCATTACAGGTGCCAGTTGTTATCTGAAGTTCCCTATTGTATATGTAAATATTCAATTAAACTGTATCGCACCCATAGTTTCCAACTATTATGATAGTTAGAGATGGTAAATTTAAACATATACAGATACATCTGAAAGTTTTCTTGTAACAAAATTTAAAATATAAGCACAGCCAGAAATAGGGTTGGAATATTACTGAGAGGCTTCTACGTCAGCCTTTGGGGAATACTGATAATAGTATAGAGGAGGTCCAAGATTAATTTTATATATCTGGATAGATACTTACCAAAGGGTATATTTTTGGTATGTGTGGATAGTGCTTATTCTTACTTTCCATCTAATTCTTCTGGGGTTTGTTATTTAGGATGACTGACATTTCTTGCAGCTCACATCAACATAACCTCTTTAATGTCTTCAACATGAGGAAAAAAGTCATTACCTCCAGATTGTAGGACAGATTTGCCTCTGGTATCTGACTCACAGTATAAAGCTTTGGGTTTCTCTTTATTGGGGATCCCAGGTCTCAGTGTATACAATACCAGGTTCATAAATAGTATTGCTTGTGGAATGGCTAAAACTATAAATGCCACTAGTACTGCTATTTCTCTGATCAATCATGAATTAAGACAGGTTTTAGAAGGAATGTTAGAAAACAGAGTAGCCATAGATTACTTGTTACTAAAAGCAGGTAGTGGATGTGAACATTTCAAAGGCATGTGCTGTTTTAATATTTCAGATAATTATAATCCCACTGAGAAGAAAATAAAACAGTTACAAGACATACAAGAAAGCATGCACCAATATCAAGGCTGGGATGCTTTCGGATGGATAGGAAAAGGTATAACTAATTGGTTTATGCAAATATCACATTTCATCATGATGGGTTTGTTAACAATTGCTATAGTATACATATGTATAAAGTGTTTTCCCACAATGATACATGGATTCAAGAACATGTGTACCCCAAAACCAGGATCCTCAACTACCTATCTTATGACCACAAAGCCTGTTCTGTATGTACCCACAATATAAACTCAGTTTATACATATTACTTCCCCCCCCAATATTTTCTGCTTAAATACTTACATGCACACATACCAGCTGCTGAAATATATATGGTAACAAGGCTTGTGCCTTAATCCAATGAAGGACTGAAGAATCTCTTTACTGTTGCAAATCTCCAGGTTTTCACTAACTCTGGTGGGGGTGGTGCGCTCCACACCATTACCAATAGTCCTGCGTGACAAAACCAGAGCATGTTCTATTTCCCTATATCCTTATTTCCTTTACCTATCTCACTTAGAAATATGTTTAGAACTGTGTAATTAGCACCATTTTGATTTAAGTATTTTAGGTGTTAATTGGCATTCACAAGCAGTGGAATTATTAATTTTAAATAAAAATGGAGTCAGTATTGCCTGAAATAAAGAAATTATTAAGGTTTTATATTAATATATGTGTTTGTAGCTTTTACAGTGATTTGGATGGATATGGGTTAAAATGTCTTTTATAATCAGAAAAAAAGTCATAAAACTGTATTTTACTGTGGACTATGTGATATGTGAAGTTGGAAGCCTGTCAGACTGTGGCGTGATACATTTGAGCCTATTTTCATGTTTGCTTGAAGAGATAACCCCAACCTTTCGAGAGGATTTCATGTAAGATGTCATGATGACCAGAGCATAAGATGTCAAACATCACAGACTCGTCATCTGATATTAATTACTCATTGACTAAGAAAACCAACCCCGTTACATGCATTATTGTATATTGTCACAACCCTTTCCCTATGCATCAACCAATCAAATATCTCGATTGTAATATACATGATTGTAAACACCCTCTTGTTAATGATTTTGTAATTTATGCAACTGTTGTGTATAAAATCCCTTATTTGCTGGTACATTGCCAGAGGGATCTGACTGATACTCCATGTGCTAACCCCTCCACGTTACTCTGCGCAGAATAGTGGAGGTATTGCTTTAATAAAACTTGTATCTGTTTTATCACAAACTGACGGTCTAAGAATTCTTCCTTATCAAGATCTTCAACTGAGGAGGTTTATACACCACTGGATTAATTAATTTAAGAATATGATATGGTCCAATGAAGCGTGGAGCAAATTTCATGCTTGGAATCTTTAGTCAAATATTCTTAGTTGACAGCCACACTTTATCTCCTATCTTTAGAAGAGAAATGGCCAGATGTTTACGATCTGCACATTTTTTGTAATTATTAGAAGCTTTTTTCAAAGAGCAATGAATGTTTTTCCATGTATCAGACAGTGATTTCATGAGATTAGTGGCGGCAGGCACTTCCATGGGAGGTAAATCTTGGAAATCTTCCATATACTGCAAAAAATGGAGTAGCATTTGAAGGAGAGTGTTACCTAAAATTGTGGGCAAACGCTGTCCATGGCAATAGATCAAACCAGTCATCTTGTCATCAATTCCTGATTCACCCTCTCTATTTGGCCATTTGCATGCGAGTGATAGGTGGAGGAAAAGCACATAAAGCCCTCCAGAAATTGGCCATAACTTTCACACCTCAGTCCAACACTATCTCCTTTGGTAGTCCATGAAGATGGAAGATGTCATAAGTAAACATTTTAGCCAATTGTGGAGCAGAAGGAAGTCCCACAAGGGGATAAAATAAGTAATTTTTGAAAATCAGTCCACTACCACCCAAATAGTATCATATCCCTTGGAGGGTGGTAACTCAGAGATAAAATCCATCGACAGATGAGTCCAATGAACATCAGGAATAGGCAAAGGATGCAACAAGCCAGCCATTTTATTGCAAATGGACTTATGCTGGATACACTTGGCATAGAAGACAATAAAGTCCCGGACATATTCTTTCATGGTGGGCCACCAGTAAGACCACTGTAAAAACTTAAATGTCTTAAGGATGCCTGAGTGACCAGAAAACAAGGAGTCATGAGCACAGCTTAATAGATTCTTATTATTCAAATGAGGTGACACAAAGATCTTGCCAGGAGGAGGAGGAGGGGGAGGCAACTGGGTGTGAGCAAAAATGAGAGGGTCTAGAATAGGACAAACTTGATGTTGCTCTTCTTCTTCCTGTGGAGGCAGAAAGGACCGGGAGAGTGCATCAACCTTTTTATTTTGGGTGCCAAGCTGAAATTGTACTTTAAAATCAATTCTGGAAAAGAAAAGAGACCAGCGGGTTTGTCTGACATTCAAACGATGAGCTGTCTTGCAATAAAAGTGCTTCTTGTGATCTGCGATGATTGTAATAGGAAATTTGGCACCTTCCAAAAGGTGTCTCCACTCCTCTAGTACCAAATTCATAGTTAACAATTTTTGATCCCCTATGGTATAGTTCTTCTCAGCCAGAGAGAATTTATGAGACAAGAAACCACAAGGATGATTCTTTCCATCTTCAGCCACTTGAGATAGTACAGCTCCTACCCCTACAGAAGAGGCATTGACTTCCAATGTGAAGGCTTTTTCAAGTTGTGGTTGACAAAGAATTGGAGCAGTAGCAAAGGCTGCTTTGAGGGGTTGAAAAGCTGCCACTGCTGCGGGAGGCCAACGAGACAGGTTAGCACCCTTCTTGGTCAGAGCTGTGATGGGAGCAACAATTGTAGAAAAGTTTAAAATTAATCTCCTATAATAATTGGTGAAGCCAGGAAATCGTTGGATGGCTTTCAAGGAGTGCGGTTTGGAGCCAATCTTGGATAGCTCTTAGCTTGTCTGAATCCATTTGAAGAGAATTCCCTGATATAATGTGCCCCAAAAATTGCACGGAGGACTGTTCAAACAGGCATTTAGAAATCTTCTCATAGAGATGATGACTTCGAAGACGAGACAAAACCTCTCTGACATGAAGGCGATGAGATTGCAAGTTCTCTGAAAAAATTTAAATGTCGTCCAGATAAAATAGAGCAAATTTGTAAAGGACATCTAAGAAGATTTTGTTGATGTAACTTTGAAAGACTGCTGGCGCATTGCACAAGCTAAAAGGCATCACCAAGTATTCATAATGGCCATATTGCTAATCAAAAGCGGTTTTTCACTCGTCTCCGGCCTTGATACAAATTAAATTGTAGGCTCCCCGGTGAATCAATTTAATGTAAATGGATGTTGCACACACCTTGTCAAAAAGCTCCAAGCGAGTGGCAAAGGATACTTGTTCTTTATGGTGATTAGATTCAGCCCACGGTGGTCTATGCAGGGTCTAAGACCTCATCTTTTTTCTCTACAAAGAAAAATCAAGCCACAGCAGGAGAGAAAGATGGTCTTATAAAACCATTGGTAGGGTTTTCTTTTATATAATCAGACATAGCAGCTGTTTCCGGAACCAAAAGAGGTATAGCAGCTGTTTCCGGAACCAAAGTGGTGTCTTCCCAGGGATAAGATCAATACCGCAGTCCCAAGGGTGATGGGGAGCCAATTTGTCAGCAGCTTGTTCACAAAAAATGTCAGCAAAATCTTGATATGATTCGGGTAAACAAGAATCTGGTTTGGAAATTGATTGATCAGATGTAGGAAGCTTCAAGGAGAATGTAGTAGAAACCTGTTGAGTTTGCATTAGAACCACATGATGAAGACACTGGTGAAAACAATGTGATACCCAGGCCAGGGCATGCATGGTGGACTACTCTAGTTTGAGGTTGTGGGCTTTCAGTCAAGGCAGACCTAAAACTAGAGCATGGGGAGTCTGCGTTAGAACCAGGAATTCTAATTCCTCTTGATGTAGGCAACCCACTTGAAGTGAAATAGGTAGTGTCACGGACCGCCGTGATGACTTTTCCCAGATACAACAATCTGAGAGTCGCCACCGTGACCTAACACCAGTACCTCAGCACGTGCGGTTATTAACTCCGGCATCTGCCACCAGCAGGAGACCAATTTAATGCTAAAGTGTAAAGCAAGCTTCTACTCTCACCTGTACACACAAATTATCAATATTTAAACATAGGTAACATGCCAAACATGAGGCGTTTGGGTCATAAAAACACAGATTCCAAGAACTAAAATTAGTTTAGTTTAATTCTAGAAATATCTTCAAAGCTTATGTACAACAATTACAAAGAATATAAGGATGTTACATAAAGTCACAAACACAGTTAATCACAATTTCAAGTAAACCAAAGAAAATAATAAAATGGGAGAAAACAGACCATTCAGATCGCGACGGATTGAACAGCTTTGGGATGAGGCCTTCCCAATGACAAATTCAGGTGCCTTGTGTTTTGTCGACAACCTCAAGCAGAAAATCACACTTTTGACCAGTGAGCCTGTATTTTATCCCTGCGTGCCCAGCTATTTCCTCCTCACCCCCCCTTGGGGGGGATACTAACCCTCCCTTGGGATAGTTTAACCCTTCCATTGCTAAGGGGACTGTGACACAGGGTTTCTTGGTCACTTGAGCAGGGGTTAGGTCACTGCTCACTCTCTCCTGTTTGAGCTCCAAGACTTATGTCAATAAACATACCCCTGGACTTAGGTGGGGGAATCCACAGCTTTTGAAGTCTGTGTCACTGGTATAAGCAGTCCTGCTTTGATCTCTGTTCAGGAACAGGACACAGGGCTCTTAATGACAGATTATCAAGAGCCTGGCTAGATGTTGCACAAACACTACAAGTAATGACGTTGTACAGACAACGTCCTGTTGTCCAGAGCCCAGTTATATACCCTAAGGTAGCAGTCCATTGGAGGACACTGTCAGTGGACAGCAACCAATGCTACCATTGGGTAAAGGGTTAGTCAGGTGAAAATACACTGTTATGGCTGCGTCCATGATGACAACTGCAGAAAACACATCACGGAGCGAGCACATGGACGTCCTAAGAAATAAAAGACAACAATTAGTAGGGCTATTGTGAGCCCTCTTATATGCACAGGAACTAATTATTCCTTATCTTATAAATGCTACAGCAGCTGCAACAAAAAAACAGGTAGTGTCTTGGTTTATTATAAAAATATGTCACATAAAATTTTAATATAGGTATGCAAATTTAAATATTACAGTGTAAATAGCAATAAAAATATTCTTTCACAAATAAAAATGAGGAAAAAAAATCCCCACATGAAAAAACATGAAAAATAAAAAAATCACAGCATATACATAAGAACAAATTGCTGGAGGGTGTGTAAATTTAGAACAAACTTGCTTTGATCTGTATTAAATTAAGGGGGTGACTCCCGTGAGGAGGGTCGCAGAGGGGTTGGTCGCCGTGAGGGGATAGTCACAGCGACCGGCAGCGCATGCGCAGCATATTCTCAGTATTTTTAAAAAAAAATATAGTGAAAGATTGTGGAGGGGATTCACCAGGACAGTACTTTATCGCAAGCATTATCCCTGCAAGGAATTTTTAATAAATCCTTGTGATATTGCCTGAATTTGCAATGTGAATTCAGGCGGAAATATCACATTGCAATCTGCATTTTAAATGTGGATTGTAGTAAATAGGGCTCATAGTAATAGTAGCTTTGGGATAGGGCTAACTGTGAACTGCCCTGATCAAGCATCTTGGAAAGATATCATACTCTTGTCTCTCCAGTGCCATCTCCTCTGCCTGCAACTATCTGATGCCATTCCCTCTGGATCTCTCCTGCTCTCCCTATGTCTCACCAACATCATCCCCCCATGTCACTCCACCATAACCCTCTCTTTCTTCAGCTCCATCTTCCTGTGTCTCACCAGTGTCATTCACCCCTGCGTCTCTCCAGCGATATCCCACCTACACAATCCCCCCAGCATCTGTTCAGCATCACTTTCCTGTGGCTCACCAACATCAACCCTCTCGTGTCATCCCCCCTGCATCTCTTCAACACCAAACCCCTTTTGTATCTTCAGCACCATTGCGATGATACACCTTAATTAACTGCATAAGACTCCTAGAACCAAGCTACAGAGACCTTCACCTATAACAGCTTTTTGCTCTCACCAGAGCTTGACTCAGGATAGTAGGGGCTTATACAGTTAAACAGAGATCACAGGATTTTAGACTAGAGTAGCTGAATACCATGTGTGAATATATAGCATAAACAGGTGGCTTGACAACAGTAACTGAAGTACAGTAGTGTAGTGAAATAGATGGCTGACAATGGTAACTGCAGATAATGGCACTTTTCCAATATTAGGTAAAGCACTACTTAACAACAGGTGATGCAAAGAACATGAGACAATAGACCAGACTGGATATGCACAATTAAATCAGAATACCAGCAATATAGTTTCTATAGTTTCACCAAGAACCAGGACCAGCAGGCTAAACACAGAGGCATGAAGCTATAACTAGCATTGAGGCTCAGTCCTCACTGCCTATTAACTAGAACTGCAGCCAATCAGGGAGCCTGCTTGGCCAAGCCCCCTAGAACGATCAGTGGCTGCAGCTGCTGGCCAGATGCTGCGGGTGCAGCAAGTGCCAGGATCAGCCTGCTTTGCATCAGGTGACATAGCCACCTGGTGCCCCAGTTTCCTAGCAACAACCGGGATCCAGCATGTAGTGTGAGCTGCTGTGACTAGTGTGGCAGCTCATAACAACCATTTTATTGTGTCTCACCAGCACCATCCCTGCTGAGCCTCTTGATCACCAACCTCCCATGCGACTCTTCAGCCAACCCTCCCTGCATCTCTTCAGCATCATCCTTCCTGTGTCTCACTAGTGTCATCCTCCTGCATCTCTTAAACACCAACCCCTCTGTGTCTCTTAAGCATCAATCCCACTTACGTCACTTCAGCATAATCCCCCCTATTCTCACAGTCATCTCCCATGCATCTCTTCAGCACCATCTCCCTGCGCCTCTCTAGCTCATCCCACCTGTGTCCCTTTAGAAGCTTACCTGACCCATGTCCTTCCATAGCTCTCCCTACCTGTGTCCCTCCAGCAGCTCACCACACCTTAATGAAATATCTTGTATCTGTGTCCAGTCCAGTGTCACCTGTCTGGCTCAACACAAATGCCGTAAGCATCCACATGGGTCCTCCTTGTTGCTCTTCTCTGTGACGTCGCTGCATCTCCTACCCTCTGGCACTGGCCAGAGCAGTATGAGAGGGAGGCAGGCTGGGCCAAGTCTGTCACTGTATCATTGGTATGGGTGGCATGGCGTACAGCATGGCATCTGCTGCAACAACTTTAATGCAGTGATTACAGGAAAAGAAACTGAGGCTGGGCAAGGACCAGGTGGGTTAGAGGAGGAGAACACATTCCCCCTCCAAATTGATGGAAAGCATTTCCATCCCATTCCAGCCCACTATAACCTCTGGCGGGTAAAATAACCCTTAGCAGGTATGCCATTAATTGGCATGTTTAAAGTTATAACACCTGCATGGGTAAAATGGCATTGAGAGCCAGTCAGAATGATGAGACATACTTTGTTTGTCTGGCTGGCTCTTCCTGTTTCTAATGACCCTTTTCCCTGTGTTCCTCCATTTACCTCCCTATTCCCTGTATTGTTTAGAACCCCCTCCATGTTTTACCGAATATGGAGTTAGTGCCGACTAACCACATGTGCAGTGAACGGGTAGGAGACAAAGAGAGATGCCTGCCTCACATAAAAATAAAGATTTGCAGAACACATAAAAAGTTTGGGATTCATGGTGCCAAAGAGGATTGTGAGTGGGAACATAGTTTGTCTGGTAGTTTGTGTCTGCAAGGGGGCTGTACAGCTATGTTCAAAAATTGCACTGTCCTGCTCCCTTTGGTGCCCAGTATGCAACTTTTTGCAATGGGTCCTGACATTCACATTGGCCACACCCCTACACACTTTGCCATGAGCCCTTAGTACTGGGCTTGACAAATCTGTTAATGACCCTGTTAGTATTAATTCAGTGTAGGGGTATTAATCTTTTTTGCAGTGGATTAAATATAATGGACTATTAATGTGATACTGGAGATGGTGAGGGTTTATTTTGTAGTGTTGGGTTATTCATTGAGCATAGTAGCTGGTGGAGCTACTGTATTTAATATGGTGGCACTTAATATAGTGTGAATTTGCAGTGGCTAACAATGTTAGTACAGTATATTATTGTGGCTACTAATTTATTGTTGAAACTGTTTTAAAGACATTTAATGATTTAATGTTGGGGCTCATTGGGGAGGCCTAGGGTATTCCTTTCTTACTTAACTTTCTAGGAGGCTGTTCCTTTACCAAAAATTTCAGGAATTGGCCAAGCAGCAACAGACCTTTAGACACCAGCAGCAGTGGGTAGTTAAAACTGCAATAAGAATAGTAGAACTAGAAGCTCTCACGTGGTCTGGCACTCTCTCACAGCAGCCACAACTTGCCAGGGTGCCCCTACTGATGAAATGGATATACAAGTATATAGGATGGCACTCCCAGACTAATATTTCTCAAAACAAACAGCAGACCAAGCCGGTGTCAGATGTCAATGTTTCAGTGACAGAGCGCTTTTATCTAGCGAGGAGTGTCTATATATAGAAAGATGACCATACATGAGGCGCTAATTTCAATACATATAATGCACAAAAATTCAATGCTGGCAAAGCCAAAAGGCATATAAATGGCAAACATTTCCCTTAGAATTTGCTTCTCCTGTTGACACGACGTATGGTGTCACATGAATGGTAAATGTCTCTCACACATGCAAGATAAAAAGCTTTTCACCGCAATATAGGGTAGTATAATTTACACAATTTATTGAGTTATAACACATAAGAGACAATTAAAATAAAGCAGAAATCATAGCATTAATGTCACAATCTTAATGGTAATAGATGGAGATGTTACCAGAAAAACGTAACCATGGGGCATATAGATAGTATAGAGTTGAAGGCTCCGGAACCTCACACTCAGCTCCCTTATGACCACGGCTGTCCAGTTCCTCCTCCAAAGCTATCCAGAATGGTGTGGTACTCCTGTCACAAGTCAAATCGTATCTAGCTACGTTCTTCCTCAGGACAATATGGCAGGAGTACTCAGTGTTGTCCTTTTATAAGATGGTGGGATATTACTTCCGGGGATTAGAGAACCATATTTCTGACTTTTAGAATGATACCCTATGCTAAAAAGCTATTATTCATAAAATCCATTTAATTTAAAAATTTAAATTAAGCCCATTGGGGTGCAATGTCTTTAATTTATGTATTCATCGCATCTCTGCCTTGGCCAGCATGGCTTCTTCATTTCTGTTTCTCCAATTCCCTTTCATATTATCTATTGCCATAAAATGAGTAATGTGGCTGATGGAGCAATTGTGCTTTACGCTGAAATGATTAGACAATGAGTGGGGGACTAGTCCTTTGCACTGCACAAGGTAAACTACATTTAATGCACAACCTGCAGATATCTATTGTCTGGCGATACGTTTTACCATCCTCTCACAGGAAAAGCCTATAAGATAAGACATCGTCTCACGTGTAATACTAAGTACATAGTATACCAAATCTTGTGCCCATGTGGCTTATCGTACATTGGTAAGACTGAACGTGCCTTCAAGGAGAGGATGGCAGCGCATCGATCCGCCATTAGAACAGCAATTTTGAGTGGCACTAGTGAACAACCAGTAGCTAGACATTTTGCTCAACATTCACACCCCTTGGCATCACTACGTTATCGTATGATTGACCACATTCCAAGTTCCATTAGAGGTGGTAATCGTCCATTACAGCTTTTGCGCTGTGAGACAGCATGGATCCACAGATTAGGCACATTGGCTCCTAAGGGGTTAAATTAGCATTCTGGTCTCTCTAGCTTTGTTTAAAGGTATCACAATACGAGTATCCATTTAACAGCGGCAATATTTTAGTCTTATTGGCTAGTCGAGTTCCCTTGACAGCTCTTTTAGACTTTTTCTGTAGCTGTGCATTGATATTACAGAGTAATCTATATCAATTTATGATATTTAATATTCCTCATATGTATAATTTTTGGATGATCTGTATGTGGTCTCTAGGACACCAAGTGGTCCCATATCTTTCTGATAAGTATCGATGTTAGCTATACATAACGTGTTATTGAGTATTCAAAAAATTATCAAAATAATTAGGATATCTATCATGTTATATTGTAATATTGTAATGAGGTAGGTTATGTTATTAAGATAGGTCATAATGTAATGTGTATATTCTAAAACGCACATGGAATTTTGTATGAATATATATGCATTTTGTGCCCGACAGCTGGTTGATTTGTCTATCTGTTATAGAAGTATCAATATGTCATATATTACACTACTACCAGGCAGCGATAGCTTTTATTATCAATGGTATTGTTATTGTTAGTATCATTGTTGTTATGGTGATGGCAGCACGTTTATGACGTCTGGTTGGTTAAGCTTTGATTGCCCTGACTATGACGTCACACGCTTAGCGCCGCTGACCGGGTGGGAGGTCCCGTGCTCGGCAGATGGTGCCCACATGGTGTATTTAAGGTGAGATGTTGTTTGTGTTTCTTAGACCTGATGAAAGTGCCACAAATATTAATAAAAAGGCACTGAAACGTTGTCTATTACGTTGACGCATTTGTGATTATTTCGTGCCAGGAGTGCTGCATCTTTCGGTGAAGTATATATATATATATATATATATATAATACATGATCTATAATATAATATATATAATATAATATATCTATAAATGAAGAAAAACGACACTCCTAAGTAGATTCAAACACCAGAGTGTTTATTAAAAATCCATACAATGTACAGCATACAGCCTGTACATTGTATGGATTTTTAATAAACACTCTGGTGTTTGAATCTACTTAGGAGTGCTGTTTTTCTGCATTTATAGTTTTGTATCCTGGCACCCTAATTTAAATAGTGGTCCCTGGAATGCCCATTTTTTCAGCATTATAGTATATATATATATATATATATACATATAAGAGTCACAGGGAATATATATATATATATACACACACACTGACATGTATCCTATATAGTAGTTATCAACCGTAAATGAAACTGTTGTTAGAATAATACTGTATGTCAGTTCAGGCATCTCTCCCTCTCCGTAACATAATAGAGCAGACACTATAAATACAGGCTTCCTAGTGATGTTCTGCCCAGATAAGAAGCCAGTGGACGATAACTGTAATGCAGGTTCGCAGAACAGATATATGTCTGTAGAGAGATTAGGAGGAGGGGGAATTCATGCTCACAGGCAGGAGAATATAATACCTGAGCTAGTGGAATGATAGTAACAGCATCCAAAAGAAGCTCAAGACACAGAAAAGCTGTACTGTATCTAGAGACATGAGTAAAGCAAAGCAAAAGCTTTGAATAAAGAGGGCAAACTTCTCTACATAACACTAATTAGATGAAGGATTGGAACTGGCAGGATATGAGCTATACTGTACATACATGTACTTTGACTTGACAATTGGAGTTTTGGTCGAGTGAAGTATATTGAAGTCTATACAGAAAAAGAAACCTAAGACGAAAGAGTCACAGGAAATAATCTGCAGAGGAGCATAGTATTTAGGCATGTCTCCATCATCAACCCCCTTGATGAGGATTTGGGAAAATATTTTGTTGATTGTTTTATGGTTCTCCCCTGGGATGGTAAGTATATTATGTTTACTTGTATTTATCAGGCTTTTCAGCATATGGGGGTGTTCTGCATCTACAGTATTTACCCTTTTCTGTATGAAATATATACACCACTGAAAGATGAAATGTTACAATCCCCTTTTGGGTTCATATAGTTTTGGTCCCTGTCTCCAATGTCTCTTTGAGTAATTGGTACAATGAAGAAGTGTCGATTTTGTGATTTTCCATCTGTTTTGTTTGGATTAACTGTCTTTTATTTTTTAACTATGTGGTGGTTCAGACTACAGTAGTGCTCACCTCTAGGGATACTCTAATGCTAGCTGCAGATACTGAGATGGACCTTTATCTCTGATATTGAATACAAATGACTGGAATAAATATCTGCGCTCTGCTCTTGGTATTTTGTAGTGGCTTATGTTTTGATGTGTTGGTGGTAAATTATGATAGTTAATATATGAACCTCCACAGTTTGGGGGTGTTGATATATATTACATATGAATAATGTAATTTATAAATCACAGTATTAAAGTACATAGTCATTTTAGTGACACCAATGTTTAACCAAAAAGCTTTGCTATAAATTTGTCACAAGTAACAAAAATGTATATAATACTATCCACATATATATGAAAAGTAAAACTGTAAGTATCCACAGTGGTACAATTAGATTTGCAAAGGCATAGTGTAATACCAATATGCAGTCTATAAATATGTTCAATGGGTGAGTAAGGTTTGTGTAGAAGAGATCCAGGGGTAAATTTACTAAGAATTGTGTCTGGTCCGAGATAAAACACGAATGGCATTGAATGGACATTGGAGAGTTTTTTCCAATCAAACACTCAAATTTACTAAGAATTGTGTCTCATTGAATCATGTTTGTTCGTGTGTGAGTTCAGTAATTTTGGACTGAACTGAACAGACCTGCCTGTCTGCAGCATGATTAGCAGAAACCTACATAGTTCAGTAAGATCCGTGCAGGCTTCTGTGGATAACTGTAATGAAATGGTTAAAAATTAAGTTACAAAAGGACATTGAGCCGGTCTTGGTTCAGGAAATACAGGGAAAAATATGCACGTGGGAACTCCATATTTCCATGAACCAGCACCAGGCTCTTTGTGCTGACCCTTGTTCAGAAAATATTGGAAAAAAAATGCATTTGGGATCCCTCCGTATTTCCATGAACCAGCACCAGGCTCAACTAGCAGGGGAGCGGGGCAGGGCCGGCAACAGAAATCTTGGGGCCCGATACAGTAAAATCTCTGGGGCCCCCAAACCCCCCCTCCCAATGCCCCCTCCTTACTCTGTTCGATGATAAGTAAAATTAAGTCCATAGAGCACTTGTTAGGGATGCCTATACATTTTTTACAAAAATTAGGGTCATTGCGTCCTATAGTGGGGCAGTTTCTTACCCTTAAGCCGCAAAGTATTTTTTTAGATCTATAATAGTCGCTAAGAGATATACAGTGAAAGACTGAACATGCCTTTAAGGATCGTATGGCCACTCATCGATCAGCCATACGAGCTGCACTAATTAGTGACCATAGCGAGCAGCCGGCCGCCCGCCACTTTGGGTTGGCACCACATCCCTTATCATTACTACACTATTGTATGATAGATCATGTTCCCCAATGTATCAGGGGTGGGGACAGAGGTCTTAAGCTCCTACAATTAGAAAACCGGTGGTTCTATAGGTTGTGGACCCTTGTGCCCAAGGGACTCAATGACCACCTGGGACTACATAACTTTTTGTGATTACAGTATAATGTTTTATTACAGTGATATTGCACTGTATGCACTGTAACTATACAGTTGGTTCTGTGCTGTCACATATGTGCAGTATTATTTAGATTACAGATGTGGATTATTATGCTTAATGTGCGTGCTGCGCCACTAATGTGCATATATGAGTGACCTCTAGGACTATTGGTGCATTAGTCATATAGCCAGGGGCGTCGAGAGGGGGGCGGGAGCGGGTACAGATTACTGGGGCCCGGGCTTCCTGAGGGGCCCGGCGGGGGCCCGGGTCCGGTGCCGCACCCCCTCCCTCACAGCAGCCCAGCACACAGTGTGTGCTGAGCTGAAGTGGAGACTGCTCGTGGCTGCTGAGCAGCAGCCACAGCAATCTCCTATGCCTGTGGGGGGGAGCGATCACACTGATCGTGCCCCCCCTGGCTTTGAGCAGGGCTGAGGGGGCCCAGAGCGCTCCCTCCCCAGCGCACAGCTGCAAATCTTTTTTTTTTCGGGAAGGGGGCGTGGCCACGCCTCCTGCGATTAGGCCACGCCCCCTATTACCCGGGCCCGCCGTGGCTCTCAGCGGGCCTGCATATAGCCTCTTTGAACCAGAATATGGGTTAGTATACGGACAGGTACTTGCATAGCAATTGGACACTATGTATTGGTCCATATCATGTGATTTTGTTTACATATTTGTCATTTATTTAAGTAGTTTTGATAAAATGCAGAGAACGATTTGCATTTACTTATGGATTAATATGTATATGCACTACTCTTTCATATTTTGCTATCAGTTTTGAGATATAAAAATATAGTAAACGTCACTCTCATTGATGATCTTGTTGCAGTGCTGAGTGCACAGTATTTCGGTTAATGTGTTTCCATATGATCTTTTTTATATTTGTGTATTTGTAACTTTTTTATATATGTGTATGTTTCTGTTTATTATTATCCCCTTGATGATGGGTGTCTGTATTTAAGGTATGTCATTTTGTTTGTATGTTAGCTTGAAGACCACGATTAGGTACTGAAATGTTGCTGATTAATTTTTGGAATAAATACTCACAAGTCCTCTGAGTGCTGCATTCTACCGATAAGTATCTAATTGATGCCTGGGAGAGCCGGACCTATTGATATATATATATACTCCTCCAAGGGATGGCAATCCTGTCTACAAAAGTCAAAATGCCAGGGTGCTCAGCATCTGTAATAGAACAGTTTCATATCTCCCCAATAGCGGCACTCGTCTGGACTAGAAAAAACATAACTCTATGTCTGTTGATTCCAACGTTTCGGATTTTACTCCTATATCAAGGACTAAATGAAAATGCAAGACATACATACAAATAACTTCTTACCTAAATAGCACTCACAGAAAAGGTCCCTCCTCACGCTGTTCGTCCGGTTCGGTGTCCGCATCCGCCGCACTTCCGGTTCACAGTCACTTCCGGTTTCCAAAACCGGACGCGCATCAGTGGGTATGTTGACTCCGTGACCATGGAAACCGCATTGTGGGAGGACCCACACCATGCCCACTGCCGAACAGAAATAACAAAGAACATACATATTACAAAAACACACAATCAAAGGTTAAAAACAATGCGCAACAACGGCGCATTGTGACAAAGACAGTTCATAATTAACTATGTGCAGAATAGTGCTCTGCATCCTAATGTGAGTGTGGATACTGCAGGAACATGTATAGGTATGCTGGAGGATACCCACAACACCTAAGGCTATGTAATTGTGGAAAAAAGCAATGTACATAAGCAAGATGCTCACACAAAATCTAAAATATGTATGCTGCCAAATGCACTAATGACTCACATGTATATATGTGCCACAGCAAAGAACAGTACTTGTGACATATAGACATGAGGTACCTCACAAATCCTCTATGTAGTGTGCCAAACACACAAAACCTATCAACAGTAAAAAAGACAGAAATAACCCTGTAAGACAGTACACATGAGTAAAAAATGCATATATAAAAATGCATGTAGAAAATAAAATTAAAATAGGAAAATGGAAACAAAGTAATAAACACATCTTGAAGAAAAATCTATTCAAGGTGCACCCATGCCTGCATCAATGTGTACGGTCTCAGTTCTCTATAGGAACACTACATAAGAAATATGTTCATTTAATCCTCTAGGTCTCACAGTGTCCAGGCGATGGATCCATTGTATTTCCCTCTGTGATCATTTCTTGTCATGGTCGCCTCCTCTCGGACCCTCTAATACCTGGTCAATGATGATGTAACGCAATGCAGCCAAGTTGTGTTTTGCCTCTGCAAAATGTTTTGCAGCAGGTTGATCTATATTTTTGCCACTCAATGCCCTTCTAATCGCTGAGGGGTGTAATGTCATCCTGTCTTTGAAGGGTCTAATGGTCTTTCCTATATAACACAACCTGCAGGGGCATTTAATCATATATACAACATGGGTGCTCATACAGGTGACTGGAATCCTGATGTCATACTTCTGCCCTGAATGGGGATGAAAGATATGTTTGGCATTGATCAGGTAGCAGCACGCTGTGCACCCCAGACATCTGTAACACCCACCGGGTCTAGTTCTGATCTTTTGGGTACCCAGGCCTGAGATGTCTGTATGTGCCACCCAGTCTCTGATATTCATGCCCCTTTTATAGCATGTCATGATTTTAGTATGCTTCAAACTTCTAAGATCCTTGTCTTGTTGAATCATGGGCCACAGCACATTTACAGTGTTACAAATTTTTCTGTCCCTGGTGTTATATCTCCGAACCCAGTGTAAGCGGTCTTGTTGGATCTTGGGGGCACTTTTTCTCAGAGTGCTTGAACAAGAGATCTTGTTCACTTTCAATTCAGCTTGATTGAGCAACGTATTGTAATATCCCCGATGCGAGAAACGCTCCTTCATATGATCAATATTCGCAGGTAGCAAAGTCTCATCACTAGTGATTCTTTTAACTCCTAGCAACTGAGAATAAGGTAAACCATGTTTCAACACTTCTGGATGGTGGCTCTCTGACAGTAGTAATTTGTTCCTATCAGTGGGTTTCTGATGGAGTGATGTAAATAACTTTCTGCCTACCTTCGTGATATGCACATCCAGGAACTGTACACTGTCTTGGCTCATGGAATGCGTGAACTTAATCTGACTGGGCGGATGTAAAAAACAGTTGCTTCTCTGTACACAGCATGTAAGCATTAGCGTACGAGGGTGCGACATTTGAGCCCAACGCACACCCCATATGCTGCAGAAAAAATTCCCCATTGAATATAAAACAAAATTTTGGAAGTGTAAGTTCTAACAACTTCAAGAAAAAGTAAGTTCAGGTCCCGTGTACTCCAGAGCCAGGTTTCTTCAGTTAGATCCTCAAATGCACTGAGCTTATTTAATAATGCTGTGGTATCCTTGAGTTCTGTAGCTAAATTTTGGGATTTTTTCATACAACTGTGTATACAGATCGAAGCAGCCCATCTCAAGGATACCACAGGATTATTATATAAGCTCAGTGCATTCGAGGATCTAACTGAAGAAACCTGGCTCTGCATGCTAGACATTACTAGCTTATACACTTGCATACCACACCAGGCTGACTTGGAAGCAGCAAGGCAACTGCTGGATGGTAATCGGGGGTACACAGGACCAGAACTTACTTTTTTCTTGAAGTTGTTCGAACTTACATTTACAAAAAAAAATGTTCTATTCAATGGGGAATTTTTTCTGCAGTGTACAGGGTGTGTGATGGGCTCAAACATCACACCCTCATACGCTAATGCTTACATGCTGTGTACAGAGAAACAACAGATTTTTACATCTGCACAATTGCAGAATTTATCTTTCTACACGAGATACATCGATGATGTCCTTCTGTTTTGGACTGGCACAGGAACCAACTTAAATAACTGGATAGTTGAAATCACGCATTCCATGAGCCAAGACAGTGTACAGTTCCTGGATGTGCATATCACGAAGGTAGGCAGAAAGTTATTTTCATCACTCCATCAGAAACCCACTGATTGGAACAATTTACTACTGGCACAGAGCCACCATCCAGAAGCATTGAAATGTGGTTTACCTTTTTCTCAGTTGCTATGAGTTTAAAGAATCACCAGTGATGAGACTTTGCTACCTGCGAATATTGATCATATGAAGGAGCGTTTTTCGCAATGGGGATATTCCAAAATGTTGCTCAATCAAGCTGAATTGAAAGTGAACACGATCTCTTGTTCAAGCACTCTGAGAAAAAGTGCCCCCAAGATCCAACAAGACCGCTTACACTGGGTTCGGAGATATAACACCAGGGACAGAAAAATTTGTAACACTGTAAATATGCTGTGGCCCATGATTCAACAAGACAAGGATCTTAGAAGTTTGAAGCATACTAAAATCATTACATGCTATAAAACAACAGATTTGTTGTTCCCAGTGATCAGCTGTGTGGTCTAAACAGACCGCAAGCTGATCTCTGCTAAAAAAAAAAAAGTGATCGGGCCTCCGGTGATGTTCTCCCTCCAGTCAGCTGGTCAGCAAGAATATCAGAGACTGGGTGGTACGTACAGACATCTCAGGCCTGGGTACCCAAAAGATCAGAACCAGACCCGGTGGGTGCTACAGATGTCTGGGGTGCACAACGTGCTGCTACCTGATCAATGCCAAACATTTATTTCATCCCCATCAGGGCGGAAGTATGACATCAGGATTCTAGTCACCTGTATGAGCACCCATATTGTATATATGATTAAATGCCCCTGCGGTTGTGTTATATAGGAAAGACCATTAGACCCTTCAAAGACAGGATGGCATTACACCGCTCAGCGATTAGAGGGGCATTGAGTGGCAAAAATATAGATCAGCCTGTTGCAAAACATTTTGCAGAGGCAAAACACAACTTATAGAAAATTGAAAAATACTGTGTAACAGACAGAGCTGAAATTCAATAGGATTGTCCACACAATTAATTCAATTCAAAATATACATATTTAATAATAAAATATCAATAATAGAAATTGGCCATAAAATAGTCAGATAAATAGACAGTAATGGGATATAACTTGTAAAATTTGTGAATTAGCAGACATATAGATAATAATTCACTTGTTCCAAATAACAATGGATTAGATTTGCTCTTTGCTTTTAATAATAAACCACTATAAATGTGATACCATCAATTAATATCTAATTGCTCCACACATACAAAACAGCACATTAAAAGGCAAACATATAGTTTTCAATTGCCAGCATTTGCTGATACTGCTTTTTATAAGGCTGCTGGAAATGATTAAGGATTTGATACTTAGGGCTCTATTTATTATCTATTTTTACTAAAATAAAGTGCAAAAGGGTGTTTTGACAGCCTTTTCACATAATTTAAGTATCACCTATAGTTATTACAGGGCAATTGGAGTAGATTTCGTAAATTCTTCTCCAACCCCTAAGTATCACTTATTTTTAGTAATCAGATCGCATTTCCCATAATTGTAATGGGAAATGTGATCTGCCTGGTCGTTACTACAAATAAATAGTGAAAAAAATACCTAGGGAGGCCCTGTGATAATAACGCCACCTGGAGGAGGCGTTATCAAGGGTCTTCCCTGGTTACCGGGCTTCTACTCTGCTGTAACGGGCAGAGCAGAGCCCGGAGCCATTCCCAGTGATCAGCTGTGTGGTCTAAACAGACCGCAAGCTGATCTCTGCTAAAAAAAAAAAATTACTTACCTGACTCCAGGGACCAGTGATCGGGCCTCCAGTGATGTTCTCCCTCCAGTCAGCTGGTCTCCCATAGTGCACTGCGGCCCGGTCATCAGGTGACCGTGCCCCAGTGCAATATGGGACGTCAGCTGACCGGAGGCATGGAAGACATCACCGGAGCACCGATGACTGCAGGTAAGTGCTATTGAGTGAGGCGGGGGTCCGCGATCGTGGGGGGCATGGCTTAGCACCGGGGGGCATGGCTTAGCGGTGGGGGTAGCAGCGACTATCGCTCGGGGCATATGTCGGCACTTTGTCATGGTATTTTTTGCGAAAATACCGTGACTAGTGTGCGGAGGGGATTCGTAGGGACAGAGCTTTATTGCAGCAGTAAATCCCTGTGACATTGCCTGAATTCGCAATGCGAATTTAGTCGATAATATCACACTACAATCTGCATTACAAATGCGGATTGTAGTAAATAGAGCCCTTAGTAATGATCCTTTTTTCTTATCATCCACTTATTCAGTGGGAAATTGAAAATAATGTCCTTTCCTCTGTATTTCCAGTGGCCAGAGTTTTTTAAGGTGAAATATAATTTATTTCCCTTATATAAATGACCAACCATCCATTTGTTGTTTTAAGATAGTATAAACAACGATGATAAGTTTCCAATGTTCAGGTGGTCAGCACACTGAGGTGCAATTGATAATAACTCAGTCCTTTTAGTAGTTTTAAGGAACATACAGTCCAACACAAGGATGGTCAGTGCACTATGGTGCAAATATCAATGACTCAGTCCTTTTAGTGGTTTTAAATCACATATCCATATGATGATACTCATTAGCGGAGGAGATTGTAGTAATCCTTCCCAGCCTCAGTGCACTTTAAGCTGAAAGGTCCTTGCTGCATGCAGCGTGGAGTGTACACCCTTATGTATACTGTGATATTTGCACCATAGTGTGCTGACCATCTAAGTGTTGGACTGTATGAGTTATTATCAATTGCACCTCAGTGTGCTGACCACCTGAATATTGGAAACTTATCATCGTTGTTTATACTATCTTAAAACAACAAATCGATGGTTGGTCATTTATATATGGGAAATAAATTATATTTCACCTTAAAAAACTCTGGCCAGTGGAAATACAGAGGAAAGGACATTATTTTCAATTTCCCACTGAATAAGTGGATACTAGGAAAAAAGGATCATTACTAAGTATCAAATCCTTAATAATTTCCAGCAGCCTTATAAAAAGCAATGACAGCAAATGCTGGCAATTGAAAACTATATGTTTGCCTTATAATGTGCTGTTTTTGTATGTGTGGAGCAATTAGATATTAATCGATGGTATCAAATTTATGGTGGTTTATTATTAAAATCAAAGAGCAATTCTAATCCATTGTTATTTGGAACAAGTGAATTATTGTCTATATATCTGCTAATTCACAAATTTTACAAATTATATCTCATTACTGTCTATTTATCTGACTATTTTATTGCCAATTTCTATTATTGATATTTTATTAATTAATATGTATATTTTGAATTGAATTCATTGTGTGGACAATCCAATTGAATTTCAGCGCTGTCTGTTACACAGTATTTTTCAATTTTCTATTTGTTGAGAGGGTTGGCAATTCCCTCTAAACAGATAGCTGCAGCAACTAATCGGGTTCATCCACAAGTGTGTGTTAGACTAGGCACCAGGTCTTTTTCTTTTATTTTTATTGCAAAACACAACTTGGCTGCATTGCGTTACATCATTATTGACCAGGTATTAGAGGATCTGAGAGGAGGCGACCGTGATAAGAAATTATTACAGAGGAAAACGCAATGGATCCATCGCCTGGACACTGTGAGACCCAGAGGATTAAATTAACATTTTTCTTATGCAATGTTCCTATAGAGAACTGAGACCGTACACATTGATGCAGGCATGGGTGCACCTTGAATAGGTTATTCTTCAAGTTGTGTTTATTACTTTGTTTCCATTTTCCTTTTTTATTTTTATTTTCTATATGCATTTTTTCTATCTTATAGGGTTATTTCTGTCTTTTACTGTTGATAGGTTTTGTGTGTTTGGCACACTACATAGAGGATTTGTGAGGTACCTCATGTCTATATGTCACAAGTACTGTTCTTTGCTGTGGCACATACATACATGTGAGTCATTAGTGCATTTGGCAGCATACATATTTTAGATTTAGTGTAAGCATCTTGTTTATGTACTGTACATTACTTTTCCCCCCAATTACATAGCCTTAGGTGTTGTGGGTATCCTCCAGCATACCTATACATGTTCCCGCAGTATCCACACTCACATTAGGATGCAGAGCACTATTCTGCACATAGTTAATTATGCACTGTCTTTGTCACAATGCGCCGTTGTTGCGCATTGTTTTTAACCTTTGATTGTGTGTTTTTGTAATATGTCTGTTCTTTGTTATTTCTGTACGGCAGTGGGCATGGTGTGGGTCCTCCCACAACACGGTTTCCATGGTCACAGGAGTCAACATACCCACTGACGCGCTTCTGGTTTGGAAACCGGAAGTGACTGTGATCCGGAAGTGCGGCAGATGAGGACACCAGACCGGACGAACAGCGTGAGGAGGGACCTTTTCTGTGAGTGCTATATAGGTAAGAAGTTATTTGTATGTATGTCTTGCATTTTCATTTAGTCCTTGATAAAGGAGTAAAATCCAAAACGTTGGAATCAACAGACATGGTGTTACGTTTTTTCTAGTCCAGACGAATGCTGCTATTGGGGATATATATATATAATATATATATATATATATATACAGTATACAGTGCCAGATTAATGTCCACATAGGCCTGGAGCTGAAATTCATGTAGTGCCTATTGTGCGCTGCTGCAGGGTCTGTGTCAGATGCCGCAGCAGTGTGACTGGTAATGTGGGGTTGTGACCAGTGCGTTGTAGGTGTGATTTACATGGAGGTGTTGTCTGTGCAGTGGGTGTGTTTAGTTTCATTGAGGGTATAGCCATACTTCCCAACTTTAGAAGCCGGCGAGGGACACCTGAAAATTGGGGTCGTGGCCTATCATCAATGGGCGTGGCCTCACAGGAAATGCCATGCCAGTGAGCCATGCCCCCTTTTCAGTCAAACTGGGGGCTTGCCCAGCACTCTGGGAGCTGCTGGATAGGCCCCCAGTCTTTAACAGAACTGGCACTGTGTATATGGATGACGCACATGTACGCATCATCCAGTCACCACTGCTCAGTTCTGCGGAGCAGCGGTGTGACCGTGTTCTCCCCAACTTCCCCCCGCCTGCGAGACACTGCAACCTACTGGGGGTACAGCAGGACAGTCCTGTTTTAGAGGACAATTTGGAGGTGTGGGTATAGCTGGCGCCTACCTTAAACCTTGTATTGTCTGCCTTTCCTCGAGTGCTGGAATAGTTTAGATTAATAAAAAACAAAACAAAATTTATTGGCATATTTCTATAAGTGTACATTCCACAACCCTAGCAAGTGCAGTAAATGGATACATTTGTGGGGGCAATTCAGATGTTTATAAGTCGGCTATTTTTTTTTAGGACGCCTGACCTAGCAATTCAATTGTTGCTCCATTCAGGTGCAATAAGTACCAGGATTTCTTTTCATCTGTTCAACAGGATAGGGAGGTCAGGAATGAGGGATGTAGTTAAACGACCGGTGGCCGCGATGCTACCGGTCAAAATCCCGATGGCTACTGCCCGACGGGGGATTTAAGGTAGGTGTCGAAATGCTGACACCTTTCTTAATCCTGAAGCCGGAAAAGACAGAAGGATGCTGGACCGAATGAGGTAAGTCTAGTGTACCCGAAGTGTTAGTCGGCGCTCACGGGGGGGGGGGGGTTTAGCTTTAGGCACCACTGGGGGAGATTAGGGTTAGGTTTAGGGTGCGGGAATGGCGGGCTAGGATTAGGCACCCCAGGGGGACATAGGGTTAGGCACCACCCAGGGAGTTTTAGGGTTAGGCACCCCTAAGGGAGGGTTAGGGGTGAAAGGGGGGCAGGGGAGGGTAATAGTACTTATCTGCCCCAGTTGGGATCTTCAACCTATCGGGCATCCGTAATCGGTATTTGAACTGGCTAAACAGCTGCCAGCATTTCAATACCATTCCGGGAATGAGATACTAGTGTGTGCAGAACATGCTATCCCAACCTTCCTATATGACCATTGCAGGCGCAGTTGAAGATGTTTATTGGCTAGCCCTCTTGCAAATACACTATACAATTATTGCCCCAATCAATGTTTCAGTCCTCTGTGGTGATCATAGACCTTTGTTGTTTCTCAATCATGGTGAAAGTGAGTGCCACCGTTTCTGACTGTATACAGTGCCAAATTAGGGGTGCTGTTTGCGGCACCGTTGCTGCCCCACGGCTTGGAACAGCACCCTGCAGCCAGTTTCGCTGATGCAGTGCTGCTCAGACAGACACCCTGCAGTCTGTGCAGCATCCTCTGGACACTCCTGGCAGTGCTGCACTTTGCACTTCCAGGTGATGACGCTCCCACCCCCCTGTGCGATGGCATGACGTCATTCACTTGGGGGACAGGGCAATTAACCTGCTAGGCCACTAACTGTGTGTGTATAGATGTATATGTATATATATATATATATATATATATATATATATACTGTATGTATATATATATATATATTTTTTTTTTATAGTAGTCGAATGGGCGGCACTCTGAACAGCTTGTATAAAGCACACTAAAATCTGTTTACGTTTTCAATGTTTCACAACTTCTTTTCATACTTTCTTGATTAGGATTAGGGATTAGGGAAAGGACGAGTGCAGGTTCTGCAATTTTGGTACCGAATTTTAGTGTGTTATACAAGTTGACCAGAGTGCAGCCCATTCGATTGCTACATGGTCCACTTCCTTCACAGGCAAAAGGTAATTAGGAGGGGATGCAGTCAGGAAGCCGACGGTCAAAAATCCCAACCGCCAGCTTCCCGACTGTCTTATCCGGCAAGATACTAAAGACAGGCATCGAAATACCGACGCCTGTCACTAGACCTACGCCGGGAGCCCGACACCCAGCATACTGAACGAAGGTAAGCCAGGCGCTGCAGCCCGAGGGTTAGGTTTTAGGGCTCCAGGGGGAACTTAGGGTTAGGCACCCCCCCTTGGGAGGGTTAGGCTTGGCGGAAGGGGTGGGTTAGGTTTAGGCACTTAGAGGGAGGTTAGGGTTAGGCACCCCTAAGGGAGGGTTAGGAGGGGTGGTTAGGTTAGCGATACTTACCTTAATTAACGATCAGGATTTTCATGGTTGCTGTGGTGCCTCTGTTGAGATTAGAACCGTGTGGCCGGAGGGATTACATACTGATTCCATTAGGAGGACACCGTGCACCATACTTTGAGTGGTGGCCTACCAATTGTGTATGAATATATATATATATATATATATATATATATATATATATCACATACACACTAAGGTAAATAACAGGCAGCACTCCAGGTCTCATAAATCACTTGTATTGAAAGTATGTCACACAACTTCAGAAGTTTCCTGTTATTTACCTCTCTAGTCACTTATATAGAGGAGGTCACCCGAGCAATTTACAATAGGAAGAGATTGAGTGCTGGTCCACTACTGGATTATATATATATAATATTAGGGAACATAAGTACATAGGGAGCTAGAGTTACACTGACCTGCTGTGCTGAAAGTTCATCATGCTGGGCTCAGGGCTGGCTTACCTCATGTGCTAGGCTACTCATGGACACAGCTTTAGAGCAAGACGGCCATGGGGCGGAGCTTCAGGTGACTAAGGGTGGAGCTTCATTGGGTCCGAGGTGAGTGGGGGTTCAGTTGACCTGTGTGTGAGACCAGCCGAGAGGAGAAGACTAAGGGGGTGTGAGAATGGGCTAAGATTCGGCCGGCCAGGAGGTGAGTGAGCTGGGTTGTAGGTTGTGACAGGAAAAAAAATGTTTTTTTTCCTGTCTGCATAGCAGTCAGTTTCCTGTGGGCCTATTTTCAATGGGAGGCCTGGAGTTGCAGCTCCACCCGCCCCATTGTTAATCCGGCCCTGACAGTATACTAGCTGGAGTACCCTGCGTTGCCCGGGATTTTAAGAATGTTTGTTTACACATCAACCTCCAACCAACCTCTCCTTAGGCAGGCCTCACGAATAGTGTGACAAACTTCCCCATCAACAGTCCTAAGGTCTTTGAAGGAAGTAGGACTTGTAACGGTGTAAAGCAAACTTGGGAGATAGAAGCATTCAAAATTTGTAGGATGTACAGTGTAAACACGGCCAAGAGCTTCTGTTGCTCTGATACCAGGATGACCATATACAGCGACTCCCTGTTTTCTGCTCAGAAAAACTTTGGGAGAAGCTTTCCATGTGTAATATTTTGGCAGCTCACAGTACAGCAAAATCATCATTTTGAAACAGTTGGAAGAAAGAAGTAAATGTTGTTGCGTAATTTGGTATAGTCAGAGAGCTGAGTATGTTAGCAAAGCTTGCTAAAGCTCTCTTCGATAATAAGCAGTAAGATCATGACAAAACATGACAACACAAAACACTTGCTCCAAAGCCCTACCCATATGCTGTGAGGCCCAACAATGAGCGTCCAGCAAAAATTGTGGTTTTAAGTTAATTAAAAATTAATTTCGATTTCAATTTTTTTAGTTGCCTCTGCCGTGTTTTAATACACTCGTATGTGAAATGTCATCATCTTCGCTTGTAAACTGTGGATTTGTATAAAAAGACAGAAGTACAGAAGGACAAATTTTTGCTTTGGTATAGTAGAGAAGATAGAAAAGAAAAAATAGCAGATAAGCTAAATCCTTTTATACCTGACCTGTAGAGGGTGAATGCAATGCAAAAATTGTGGTTTTTCATTAACTAAAAAATAACAGTAATTAATTTTGATTTAAAAGTATTTAAGTTGCCTCCGCCGTGTTCTAATACGGTTCTATGTAAAATTTCACGATCGTGGATTGTAAACTATGGATTTGTATAGAAAGACAGAAGGACAAATTTTCGCTTTTGTATAGTAGATATATACACACATGTTAAAAAATACAATAACATAGTCACTTACCTTTATCTTGAGGCTTGGACATACACTCTTCAACTGGACCACTAAGGAGGAGGAGGACGAGTGTGGCCGTGGGAGGGGGTCAGGGGTGCAGCGAGGAAATGGATTGGAGGTGCCACGAGCAGTGGGGGGTCAGAGGTGCCGTGAAGGGGGGGTCATGGGTTCCGCAAGGGGGGTGGGGTCAGAGGTGCCGCGAGAGGAGGGGGGGCGGAGGTGCCACGAGGGGGAAGTTGAACAACAGGAGATGATGGAAGAGTAGAGGGACAGGAAGGAAGCAGGAGGGACCAAGGAGGAGGAGAAGCACCGGCCCCTTGTCATGGTGTGAGCCAGTGTTTGACTGGGGAAGATTGTCAGTGGGCGGGCACTTCAGCTGCACGGCTGCTGTAACAGCACAGCGATTGCTTAAAAAGTTTTAAAAGGTGCTGTTGCCTCGTTTTTTTTTGTTCCTGATCTTCGGGGCCCATCTGATCCTTGGGGCACGGTATGGGTGTCCCCCTTGTCCCCCCCCGGTTGCTGGGCATGGAGAGGGGCAATGGCACAGCTGGGGGACACACTTGATGGGGTCCCCTGCCAAATCATTAACCTGTCCCCAACTAGTCTGGACTAGAGTTTCCTTGGGAAATGGGGACCCCCAATAAAGGGGTCCACCCTCCCAAATATATCCCTGGCCAGGGCTGAAGCCCAGGGCGATCCCTGCACCCCTGGGGTGATGGGTGCAGCATTGATGAGTGTAAAAATTGAATTTAATCTAATTCAGGTCCCAGCAAGCCTGCCATTCTTGCTGGTCCTTAGAGAACCACAAGTGCCAGCAAGTCCATGCATTAAGGGCCCACTGGTACCTATAGTCCCCCTGTAAAGGAAATATTAAAATAATGACAGTACACACTCACTGAATGTTTTATTATTGTTATGACACATTCACCCACACTACCACTACATACTTACCTACTCCCTGTGCCGGTCGGTCCCCTTGTCCAGTAGGCCTCCTAGGCAAAAGTCAGTGTTCTTCTCCAGTAGGAAAATAAAAAAACGCAAAGCCAGTCCATGCAGACATAGAAGCTATATGTGTCCACACATATCAGCGGCTTTCAAGATGGAGAAACGCATTATATTGTACCCCTATTTCTCTGGAGAGGCTGCAAATATATGCTAACTGTTGAGAGCGCACTGTGGCCCTGATTCAGAGACGGATGCTCTGACAGAGCGCTCGCTCTGAATCAGGGCCGTCCTTCTCTTTATTTAGAGCGGCCTCCTGGCCGCTCGCATAGCTGTGGGTGACCACCCACAGCTATAGCGGGCGGCCAAAAAGATGGTCGCGATGGTCAAGACCATAGCGACCATCGGGCTTGCGACAAGACCCTTGTGGTAGGGTCTCGTTGCCGCAAGCCCTGAAGAGCTTTCGGCTCTATCAGAGCCAAGAGCACTCCCACTGACATCACTTTTGAACGCCTCCGTCTGGGCAGACACGCCCCCGGCACGCCCACCAAAGGGGGCGTGCTGTCACTCACCATCGACAGCACGCCCCCTTTGTAGCGAGACCCTGAGCGACGGCTTGGCCTTCGCTATCCGGGTCTCGCGCATGCGCACGACGGAGCCGGCTCCCTCGTGCGCATGCGCACTGAGCCAACATCGGCCCGCTTGCGAGCGCTCAGCGCTCGCAAGCGGGTCTGAATCAGGCCCTGTGTCTGCACCTAGTATTATTATAACTGTTCCTCCTATCTGGCTGTATAATCGATAATACCAACAGCAGGAGGTAAAAAGAAGATTCATGCTTACTAATAACCTGGACTTTCTGCATGCTCAGTACATGAGCGGAGCCTAACTCTGTGTGCCTCTTATGGTATGTGACTGTTCGCTCTTAACAACTATTAACAACTAATAACAAGTTTAAAAAGGAGCCTATTTTTGTATGGTTATGTTTTGTATGGTTATCAGATTCTCTGCTTACTAGCAGCTTTGGAAAAGTGCTGCTACTGTAAATGCTATATCAAAACTCTTAATTGAATGCCCATTGATGATGGACTATACAGTTTACTACTACATGCTTGGCTAAATGGCTAACTCAGCTGTTATGGATGAATGTATTTTATGCTGTTTGTATTATGATATTCACAGTTGTGATTCATATTATGTACCAAATAATTTTTTTTAATATCATTGAGTGTATTGTTATAATAAATTGATGTCAGCAATCTTTGGGCCTGATTCAGACCCACTCGCGAGCGGCTGTCCGCTCGCAAGTGGGTCGATGGTCTGCACTGAGCATGCGCACGACGGAGGGAGCTCCATCGTGCGCATGCGCCAGACGCGACGAGCGAAGGACTTTCCTTGGCTCGTTGTGTCTGATCAAAGGGGGCGTGCTGTCGATGTTGATTGACAGCACGCCCCCTTTGGTGGGCGTGCCGGGGGCGTGCCTCCCTGACGGGGGCGTTCCCAAGGGAACGCCTACCGTCAGAAGCCGGCCCACTGACATCACTAGTGATGTCAGTAGGAGTGATTTTGGCTCTGATAGAGCCAAAATCACTCCGGGCCTTGCGCTTGAAAACCTCAACCGCAGGCTCCGGCTCGCAGTTTCGATGGTCGCGATGGTCAAGACCATCGCGGCCATCAAACTGCACGCTCGTATAGGCTGTGGGTGGTGACCCACAGCTATACGAGCATCCAGGAGGACGCTCCATAGTTATGGAGGACGGCCCTCATTCAGAGCGTGCGCTCTGCTCAGAGCGTACGGCTCTGAATGAGGGCCTTTATTCCTACTAGTCGAACAACGCCTTCTTTCTTTAAAGTTACTAGTGCTTCATAAGGATCTTTTTAATTCTGCTAAACACGCTGCTCATTTATTTTGATCAAAGTTTGCTCTATTTTAGGGATGAACGGGTTCGGATTTCTGTAATCTGAACCCTCCGAGCCCCCCCCCCCACGATCTGAGCCATATCCGAGTCAGGTTTGAGTTTTCCCACCTGACTCGGATCTGAAATCAAGGCAAAACGTCATCATCCCGCTGTCGGATCTCGCGGGTTTTGGATTCTATAAAAGGTCCCCGCGTCGGCGCCATTTTTCACTCCGACTGTGGACAGTGAAGAGGGAGGGTGGGAGTTGTGCTGCTGTTGTCCATAGGGGCTGTGTCCACTCCACAGTCCATAGGGGCTGGCTGGGCTGTGTTGTGCAGTCTGTTGTCCATATCGGCTGTGTCCACTCCAAAGTCCATAGGGGCTGGCTGGGCTGTGTTGTGCAGTCTGTTGTCCATATGGGCTGTGTCCACTCCAAAGTCCATAGGGCTGGGCTGTATTGTGCAGTGTCCCATAAAGGCTGTAGTCCTAAAGGGGTGCTGTAGTGTTGTCAAGGGGGTTCTCTGTCCATCAGGTGTGCTCCCCCCAAGTGCAAAAAAAAATTCTTTTTTTTCTGTTTGTGTGCGCTGTAGCCGCAAGTGCATCAACAAAGTAGCAGCGCCAAGCGTGCGCCTGTGTCATAAGTCAAGGGCCAGCTGGCTTGTCTGTTGAAGGGTGGTGTGACCCCCAAAGTGCCTGAATATAAAATACAATTTCTTTTTTTCTATGTTTGTGACTAGTGTGCGCTGTAGCCACACGTGCATCAGCAAAGTAGCAGCACCAAGTGGGCGCCTGTGTCATAAGTCAAGGGCCCACTGGCTCATCTGTTGAAGGGAGGTGTAACCCCCAAAGTGCAGGAAAAAAATAAAAAATATATTTTTTTCTGTGTTTGTGACTTGTGTGCAGTGTCCCATAAAGGCTGTAGTCCTAAAGAGGTGCTGTAGTGTTGTCCTGGGGGTGCTCTGTCCATCAGGGGTGCTCCCCCAAAGTGCAAAAAAACTATTCTTTTTTTTCTGTTTCTGTGCACTGTAGCCGCACGTGCATCAAGTAGCAGCGCCAAGTGTGCGCCTGTGTCATAAATCAAGGGCTGGCTGGCTCGTCTGTTGAAGGGTGGTGTAACCCCCAAAGTGCCTGAAAAAAAATAAATATATATTTTTCTGTGTTTGTGTGCGCCTTAGTCACATGTGCATCAATATCACATAAATGGAGGACAAAAATTTGTCTGATAAAATTAAAATAGGAAAAGATCAAGAACCACTTCCTCCTAGTGCTGAAGCTGCTGCCACTAGTCATGACATAGACGATGAAATGCCATCAATGTTGTTTGCCAAGGCCGATTCCCAATGCCATAGTAGAGGGCATATAAAATCCCAAAAGGCAAAGTTCAGGAAAATGACCTTAAAAAATAAATTTAAATCATCTGAGGAGAAACATAAACTTTCCAATATGCCATTTCCGACACGGAGTGGCAAGGAATGGCTAAGGTCCTCCCCTATGTTCATGACTAGTGGTTCAGCTTCACATGATGATGGAAGCCCTCCTCCCGCTACAAAAATCAAACAAGTTAAGCTGGCAAAAGCACAGCAAAGAACTGTGCTTTCTAATTCTAAGAAGATACCACAAATCCCCATGGAGAGTCCAACTGTGGCGACGGTTGCGATGCCTGACCTTCCCAACACTGGTCGGGAAGAGATGGCTCCCTCCACCAATTGCACGCCCTCTGCAAGTGCTGGAAGGAGCACCCACAGTCCACTTGCTGATATTCAACTTGAAGATGTTCTGATGGTGAGGTGGTTTGTTTAAATCAGGCACCAGGGAGACAGTTGTTGTCCGTGGGATGAAAAAGCCCATTACGGTCATGCCTGGGCAGAAGACCAAACATTCCACCTCTTTGGTCTGGAAATATTTCTATCCAAATCCAGACAACAACTGTCTTGCCATATTTACCATATGTAAAGGTGGAATAAGTAGGGATAGGGATGTTAACCACCTAGGAACATCCTCCCTTATACGTCACCTGCAGCGCGTTCATAGAAAGTTACTGTCAAGTTCGGAAACTGTGGCTAAGACCGTAAACAGTCCAGGGACACCTAAATCCCTTTGTCCTGTTGCATCCAAGCGCCTGCAAACCACACTGTCAACTCCCTCCTCGTCAATTTCCTCCTCAGTCAGAATCGGAAGTAGTCCTGTAGGCCATGTCATTGGTATGACTGACTTTCCTATCCGGGATTCCTCAGGATGATCCTGCATTGCTATGCCAACTGCTGCCACTGCTGCTGTTGCTGCTGGGAGTCGTTCATCATCCCAGAGAGGAAGTAGGAACACCACTACTTATTTTACTAAGCAATTGACCCTCCAACAGTCCTTAGCGAGGAGGATGAAGTACGACAGCAGTCATCCTGAAGCAAAGCAGATAACTGAGGCCTTGTCAGCTATGTTGGTGTTAGACATGTGTCCGGTATCCGCCATTAGTGCAGTGGGATTTAGACAATTGATGGAGGTAGTGTGTCCCCAGTACCAAATCCCATCTAGATTCCACTTCACAAGGCAGGCGATACCGAGAACGTACAGAAACATCAGAAAAAGTGTCCTTGGTGTCCAAAAAACCACTCATGAACCTGCCCTGCCATAACATGAAGCAAGAGGTTGTGACGCGGTGGAACTCAACCCTCTATATGCCTCAAAGGATGGAGGAGCAGCAAAAGGCCATTCAAGCCTGTACATCCACCTATGACATAGGCAAAGGAGGGGGTATGCACCTGACTCAAGCGCAGTGGAGAATGATTTCCGTGTTGTGCAAGGTTCTCCAGCCCTTCGAACTTGCCACACGTGAAGTCAGTTCAGACCCTGCCAGCTCATGAGGCTTTTGCAGAAGCATCTGGAGAGAGTGAAAGAGCAGCTAAGACGGAGCGATTCTGCATGGTATGTGGGACTTGTGGATGAAGCCCTTCATTCACTTTTCCAGGATTTGAGGGTGGTCTATCTGTTGAAATCAGACCACTACATTTTGACCACCGTGCTCAATCCTAGGTTTAAAGCCTACATGGTGTCTCTCTTTCCGACCGACACAAGCCTGCAGATGTGCAAAGACCTGCTGGTGAAAACACTGTCAGCTGAAGCGAAACATGACATGTCAACAGCTCCTTCTTCATTTTTTCTGGCAACTGGGGCTGCCAGGAAACAACTTAGGTATCCAAAGCAACCCGCTGGTGGTGATGCAGGGCAGACAAGACCAAGTTTGGACATCTGGTATGGACTGAAGGACCTGGCAACAATTTCTGACATGTCTACTGTCACTGAATATGATACTGTCACCATTGACAGAATGGTGGAGGATACATCGGTGACAACATCCAAGTAGGCATGTCAGACAGTCCGTACCTGTACTGGCAGGAAAAAGAGACAATTTGGAGGCCCCTGTACAAACTGGCTCTATTTTACCTAAGTTGCCCCCCCTCCAGTGTGTACTCCGAAAGAGTGTTTAGTTCAGCTGGGAACTGTATCAGCGAAAGGCGTAGGAGGTTGCTTCCACAAAATGTGGAGAAGATGATGTTCATCAAAATGAATTATCAATTCTTCCAGGGAGACCAGCCTCCAGAAAGTACAGAGGGACCTGTGGTGGTGGATTCATGTAGGGACAAATTAATACTGTACTCTGTGAGGATGAGGATGTACACAACACTGAAGAGGGTGAGGAATCGGTGGATGAGGAGGATGAGGACGACATCTTGCCTCCGCAGAGCCAGTTTGTGCAGGGACAGATTACTGTAATTGCCAGCTTGTTTTGTGGGGGCCCAAACGAACCAATCATTTCAGCCACAGTCATGTGGCAGACCCTTGCACTGAAATGATTGGTTTGTTAAAGTGTGCATGTCCTGTTTATAGAACTTAAGGGCAGGTGGGAGGGCCCAAGGACAATTCAATCTTGCACCTCTTTCTTTGCATTATGTACTCTTTGGGGCCTAGTTTTTCAAACTGCCATCCTGTCTGCCACTGCAGTGTCACTAATAGATGGGCCATGTGTTTATGCCGCCCACTTGTGTCGCTTAGCATAGTCATCCAGCTACCTCGGTGCAACCTTTTGGCCTAAAAACAATATTGTGAGGTGTGAGGTGTTCAGAATAGACTGGAAATGAGTGTAAATTAATAATATTGAAGTTAATAATAGCATAGGAACAGAAAAACCCACAAATTTTGTGATTTTAGCTGTTTTTATGCTTTTTTCCCCAAAAATACAGATCCAAAACACAAAACCCAGAACCCAAAACACAGAAGGGTGGTTTTGGCAAAACCATTCCAGATCCAAAACACGAATAAAGATCCAGATCCAAAACCAAAACACGAAAAGTGGCCGATGCACACCCCTACTCTATTTACAATTGTTTTAGCAGACATGATTCTTGGTAAATGCCTGTGTTGTATTTCTGTCTATGGATAGTACTTGCGAGTTTGGCCGATGGTGTAATTACTTCTATTTGTGTTTTCACCCATGTTTTTCAGGAAGATTCCTGCTTTTTCACCCATGTTTCTCATTAGTAAATCTCCATATATGAAAAACAGGGAAAACTTGCCTGTGAATATCATCTTGGATAGACACGATTCTTAGTAGCTGACTGCCCAGTGCCTGAGGGCACGGACCCGAAGTTATTCCTAGATTCTGTCTCTCTTAGCTCTCCTTCCACCCCTCTCTACTGGGACTCCCAGGACTGCTGGTGGGTGATGGTTGTTCCTTTTGGGACTCAGGCAGTCCCTGGATTCTGGGCTTCTCCTCTGTCCTGTACTCTGGTGTGTGTGAAGCACACCCACTGGTGTGGTACTGCAGTGACCCCTGTGTGCTAATGAGACTTCTGAGTTGTCAGTCCCATAAGACTTTGCTGCTTCAATAGTATGCAGATGGCAGTCTGAAATTACAATATCTCTGACTAGAGAGGAAGATATTATTGCTTGTATGTGTTTGTGAAGTACCTCAGATGAGCAACGACCTCCTGGCCTTCCTCAGGGATATGATTTTGGATTTAGATGTCAACAGTCATTTATCCATCCCTCTTTTATTTTTTTACGCATTTCCAGTGCTCTTTAGAGGTCCAACTTAAAATCACATTCCCACTAATGCTGTTCATTTGTGAGTAACAAGGAACTGGTAGGAGACTAACCACTTAGGTAACAGATTTCATGGACACAAAACAGGACCTTTTTGGGAAGCCTCTGTGATGCAATGGCACAGAATGAAACAGAAAAACAGGGATACATGATAAATGCAATTCTTTGTATTAGAGATTTTACCAGGAGCTTCCATTCGTTAAGCTTCCAGAAATGGCATTTAAAGAGCTGCCCTCTTGAGCGCTCTTTTTTCTGGTTCCTCCAAACCATCTCCCAAGAAGCACGTCACAACCCTGCACATTTCTAATGAAAAGGATGCTTATCCAGGCATCCTGCAAGATGGAAAGTGTGCTGTCAGGCAGTGATGTTACTAGAGTCTTTGGAGCCCAGGGAAAATTGAAGAACGGTGCACTCCCCCCCCCACACACACAAACGTGCGGAAAATAAATGGACCTGGTCATCTACCAAAGGGGCGTGGCCACTGAAAATGAGACATGTTCTCGTCACTCTGGGAACATTCCTTTCCATTCTATATGTACCTTACCTATACTGTAGTTTCTCACAATGTGGAACCTCTGAAGAAATGTATCCTCCCTGGGATGATGGCGTCATCAGTCAGTATTCACTATTCATGTACAGTAGGTCACATCATCCGGAAGATGCCTGTTTGTGTAGGAATATTAAGAAGGTCATCATCATACAACAGCAGTTCAACCAGACTCGTTCACCCTGTGCAACTTCCTTCCCCCTGTGTCTCTCAGCCACACAAACTCCGCCTACGTCATCTCTCAGCACACCATCACCTCGCCCCCTGGTCATCTCTCACCACACCATCACTACAACCCCCTGTGTCGTCTCTCTCAGCTACACCATTGCCTTCCCCCCTGCATCGTCTCTCAGCACATCATTGCCTCCCCCCTGCATCGTCTCTCAGCCACACCATTGCCTCCCCCCTGCATCATCTCTCAGCCACAACATCGCCTCCCCCCTGCATCGTCTCTCAGCCATACCATTGCCTCCCCCCTGCATCATCTCTCAGCCACAACATCGCCTCCGCCCTGCATCGTCTCTCAGCCACACCATTGCCTTCCCCCTGCATCATCTCTCAGCACATCATTGCCTCCCCCCTGCATCGTCTCTCAGCCACACCATTGCCTCCCCCCTGCATCATCTCTCAGCCACAACATTGCCTCCCCCCTGCATCGTCTCTCAGCCATACCATTGCCTCCCCCCTGCATCATCTCTCAGCCACAACATCGCCTCCGCCCTGCATCGTCTCTCAGCCACACCATTGCCTTCCCCCTGCATCATCTCTCAGCACATCATTGCCTCCCCCCTGCATCGTCTCTCAGCACAACACTTCTGGTGCTTTCAGCAAGATAAACACAGTTTTTCCTTTAACACTTTCACTGCTGTAACAAATGTCAGAACCTCTTGCATTTCTTTGAAATAACACTTTAGCAGTTTTGCAAACACTTTTTCTTTCTCTCCAAAGAAAAAATGCTTATCTTCACTCTCAGTCTGATGAGCTTTGCACTGTTGAGTCCACTATACAGGTGCAGTAAGCATCCATATTTCCATTAGCTGCTGTAATCCACTTTCTGAGTAGATCTTGTTGAGTAGACCTGTGTGCCCGCATTCTCCACCATATTGTAATATTGTGGGGTAATTAGCTCAGTAGATTGGTGTCAGTGGTATAGTGTTTAGATGCAGAAGTCCACACATGGCATTCCAGTAAATAAATGAAAATGGTGCTTTAGTTCCAGCATAAAATCAGGAAACAAAAATAACAAATGCCTAGCTCCTATTCACGGCAGCTAACTCACTTCTTGAGCCCTTACTAATAGAACACAGCTAATCTGTAAATGCAAAGTCTTTATCACATTAAATGTCCAAGTCCTGGTAGCTTCGCTCTGCCACATGCAGGTATGGACTGTCCTTCTGGCCCACTCACAATTTCAGTCTCAGCCCTGCTACTTGCAGGGTAACACAGGCTCTGGCCTGGCTTAGCTGGCTGCCACAGCTTCACAAGGATGGTGTCAGAGGGTTTAGGGATCTCCCTGCATCCTTCAGATCTGACCCCAGCCACCCTGCCTGTTTCACTCTGACTGTAGTCCCTCTGGACTGTCTGACTGCTCCAGCCCAACCTGGGCTCTGTGCAAAGGGCAGCCAATTAGGTGAGCTGACACCTGGCTTATCTTTCCTGTGAGGGCGGATCCCTCCAGCCCTAGACAGAATCCATGGCTCACTGTCGCCAGCTTTGGTGATACTGCCACAACACATACACATAAATATGTACATACACACGCGTATAGATATACACACATACATACACACATACCTTAAACACATTCATATATATATCGGGTCTCAGAACGAGGCAAGATGTCATCTTTCATGGACAAACATCATCATTCCTGGACTTTTGTCTTTTGGACTTTTGAATGTATTGAGTTTTGAGAAGATCCTAAAGCACTTGGAGGAAACTAGGATTGGACATATAGGGCTAAATGTAATAGGATGTGAGTTTTTTGCAAGATCAAACATTCACCTACTCACACTAGTTTGTAGGTGCGAGTTTGTCCCACAACTTGCAAATGTAATTGGGGGCCTGATTCAGCATGCATAGCTATTGCAACCGCGCTCGCAGATCGGCCGATTGTTGCATACTGCGCAAGCGTATGCACCGAACTTCACGCATGCGGTGATTGCACTGCGATTACGCACGCAGACAGGAATGCATTGCAGAGTGAGTTACAGGCCGTGAGCGATTGGGTGTGGTGACGGGGGAGTGGTTGCCAATGCGCTGGCATGCCTGTCCGTTTGAACGCCGTTGCATGCGCATGCATAAATTATCCACTGCGATTGCCTGCACAGCTTGAGTACTCACTGCGTGCAACGAGACTTGCAATTTCTGCGACGGGTCAGACCTGCTGTAATTGTGCGTGATGAGCCAATGTGCTTCGATGTTACCGATGTATATGCAGGGCTGCGAGGTATTAAGGATTTGAGAAAGCAGAAGTGGACTTCTCTATGCTGGCTGAGCAGTGGCAAACATTAGCATATATTTGCAGCTGCTTTGCATGCGATTACGCAGCTGTGATCGCAATTCCGATCCGTGCTGAATCAGGCCCAGGGTGGGAGTAGGAGGATCTGAGGGCCAGATTCAGAGCCGCTCGTAAGCGGCCGCTCGTTCGCTCCGAGCGATGTTCGCACATCTGCGCATGCGTATGGGTCATAATGCGCATGCGCCAACCAGTCATTGTGGTCGGAAATCGAGCGCTCGCTAAATAGCGAGTGCCTGCTAATTTAAGTGACAGGATGAGGCGTTTGTGGGTGGCAATAGGGGAAGGTGCTTGAAAACGGGGAGTGGTGATCCGAACGCAGGCGTTCCAAACGGTCAAAACGGGCGTTTTAAGGGTGTGCATAATTAACAAAGCAGCGTCATCGACCACGTCACTTGGTTGTTTCTTAGCCTGAACTGTTCGCATGATTGCGGTACCAAAATCCTACCACAAGCACTGCGAGCAGTTCAGATGCCTTTCGATGTACTCGATTAATCAAATAAATAGCGGAGATGACGTATGATGCGAGCGGCCAGGGGGCGTCTTTTTAAAATAGCGAGCGCATGTTTCGTTCGCTCGCTCAGACATAGAGGCGTCAACAGACCGCAAAGAGCGAGCGCTCAATTTAAATAGCCGGACCCTTTTTCTGAACGAGCGAGCACAAATAGCGTCCGGCTCTGAATCAGGCCCTGAGTTTGTAATAAATGTAAATAAGTGTGAGCTTTTCTTGGTCAAGTATCATGATAAGTTCTGAGTTTCACATAATCTTTCACAGATCAGCGAGATGTGTGGAAAAATGTAATGAAAGTGTTAAAAATGTTTAAAAAAATGACATTGGGTTCCCCCTCTAAAAGCACAACCAGCACTGGGCTTTTTGAGCCGATCCTGATTGTGAAAATATGGGGGATAAAAAATGTAGGGGTCCCCCTTATCTCACACAACCAGCACCGGGCTCTTTCTAGCGGGGGTGTAATGCCACACATTATGTATACATTAGGCCCCTTAATTCCAAATGAGCATATTTAATAATCATGTGCATCCATGGCCTGTAGGTCTGGCCTCCCAGCTCTGCCTCCCAGCGCTTTGCTCAGCTGGCATGCTGAGAGACCACACCCTGTGATTTGTGATACACTCCTGTGATGCGTGGCCATGGCCTTTTCGCCCATCTTTGCCGGGGCCAATTCTTGCACCCCTGTGTGCATCCCTCTATAATGGATCTCAACTTCAGTTCTTAAGTTCCCCTCAACAGGTCATGTTTTATGGATTTTTTTAATAATGCACAGGTGAGTTAATATATTTTCCTGGACCAGTAATTACCCACCTGTGTCCGCAGACAGAGATCCTGAAAATATGAGCTGTTGGGTGTACTTGAGGACTGGAGTTGAGAACTGCTCTATAGTTCACTCAACAACAAGGAATTGAATCCGCACTAGAAAAAATATATTGGTCTATACAGATGGGCCTATAATTGGCACATAAATATTTGTTACACAAAAACCAACTCAAAGTATTCCATATACAGAAAACCTGTATTAAATTAAGTGTTGGTGGTGTTCCTTCTGAGTCAGAATATACAAAATTCGTACAAAGAGGGCACTCTTATTGATTTGTATGATTCAGCTAAAATATAACCTTTATTAATGTATTAGTTAAAATGAATGAGTCAAAAAATTAATTAGACAAACTATGCTCGGGGTATACACAGCAAAATTTTTTGTTCAAAAAACATCAGATCCACAAATATCACTTGACAATAGTTTAGTTTCTCTCATAAATAATGTTGCTACCCAATTCTGCCACTCCTACTAATCATCAAATATATACAGTAGGTAGGACATGCAAACAACAGCGAATTTTGGCCCTGATTCAGACCCACTCGCGAGCGGCTGTCCACTCGCAAGTGGGTCGATGTTCTGCACTGAGCATGCGCACGACGGAGGGAGCTCCGTCGTGCGCATGCGCCAGACGCGACGAGCGAAGGACTTTCCTTCGCTCGTTGTGTCTGATCAAAGGGGGAGTGCTGTCGATGTTGATTGACAGCACGCCCCCTTTGGTGGGCGTGCCAGGGGCATGCCTCCCTGACGGGGGCGTTCCTAAGGGAACGCCTCCCGTCAGAAGCCGGCCCACTGACATCACTAGTGATGTCAGTGGGAGTGATTTTGGCTCTGATAGAGCCAAAATCACTTCAGGCCTTGCGGTTGAAAACCTCAACTGCAGGCTCCGGCTCGCAGTGGTGAAGACCATCGCGGCCATCAAACTGCACGCTCGTATAGGCTGTGGGTGGTGACCCACAGCTATACGAGCGTCCAGGAGGACGCTCCATAGTTATGGAGGCCGGCCCTCATTCAGAGCGTGCGCTCTGCTCAGAGCATACGGCTCTGAATGAGGGCCTTTGAGTTCCACATAAATGCACCCACATGTAATAAATTGCGTATTAATTGCAAAAATAAAAAAACTCAAAAGAAAAAACCTTTAGTGCAAAACCCTTCAGTTCAGCACTACATCATATAGGCCGACACAGCAGGTCTGATTTATATCATATCACAAAACCATGTAATGGACACATAGTTCCAACCCGGTTTATCACATTCATTAAATATACTAGGGGTGAGCGGGTTCGGATTTCTGAAATCCGAACCCCCCCGAGCCCCCCTGATCCGAGGCCGAGTCAGGTTCGACTTTTCCCGCTGACTTGGATCTGAAATCTAGGCAAAACGTCATCATCCCGCCTTCCGGGTCTCGCGGGTTTTGGATTCTATATAAGGTACCCGCGTCTGCGCCATTTCTCACTCGGCTGTGGACAGTGAAGAGGGAGGGTGGGTGTCAGGGCTGGCTGGGCTGTGTAGTGTAGTGTAGTGTAGTGTTGTGCTGCGCTGTGCTGCTGTTGTCCATAGGAGCTGTGTCCACTCCTCCAAAGTCCATAGGGGCTGGCTGTGTTGTGCTGTGCTGCTGTTGTCCATAGGGGCTGTGTCCACTCCTCCAAAGTCCATAGGGGCTGGCTGTGTTGTGCTGTGCTGCTGTTGTCCATAGGGGCTGTGTCCACTCCTCCAAAGTCCATAGGGGCTGGCTGTCTTGTGCTGTGCTGCTGTTGTCCATAGGGGCTGTGTCCACTCCTCCAAAGTCCATAGGGGCTGGCTGTCTTGTGCTGTGCTGCTGTTGTCCATAGGGGCTGTGTCCACTCCTCCAAAGTCCATAGGGGCTGGCTGGGCTGTGTTGTGCAGTCAGTTGTCCATAGGGGCTGTGTCCACTCCAAAGTCCTTTGCAGTGTCCCAGTCCTAAAGGGGTGCTGTAGTGTTGTCCAGGGGGTGCTCTGTCCATCAGGGGTGCTCCCCCAAGTGCAAAAAATTTTTTTTTTCTGTGTTTGTGAATTGTGTGCGCAGTAGCCACATGTGCATCAACAAAGTAGCACCAAGCGTGCGCCTGTGTCATAAGTAAAGGGCCGGCTGGCTTGACCGCTAAAGGGTGCTGTATCCCCCAAAGTGCACTCCAAACAAAATAAAGAATTATTTTCTGTGTTTGTGAATTGTGTGCACTGTGGCCGCATGGTTATCAACAAAGTAGCGCCAAGCGTGCACCTGTGTCATACATAAAGGGCCGGCTGGCTTGACCGTTAAAGGGTGCTGTAACCCCCAAAGTGCACTCCAAACAAAATAAAAAATTATTTTCTGTGTTTGTGAATTGTGTGCACTGTGGCTGCACGTGCATCAACAAAGGACATAGGGGCTGGCTGGGCTGTGTTGTGCAGTCAGTTGTCCATAGGGGCTGTGTCCTCTCCAAAGTCCTTTGCAGTGTCCCAGTCCTAAAGGGGTGCTGTAGTGTTGTCCAGGGGGTGCTCTGTCCATCAGGGGTGCTCCCCCCAAGTGCAAAAAAAATATATTTTTTTCTGTGTTTGTGAATTGTGTGCACAGTAGCCGCACGTGCATCAACAAAGTAGCGCCAAGCGTGCGTCTGTCTGTCATAAGTGAAAGGCCACCTGGCTCGTCTGTTAAAGGGTGGTTTAACCCCCAAAGTGCACTCCAAACTAAATAAAAAAATATTTTCTGTATTTGTTAATTGTGTGCACTGTGGCTGCACGTGCATCAACAAAGGAGCAGCACCAAGCGTGTGCCTGTGTTCCATAAGTCTGTTAAAGGGTGGTGTAACCCCCAAAGTGCACTCCACAAAAAATTAAAAATTCTTCTTTTTTTTCTGTCTGTGTGAATTGTGTGGGCTGTAGCCGCACCTGCATCCTCAAAGCAGCAGCGACAAACGTGCGTCTGTCTGTTAAAGGATTACATCGGTGACAGCATCCAAGTAGGCATGTCAGACAGTCCGTACCTGTACTGGCAGGAAAAAGAGGCAATTTGGAGGCCCCTGTACAAACTGGCTCTATTTTACCTGAGTTGCCCCCCTCCAGTGTGTACTCCGAAAGAGTGTTTAGTGCAGCCGGGAACCTTGTCAGCAAAAGGCGTAGGAGGTTGCTTCCACAAAATGTGGAGAAGTTGATGTTCATCAAAATGAATTATCAACTCTTCCAGGGAGACCAGCCTCCAGAACTTACAGAGGGACACTGTGGTGGTGGATTCCAGCGGGGACGAATTAATACTCTGTGAGGATGAGGATGTACACAACACTGAAGAGGGTGAGGAATCGGTGAATGAGGAGGATGAGGACGACATCTTGCCTCCGTAGAGCCAGTTTGTGCAGGGACAGATTAATTGCCAGCTTGTTTTGTGGGGGCCCAAATGAACCAATCATTTCAGCCACAGTCGTGTGGCAGACCCTGGCGCTGAAGTGATTGGTTTGTTAAAGTGTGCATGTCCTGTTTATACAACATAAGGGTGGGTGGGAGGGCCCAAGGACAATTCCATCTTGCACCTCTTTTTTTTCTTTGAATTATGTACTGTTTGGGGCCTAGTTTTTCAAACTGCCATCCTGTCTGCCACTGCAGTGCCACTCCTAGATGGGCCACATGTTTTTGCAGCCCACTCGTGTCGCTTAGCATAGTCATCCAGCTACCTCGGTGCAACCTTTTGGACATAAAAACACTATTGTGAGGTGTGAGGTGTTCAGAATAGACTGGAAATGAGTGGATTTTAAGGTTATTGAGGTTAATAATAGCATAGGAGCAGAAAAACGAACACATTCTGTGAATTTAGCTGTTTTTATGCTTTTTTTCAAAAAAATACAGATCCGAAACACAAAACCCAGAACCCAAAACACGCAAGGGTGGTTTTGGCAAAACCAATCCAGATCCAAAACACGAAGAAAGATCCAGATCCAAAACCAAAACACAAAGCACGAAAAGTGGCCGGTGCACACCCCTAAAATATACCCTGTGACTTTTTATACTTGTGACATGTACCACTTTTGCTGGTAACTGAATAACTAGTGTTCTCAGTATATTATCATAGGATTAAATCCTGTTTATAGTAACACAATTACCACATCCATATATCCATTATAATCATGAGCTGCGGTGTTAGATCTCTGAGTACCGGTGTCATATGTATCAGTTTATACAGAGAAAGCATGTGTTTGTGCGTCACTGTTAAATCTTCCAACTACTGTCTGTATATCAATTGCCACAATATTATTAGTAAGTGAATAAAGGAAAAAGGAAATAACAACCTCCACTCTCATGACATCTGATCTAATCTCAGCATGTCCGTAGATATAAACATAATGTCAGAATATAACGTATCAAACCACACATGCTAATGAGTGCTCTAATTGAGATAGGACTCTCAGAGCTCTCAGTTCCTGTATCACATGAGATTAATGCTCATTTAGTGGGTGTAGGTATTGGAACAAATGCATATCACCGTCTAATAAGTCGCAGTGTCTGCAGGGCTGGTTCCCGTGTCGGCTGGTCCCGGCTAAGGTAAATGGAAGACGATTGTTTCGCCTGAGCAAGCTGTGACATGATATAAATCAGACCTGGTCTGTTGACCTGTATGATTTAGTGCTGAACGGAAGGGTTTTGCACTAAGGGTTTTTTCTTTTGAGTTTTTTTATTTTGCAATTAATACGCAATTTATTACAAGTGTGTGCATTTATGTGGAACTCAAAATTCGCTGTTGCTTGCATGTCCTACCTACTGTATATATTTGATGATTAGTAGGAGTGGCAGAATTGGGTAGCCACATTATTTATGAAAGAAACTAAACTCATGTCAAGTGATATTTGCGGATTTGATGTTTTTTGAACAAAAAATTTTGCTGTGTATACCCCGAGCATAATTATTAACATAATTTGTCTAATTAATTTTTTGACTCATTCATTTTAACTAATACATTAATAAAGGTTATATTTTAGCTGAATCATACATATCAATAAGAGTGCCCCATAAAAAAGAGTCTGCTTTCTCTCCTCTTTGTACGAACTGATTCCAAAATCTTCTAATGGTTAGTTCTAGCAATATAACATGCCATGTCACAAAAAACATGTCATCTCATGCTGGTTCCACAAACATGTGTATTCCAATAGTCTTCACATTCACCAGATATCAGGGCCTGATTCAGAGCTGAACGCTCTGACCAGAGCGCTCGCTCTGAATCCGGGCCCTCCTCCATGAAAATGAAGCGTCCTCCTGGACGCTCGCACAGCTGTGGGTGACCACCCACAGCTTATGCGAGTGTCCATGATGATGGTCGCGATGGTCAAGACCGTCACGACCATCGGGCTTGCGACGGAGACCCTGCGGTAAGGTCTCGCTGCCGCAAGCCCAGGAGTGATTGTGGCTCTATCAGAGCCAAAATCACTCCCACTGACATCACTAGTGATGTCAGCGGGGCCGGCTTCAGACGTTAGGCGTTCCCATGGGAACGCCTCCGTCTGGCAGCCACACCCCCGGCACGCCCACCAAAGGGGGCGTGCTGTCAATCAACATCGACAGCACGCCCCCTTTGGTGCGAGACCCGGAGCGACGGATGGGGCAACATCGACCCGCTTGCGAGCGTCCTGCGCTCGCGAGCGGGTCTGAATGACCCCCTTAGTACAATAGTAATGTAACATGAGATTTGTAACATGAATGTGCGGCAATAAATCTGCATCAACTGCTTGATGCTTTCCTGTCTGCAAGACCACAATCTAAGGATTGTTTCCAGGCTTTTCAGGGGCATAGGAGTGTCGTACAAGCAGAAGCATAACCATGCTTCTTGGTACCCAAGGGAAAATGAAAAACGGCGCCCCCTAAAAAATGTTCTATAAAAGCATGACAGAAATCTTAATCTTCAAATTAATTAAGGCTTTTTTTTATTAAGTCAGGCCAGAGACTTTTTTTTTCATTTTAGCTAGGCCAGGGGATTTTTTTTATTAACTAAACCAGGCCAGGGGCTTTGTTTTTTATTAAATTAAGCTAGGAGTTTTTTTTATTAATTGAACCAGGCCAATTGCGTTTACTATTATTATTATTATTATTAAGTCTAGAACTATTTATAAATGAACTATGGGCCTGATTCAGACCCACTCGCAAGCGACTGTTCGCTCGCAAGTGGGTCGATGTTGTGCTCTGCGCATGCGCACAACGGCGGGAGCTCCGTCGTGCGCATGCGCCAGACGCGACGAGCGAAGGACTTTCCTTCGCTCGTTGTGTCTGATCAAAGGGGCGTGCTGTCGATGTTGATTGACAGCACGCCCCCTTTGGTGGGCGTGCCGGGGCGTGCCTCCCTGACGGGGGCGTTCCCAAGGGAACGCCTACCGTCAGAAGCCGGCCCACTGACATCACTAGTGATGTCAGTGGGAGTGATTTTGGCTCTGATAGAGCCAAAATCACTCCGGGGCTTGCGGTTGAAAACCTCAACCGCAGGCTCCGGCTCGCAGTTTCGATGGTCGCGATGGTCACGACCATCGCGGCCATCAAACTGCATGCTCGTATAGGCTGTGGGTGGTGACCCACAGCTATACGAGCGTCCAGGAGGAAGCTCCATTTTTATGGAGGGTGGCCCTCATTCAGAGCGTGCGCTCTGCTCAGAGCGTACGGCTCTGAATGAGGGCCTATGCCTTAAAGTTAGGTCATGGGGGGAGAGTGAGCTTGTGAGCAGACAAAAATGTTTGTTACTAGGGCAAGCCTGTCACCCTCATTACCATGGCACTAAGTTAGAAAGCCAAACTTTACTGTTATTCTTACTGCAGCGCAAAGTTTACAGCTCAGCTGCTGTCCTGGGGGGATGCAGTCATGTGATCGGCGGCCGCAAGTCCGCCAGTCACAAACCCGACAGTATAATCCCAGCAAGGGTTCTAACATAAGCGTGGAAATACCGCCGCCTATGTTAATCCCGATGCCGGGACCCCAACAGGATGCCAGGCCGATCGTCCAATGCCGGGGTTAAGTATCCATGTAGCAGGGAATGGGGGGGTTAGGTTTAGGGACCCTTGGGGGGATTTAGGGTTAGGCACCCCCCCGGTTAGGGTTAGGCTAGGGGAAGGGTGGGTTAGGGTTAGGGTGCGGGGAGGGGGGGGTTAGGTTTAGGCACCCCTGGGGGGAGGTTAGGTGAGGCACTAGGGAGGAGTTTAGGGTTAGACACCACTAAAGGAGGGTTAGGGTTAGGGGAAGAGAGGGGAAGGTTAGGTACTTTACTTACCTCCGTCGGGATCTGCGCTGTTCGGCCTCCCGGCGTCAGGATTTTGACTGCCGGGCTCTTGTCCGGTGGTCATTCATACCGATTCTGTCCTGGGACCTACAGGCTTCTTAGACTATCTGTAGATAATGATGATTAAATTAAATTGCAGGCAGAGCTCTGTCCACACCAGTGGTGTATCTAAGGGGTTTAGCGCCCAGGGCAAGGGAATAAACAACGCCCCCCTAATTACCCCATGGACTTAGTGCCCAACAACCTGGTGGTCTAGGTAGGAATGGTTTGTATCTTACCTGTCCTCAGCCACAGTCTTCTGTTGCTGTCCCGTCCTGGCCAGTGGCACCTCCGCCGGAGCTTTTCTATCTCTAGCCCGGCATCTTCTGGCCTCTTCCAGTGCCACCGGAGCTCTTCCCTTGATGTCTGCCTCCTCCGCCCACCACAGAACTCACTTGTCTGCCCAGTGGGGACTGATGTCAGATGCCGTGGGTGGAGCCAGCCATGACGTGGCTCACAGTGGCCACTTTCTATTGGTTGCCGGTCTGTAATTGGCTCGTGGCCAGTGCCAAATTCAAATGGCCGCTGGTCCAGCGACAAATGTCACCCACCGACAGAGCCACCCTCTAACGGGGCACCCTGGTTATGCCACTGGTCCTCACTTACTTACCTCATTTACCATGCTGAGCCACACCATCAGCCCCACTCTGGTGCCATTCCTGCCCACATTTACCATAGCAACAGTTACACTAGGGATGTTAGTTTTCCAGACCCTATTGGTGAATGGGATTCTCCAACAGAGGATCCACACCCAGCTTTGACATCTCCATCTACCTCCCCGCCCACCCCATGATGCATGTGCAAGGCAGATCCTAAATCATCACATGCAGTGCCTCCAAAGGCTGTTTTCGGGTGGAAAGACGGTCTGCTTCTTCAGACACAGATTTCCTGGTCCCCGGGAGAGGAGCTCCAGTGACCATTCTGAGTGAGCTTAGGCTTACTCATATGGCCGATGGCTGTGACCATTGTGACTGAACATTGCAATGGTGATCCAATGCTGAATCTTCAGACCTAGTACTCCTGCCAGCAGGAGGCATATTTTTTCTTTAGACATCTACTGTGGCAAAACCATACTTTCTCATTGCTGCTGTGTCAAAAGCTGCAGTGGCGATGCTATCAGCGTACAACTCTGAATCGCACCCTTAGTTCTCATTCAGGGTTGATAATAAGAGCAAAGAGCAAGGCCGATGCCCAATGTCATAATAGAGGGCACATACAATCCCAAATGACAAAGTTCAGGAAAATGACCTTGAAAAAAACATTTAAATCAGCTGAAGAGAAACGTAAACTTGCCAATATGCCATTTACGACACGGAGTGGCAAGGAACGGCTAAGGTCGATCCCTAGTATGTTCATGACTAGTGGTTCAGCTTCACATGACGATGGAAGCCCTCCTCCCATTAAAAAAATCAAAAGAGTTAAGCTGGCAAAAGCACAGCGAAGAACTGTGCTTTCTAAGAAGATATCACAAATCCCCAAGGAGAGTCCAAGTGTGGTGGTGGTTGCGATGCCTGACCTTCCCAGCACTGGACGGGAAGAGGTGGCTCTTTCCACCATTTGCACGCCCCCTGCAAGTGCTGAAAGGAGCACCCACAGTCCACTTGCTGATATGCAAATTGAAGATGTCACTGTTGAAGTACAACAGGATGAGGATACTGGTGTAGCTGGCGCTGAGGAGGAAGTTGGCGAGGAGGATTCTGATGGTGATGTGGTTTGTTTAAATCAGGCTCCGGGGGAGACAGTTGTTGTCCGTGGGATGAAAAAGCCCATCACGGTCATGCCTGGGCAGAAGACCAAACATTCCACCTCTTTGGTCTGGCAATACTTCTATCCAAATCCGGACAACAACTGTCTTGCCATATGTACCTTATGTAAAGGTGGAATAAGTAGGGGTAGGGACGTTAACCATCTAGGAACATCCTCCCTTATACGGCACCTGCAGCGCGTTCATAATAAGTTACTGTCAAGTTCAGAAACTTTGGCTAAGACCGTAAGCAGTCTAGGGACACCTAAATCCCGTTGTCCTGTTGTATCCAAGCGCCTGCAAACCACACCGTCAACTCCCTCCTCGTCAATTTCCTCCTTAGTCAGGATCGGAAGTAGTCCTGCAGGCCATGTCACTGGCATGACTGACTCTCCTATCCCGGATTCCTCCGGAGGATCCTGCATTGCTACGCCTCCTGCTGCCGCTGCTCTTGTTCTGCTGCTGGGAGTCATTCATCATTCCAGAGAGGAAGTAGGAACACCACTACTTTTACTAAACAATTGACCCTCCAACAGTCCTTAGTGAGGAGGATGAAGTACGACAGCAGTCATCCTGAAGCAAAACGTATAACTGAGGCCTTGACTGCTATGTTGGTGTTAGACGTGCGTCCGGTATCCGCCATTAATGCAGTGGGATTTAGACAATTGATGGAGGTAGTGTGTCCCCGGTTCCAAATCCCGTCTAGATTCCACTTCACTAGGCAGGCGATACCGAGACTGTACAGAAACGTCAGAAAAAGTGTCCTCAGTGTCCTGAAAAATGCCGTTGTACCCAATGTCCACTTAACCACGGACATGTGGACAAGTGGAACAGGGCAGACTAAGGACTATATGACTGTGACAGCCAACTGGGTAGATGTATCACCATAAGCAGCAACAGCAGCAGTGTCACCGGTCGCAGCATCTCAGAAACGCCAGCTCGTTCCAAGGCAGGCTACGCTGTGTATCACCGGTTTCAGTAAGAGGCACACCGCCGACAACCTCTTAGAGAAACTGAGGGAAATCATCGCCCAGTGGCTTACCCCACTTAGACTCTCCTGGGGATTTGTGATATCTGACAATGCCACCAATATTGTGCGGGCATTACATCTGGGCAAATTCCAGCACGTCCCATGTTTTGCTCACACAATAAACTTGGTGGTGCAGAATTTTCTGAAAAGCGACAGGGGCGTGCAGGAGATGCTTTGGGTGGCCCGAAAAATTTCAGGCCACTTTCGCCATTCAGCGACTGCGTGCTGAAGACTGGAGCGCCAGCAAACACTCTTGAACCTGCCCCGCCATCACCTGAAGCAAGAGGTTGTGACGCGGTGGAACTCAACCCTCTATATGCTTCAGAGGATGGAGGAGCAGCAAAAGGCCATACAAGCCTATACATCCACCTATGACATAGGCAAAGGAGGGGGTATGCACCTGACTCAAGCGCAGTGGAGAATGATTTCCGTGTTGTGCAAGGTTCTCCAGCCCTTCGAACTTGCCACATGTGAAGTCAGTTCAGACACTGCCAGCTTGAGTCAGGTCATTCCCCTCATCAGGCTTTTGCAGAAGCAGCTGGAGAAAGTGAAGGAGGAGCTAAGACGGAGCGATTCCGCTCGGCATGTGGGACTTGTGGATGAAGCCCTTCATTCGCTTTGCCAGGATTCCAGGGTGGTCAATCTGTTGAAATCAGACCACTACATTTTGGCCACCGTGCTCGATCCTAGGTTTAAAGCCTATGTGGTGTCTCTCTTTCCGGCTGACACAAGCCTGCAGAGGTGCAAAGACCTGCTGTTGAACACACTGTCAGCTGAAGCGGAACGTGACACGTCAACAGCTCCTTCTTCATTTTCTTCCGCAACTGGGGCTGCCAGGAAAAAACTTAGGTATCCTAAGCAACCCGCTGGCGGTGATGCTGGGCAGGCAGGACCAAGTTTGGACATCTGGTCCAGACTGAAGGACCTGGCAACAATTTCTGACATGTCTACTGTCACTGCATATGATACTGTCACCATTGACAGAATGGTGGAGGATTACATTGGTGACAGCATCCAAGTAGGCATGTCAGACAGTCCATACCTGTACTGGCAGGAAAAAGAGGCAATTTGGAGGCCCCTGTACAAACTGGCTCTATTTTACCTGAGTTGCCCCCCCTCCAGTGTGTACTCCGAAAGAGTGTTTAGTGCAGCCGAGAACCTTGTCAGCAAAAGGCGTAGGAGTTTGCTTCCACAGAATGTGGAGAAGATGATGTTCATCAAAATGAATTATCAGCTCTTCCAGGGAGACCAGCCTCCAGAACATACAGAGGGACCTGTGGTGGTGGATTCCAGTGGGGACGAGTTAATACTCTGTGAGGATGAGGATGTACACACTGAAGAGGGTGAGGAATCGGTGAATGAGGAGGATGAGGATGACATCTTGCCTCCGTAGAGCCAGTTTGTGCAGGGACAGATTAATTCCCAGCTTGTTTTGTGGTGGCCCAAACGAACCAATCATTTCAGCCACAGTTGTGTGGCAGACCCTGGCGCTGAAATAATTGGTTTGTTAAAGTGTGCATGTCCTGTTTATACAACATAAGGGTGGGTGGGAGGGCCCGAGGACAATTTCATCTTGCACCTCTTTTTTTTCTTTGCATTATGTACAGTTTGGGGCCTAGTTTTTCAAACTGCCATCCTGTCTGCCACTGCAGTGCCACTCCTAGATGGGCCACATGTTTGTGCAGCCCACTCGTGTCGCTTAGCATAGTCATCCAGCTACCTCGGTGCAACCTTTTGGACATAAAAACACTATTGTGAGGTGTGAGGTTTTCAGAATAGACTGGAAATGAGTGGAAATTAAGGTTATTGAGGTTAATAATAGCATAGGAGCAGAAAAACCTACAAATTCTGTGATTTTAGCTGTTTTTATGCTTTTTTTCAAAAAAATACAGATCCAAAACACAAAACCCAGAACCCAAAACACAGAAGGGTGGTTTTATCAAAACCAATCCAGATCCAAAACACGAAGAAAGATCCAGATCCAAAACCAAAACACAAAACACGAAAAGTGGCCGGTGCACACCCCTAGTGCAAATGAATCTACAGTATTTTTTGCATGCAGGGAAAGTACTGGCTGCTTTTGCATGTAATGTCACTGTGCAGCTTTATTTTTACACTGAAATTTAGAATTATGCTCGGAAAAGCTCTCCCCATTATGTGGAATTCTGACCATTGAAATGCAGGCTGACAAATACATTGTTTAGGCTTGCTCTGGGAGAACAAATAAGAATATAGTTTAGATGATATTCCTGAATGGGTATTTTACATAAGTCAGTACGGTTCATTTACATATGAGCAACAAAAGCATAAAAGCACAAAGCAAATGCAGCTTTGTGATGCAACATGCCTACTTTTTAGCATAGTGCACCTATTTTTATGGTAAGCGCTTAGATTTGTAGAACACTGGCTGCTTTTTAATCATTTATTTACTAGAGGGGTCTCTCCCATTCATTCCCATATCGCATTTATTTTAGCAGGGTTTCTACAGGCTGTAAACCCCTAGTGACTCCAATAGATCTTTGAAATGAATGGAAACAGCTCTAGGCAAATTCAGAAACACATTTGAATGTGAGCAGCTCATATCAACTGGGGTGTACCGCATGGGAACTGAACCACTATCAAATGCATGCTCGTACGCATAATGTTTATAATATATGTTTTCACATGCCAGTTTTGTCCAATAAAATTCCTGTCATAGACATTAAATTCTAACATTAACATCAAAATTACATATTGAAAATTGCTAATAACAGTGTCGTAAATAATAAATTTTGCTCCCCCTTGCCAAAAAAATTTCTAGCGCCCCCTCCCCCAGAGAAAAAACCAAACAAACCATAAAACACCCCAAAAAACAAAGAAGACATATAAAGATGACACATTTATTAGTTAATAACTAAATACAGTGAAAAACTTTGCAAGCTCCATACACTATGCTGCTGCTGGTGTTAGAAGTAGTGCAGGGAAAGGGTCAGGATGAGATTAGTAGTAGTAGTAGTGCAGAGCAGGGGGCAGCATGGGAGTAGTAGTGGAAAGCAGGGGTCTATGGGACAGAATGGGAATAGCAGTGGGAGGTAGGGGGCAGGATAGGAGTAGCAGTGGGAGGCAGGGGCAGGATGGGAGTAGCAGTGGGAGGCAGGATGGGAGTAGCAGTGGGAGGCAGGGGCAGGATGGGAGTAGCAGTGGGAGGCAGGATGGGAGTATCAGTGGGAGGCAGGGGCAGGATGGGAGTAGCAGTGGGAGGCAGGATGGGAGTAGCAGTGGAAGGCAGTGGGCAGGATGGGAGTGGTGGTGGGAAGCAGAGGACAGCATTGGAGTGGAAGGACTCGCTGGGAAGGTCACAGTAATCTGAAGGAGAATCTATGGGGGTCACCTCATCTCTGCTGCTCCCAGGTCCCAGCCGCTGTCTCTCCATCCATGAACAGTGCTGGCTGCAGCAGGACCTGGCGTGTCCTGCTCCTCCTACTTTCATCCACACCGCAGCACGCCAGCGCTTACCCCTCTCCTGTGTCTCCTCCCCCTCTGCTCCCTGCGTGGTTCAGCCGACCTCCAAGAAGCAGCTCCAGGGTACAGCCCGAGCCATTACATAGAGGCAAGGTGGCGGACAGGCAGCGGAGGCTGAGGGAAGGGGACACTGCTTATGACGGCTTCCGGGTTGTGTTCCATAGGGGATCGCAAATCCCCGGAGCGAGGCAGCTGGCACTGGCTGACATATGAATCGGCCTATGCCATGTAGAATGTACAATGCACTAGTGTAGCAATGGGCCATGTGCCTCTCCCCCTTCAATGCCCTTAAGCCACTGCAGGGTCTGTTGGGGCTGTTGTTATGCCACTGGCTTATAAACCTTTGTATAGGATGGTCTGGCGTTTTCCAATGTAAAAGTTTTCATCTTTTTTGTGATATAATAAAAATATATAGTAATAGAGGTAAATAATTTCAAATACATTTATTGAGTTTCTGACTAAATAAAGAAATTAAAAAAGTGAAAAACAAATTTACTGTATAATAACACTATGAACTGTAATTCTCTTTAACTAGATTTAGTTTTATTGTTCTTTTTAAACCATAGGATAGTTCTATAGAAATAATTTATACTTTGGCATTAATGAAAACCAAAACACTGCGTTATTAGCAATGAAGCAAGTAAATAAGAAATGCCTTTTAACTAAAGTAACCTTTTAAGAAATGCCTACAAAATATTTTCTCATTCATTTCCCTAATATAGACCCCATATTCTTGTGCAATCATTCACAGTATTACTGCGCTGTGCTAATAGTAAATATATTCCTCCTCGTCTTTCCTGACTCTGCTTACCCTAGACAGTCCAGCAGCTGCTGCAGATTTACACAATAAGTAGGCAATCAATTTTACCTCTTCCATTAGGAATTTTATTTCTGTTACGGAAATAAAAAATTAGCACAATTGCAGTTACATAAAAGTTACACATTTTGTTAATTCTATGACACCATATCATAATTTCTGGAGAGAGCGGCTCTCATATCACCATGACAATTATTTCAACTATACAATATAGGGAGGGAGATGTATCAAAGCTTAAAGAGAGATAAAGTGGAGAGAGTTAAAGTACCAACCAATGAGCTCCTAATTGTCATTTTACAGGCTGTGTTTGAAAAACGACAGCTAGATGCTGATTGGTTGCTACTTTATATCTCTCCACTTTATCTCTCTCCACTTTATCTCTCTACAAGCTTTGATACTGGAGCTCCACAATTATAGAATACTCTATTTTTCTTGGATTTGTCATTAGTTTGAATAGACGTATGGTGACAGGTGGCTAAGACTTTGAGGAAGCACTTTGCATAGTGCACCAGATTTGCTTTCAGCCATCATCATAGTTATTATATACCTACCTGTACCTACCTTATACTAGGAGCAAAATATACACCTGCAAACAGGTGTATTTTCGAGATGTAGCTATTATCCCTACTGTCTTGATGCCGGCACCCAGAATGCTGGTGCCGGAATCCCGACACCAGTAAGAATCCTGGCGCCGGCCTCCCGTCCGCCGGCATCCCGACAGTAAATTTTGGGGTGAGGGAGAGGGTTAGGCACTAGGGAGAGGGTTGGGTTTAGGCTGCGGGGAGGGAAGGTAAGGGGAAAGAGAGTATACTTACCTCCTTCATAACGGGATTGTGACCCTGTCGGGATGCCGGCGTCAGGGTTCTGACCACCGGGATCCCGAAGGCCAGTGCGGCATCCCGTACCCAACCCGTATTTCACTTATGTCAAACTCTCTATAGCCTATAGTTCCATTAACACACTCTTTCTGAACTTTGTCTTACATGAGAAAGCAGCATTACAACTCAGTTGAATGATGTCATTGAATGATGCTCACAATCGATGGTCGATCTCATCGCAGTGTCACTAAGCACATATACATTTTGCATGGCTCTCTGTCTCAGTTGAATCTCAATTAAACACAAGGAAAACCTCCTATACTGCATTTTCTGCTTATGATGTTACTATTTTCTGTTTATGGAACTACTCCATATAATCTGGTTCTAACTGATATTTGGACCATAATGCTTAGTGTGCCCACTCCACCATAACTCATTGTCTTATATTTAAGGTCCGTTTGACATTTTGTTACAAAAAACAAATCTGTGTATAGACTCCTCAAATATGCGTAAAACTCCTTCTCAAAACAGCAAGGCATGTAGAAATCATTTTAACCATTTAATCCACTGGTGACACTTTACATGTATTTGTGTACACTCTTTAGGGAGCATTGTGCAGTAAGAATTCACGCAATGGGGCTTATGTAATAGCCTGCGAGATGCAAGATCTGGTGACATACACTAAGGGTGAGTCTGTCCGATTTTTTAAGCGGCAATCATTTAAAGACAAAACCAGGTTGGTGTTGGCTTTTTAATGATTGCCATTTTAAAAATATGGGCAGACTTGCTGGAATCTCACCGGAGCCTGAATCCCCAATATATGCATTGCTATTGAGCATGCTCATATGTCCCAATAATAGTGGGGTGGTGGCATTATAGATTGCTCTGTTTCAGGAGTGAAACATCTACAGAATGCTCTGTGTAAATGATGTGTCTTATACATGGGTTGGAACATAAAGCACCAAAGGCTGTTTGCCAACAGGCTCTGATTATGTAAATCTGCTTCTTTAAAGTTAATTTGTTGTCCAAACTTCAAAGGAGGATGCCAGGAAACTTCAGCCACTAAAATGATTTCTTTTGTTACAGGAAATTATTTCAATGTCATTTAAATGTCATCAAAGAAAAAAGATGGAGGTTCTAGAAGATGTGTTAAAGGATTTTTTTGCAGTACATTTAATCTCTCTCTTCTACCTTTCTTCTGCATCAGGTCGGCTCCACGCACCCAGAATGTGCTCTTGTTCTTCAGGTCCTAGAGCAGGAGGCTGAATGTTACAAGAAAATTAGATCAGAGAATGAGTCATTATACATCTCTACCAGTGGAGGTAAAAGTCGTGGGTCTTGAATGTCAGAAAAAAAACGACAAAAAGTACAAAGTTATTTGCAGAAAACCAGTATCAATATTATTTTTCTTTTCTTTCATGGTCTGCAATCACTTTCAATGGGCAAATCATCACTATGAAAACCTTTTATACTGTTTCCCATAAAGGTATCATAATCTTCTTACTAAGCTGTGATACAGTGGACTGTCACTGTATTACAGAGGAACCCTGTTTGCTATCTTACTATAAGGAAATGTCAGTGCAATATCATATATTATTTTGGAGTAGGTAATTAAATAATTAATTATTAAATATCTACTGTTTACTACTCTTCTGTGATTATCTATAGTAATTACCACTGGAAAACCATGGGATAGAATCCCTGAATAATATATGATTATATGCAGAGTAGATAGAGAACCCTTTTTCATCAAACTCATTTTGACAGGTACCACGCCCTTGCCCTGGCACTCCCAGTGTTCCTCCCATTTTGATAGTATTTCATATCAAATATTAGCTTTATATCAGTTTGATATCAAAATGTTATATAAAAGTGGTTAGAAGCCGCTGTTAAACAGACATTTCAAAAAACCTCCTGTGTATAATGAATATTGTTTATTTGATTCAGACGAAATAGCTATAAAAGTAAGAACCTTAGACATATCACCAGCAGTAAGATATCAAATGCCTCAGGTCTGCTTAAATTGAAATAATGCATTGTTAGACAGGCTTTGATGGGTCGAATTATAAAATAAGCTTATAGGCTATATGTTATGATCTTACTTTTAGCAGTCTGCTATGCCTACAAACAAAAGATCTGGTGCGTCATGACACGTTGCTAACTTAAAACGGATGAAAAAAGCGTATTACACGGTATTAAACCCCGGCAGTTATAGCAGATTTGATAAATATTATAAGACCAATAAAGGCATGTTTAAAAGAACCGATATTAAAAAATGGATGCAAAAACAAGATGCATATATTACATAAACCGGCTAGGAAAAACTATAAAAGGAATATGATTTGTGTATCGGCTATAAATCAGCAATGGCAATGCGACTTGGTATCGCTCATAGACCATGCAGAGTACAACAATGGTTTTAAGTATATATTAACTATTATCAATATATTCAGTAAGAGAGCACGGGCAGTAAGCCTAACTTCTAAGAACACTACGACTGTCGCTAATGTTTTGAAAAAATATTTCAGCAGGATTGCATACCAAATAAGCTGCAAACCAACCGCGGTAAAGAGTTTCTAAACAAAACCCTAAAAAAAGTTTTAGAAAAATACGATATACACCATTTTACGACCAACAATGATGTCAAAGCGGCGATCATAGAACGCTTTAACAGGACTTTAAAAACATGGATGTGGCGCTATTTCACAGCACAGAATACTTACAGTTATATAGATGTTTTACAGGACTTCATACGTACGCCATGTGAAGTGAATGCCTCTAACGCTTTGAGTATTTTCAAGACGATGTATGGCGAATAATTTAAAACTATTAAAATTCAGCTTTGTTTAGCCATCGGTGAGCACGTACGCATCTCCAAATATAAGGATATATTTCAGAAAGGCTATGAACAGTGGGCCTGATTCAGAGCCGCTCATAAGCGGCCGCTCGTTCGTTCCGAGCGCTGTTCGCACAACTGCGCATGTGTACGGATCGTAATATGCATGCGCGAACAAGTCAGTGCGGCCGAAAATAGTTTGTTCGCTAAATAGCGAATGCCTGCTATTTTGAGTGACAGGAGGAGGCGTATGTGGGTGGTAACAGGGGAAGGTGCTTGAAAACGGGGAGTGGAGATCCGAACGCAGGCGTGCTTAAAGGTCAAAACGGGCGTTTTATGGGTGTGCATAATTAATACAGCAGCGTCATTGACCACGTCACTGGGTTATTTTATAGTCAGAACTGCTCGCAAGATTGCTGCAGGAAAAACCAACCACAAGAATAGCGAGCAGTTCATACGCTGGTCGATGTACTCGATTAATCTAATAAATAGCGGACATGACGTAGGATGCGAACGGCCAGGGGGCGTAGTGTTCCAAAAAAGACCGCATGTTTGGTTCGCTCGTTCAGACCTAGAGGCGTGAACAGACCGCAAAGAGCGAACGGTTCATTTGAATAGCCACCCCTTTTTACTGAACGAGCAAGCGCAAATAGCGTCCGGCTCTGAATCAGGCCCAGAATTCACATCCAATTGTTCGTGTGAACAGGATCATATAGATTGAAATGACAACGTCCAGTGATACATTTATTCATTTAATAGTATCCTATTGATTTATATTTTATGGTTACCTCTTCTTGCTAGTTTTTAACATTTGTTTCCTGGGATCAGGGTGTTCCCATTTAGAGGTTAAAAGCTGCTGACAGATGCACAGGGTAAAAGTACCATTTGTTTTTTCAGTATGAACAAAATATTTGTCATACAGGATGTAAACACTAAAGGACTAAAGCTGCTTATACGTTGGCGGATCTGTACGGCAAAGTTACAACAGGCAGTTTTTACCCCAAAGAACTTCAAACCATTTCCAAAAACTATAACAGAATTTACAAAGTGGAAAAGATTTTAAAAAATAAGATGGTCGGAGGTCGCAAATACGCGTTGGTCAAGTAGTGCGGTCACCCTGCAAAATGTAACAGTTGGGTCGCTGCGTAGGAGATAAAAGATATATAAAGCGCATCACGCTCTAAACAAGGAGACAGATGGATGATAAGTTGTTCTACATAACCTTGCCCAGCAATACCTCAGCAGACACATTCCCACAAAATCAGATTTCTAACTATACACCAAAACTTGCAAAGCCGATACACTTAAGTTGCAAATGGAATGTAGCTCTTACAGAAATACATACCTGCACACATGGAATACAATCGATATACGTGATTGTGTGTTGAAAATAAAAAGGTGGGATGGCCCGAATGCAGATGTCATGAGGGTGTGCATTAAACCAGGTTTTTATGAAACAATTGATGCGCTACTCAAAGTATTCAATGCTGAAATTGATTGACATAAACTGGACGGAGTGTTAACACTATGGTATGATCTGAACGTGCCGTATCCTTTGACAATAAGCCGATGTACTACCTCACAGCTGGCGCTAAGCTGACAAGAATACTGGGCTTAGAACCTAAAACTAGGTTTTTAAAGCCGTGCGCCGACATCAACGGAGGACAATATACATTGTATACAGACATTATCGAACACCAGAGGGTCGGTGGTAGTTATGTCCCGCTAGTACACATGGTTGAAATTAAGGGTCGTAACAACAATATGGTCACCATTCGATACTAAAAGCCCAATTACGTACCTTTGTGCAAAGACCTTTTTGACAAGATTTCTGAAGAGATACAGAATGACCAGAATGAGAACATCGCATTTAAGTTTGGGAAAGCGATCGTGAAACTACACTTTAGACGTCGCAAAAACGATAGATATTAACTAAACAGAATGGTCGCTGTTAAACATTATGGCGATCCGGCTCTATAAGCGCAATATTATAAAACGCAAGCCGGTAATGGTTTACCCGGTTTTCACAGCAGCGCGTACATGTACAGATGCGGTTTAGGCAGTATATTTGGAAGTCTCTTCAGAAAAGCGGTGCCTCTTTCCCGGAGAGGTTTAGCGTTAGCTAAACCACACGTGAAGACCGCGGTGCGTAATATCGTGTAAGACATTATCGGACAAGCCACAACGGCTGTGGTGAATAAAATACACGAGGCGAATCAAGCAAAACAAGATGGTTCAGGAATAATATACTGTATACAAGAAAAGCCGTGTCTAAAAGAAAACGGAAGCGTATGGTAGCACTTCCGCCTTGGGGCATACCCTTTTTAAATAAAAGCCAGAGATGGCGCAACTTAAAGAAGAAGAGAAAACCGAAGCGCGGGGTTGGTGATATTTTTTAAACAACATGTCTTTCATACACACAGAGGGCCTGATTCAGAGCCGCTCGTAAGCGGCCTCTCGTTCGCTCCGAGCGATGTTTACCCAACTGCGCATGCGTACGGATCGTTATACGCATGCGCGAACCAGTCAGTGCGGTCGAAATTCATGTGCTCGCAAAATAGTGGTAACAGGGGAAGGTGCTTGAAAACGGGGAGTGGAGATCAGAACGCAGGCGTGCATAAAGGTCAAAACGGGCGTTTTATGGGTGTGCATAATTAAAACAGCAGCGTCATTGACCACATCACTGGGTTATTTTATAGCCAGAACTGCTCGCAAGATTGTGCTGGCAAAAACCAACCACAAGAATAGCGAGCAGTTCATACGCTGGTCGATGTACTCAATTAATCTAATAAATAGCGGACATGACGTAGCATGCGAGCGGCCAGGGGGCGTATTTTTAAAAAAAACGACTGCAAGTTTTGTTCGCTCGTTCAGACCTAGAGGCGTGAACAGACCGCAAAGAGCGAACGGTTCATTTGAATAACCACCCCTATTTTCTGGACGAGTGAGCGCTAATTGCGTCCGGCTCTGAATCAGGTCCAGAGTCTGTAAAATGCGCAAAAACAGAGCTGGATCTTTTTGATGTTCCCCTGACACAAACTAGTGTAGAGAAATGACTATATGTCGAAGTTCAAAATTTAGCTTGAATTTTATATAACGACCAGCGGCGAACACTACTACAATCTGAACAACACCCTGCTGTACGTGACATGCAAGATCGTACAAACCGATAACACACATATAGCCCAAGGGGCTTGGGTCGCCCTTATTAATTACCCCATAGCAACTTTATTCAGCCAAATGGCTGATACTTTGGGGGATAAGCTCATATCACAATCCAACAACGGTTGAATTGCTAGGGCCCCTTCACTGCGACCATTTCCACCAACATAAACTAATTTTAAATGGTGTTGACCTGAATATTAAGCTCACCAGAAACAAAGGCTCATTCTGCTTCATTTTGGCTGAAGCAGATGCCTTTAAAATACAGATCGTCGCAGCATCCCTGTTTGTGAAAAGAGTGCAGGTCTCATCGGCCGTGCGGATTGGACAAGCGCAGGCCCTGCTAAATGGCAGGGCAAAATACATAATTGACTGCGTCGGAATGAAAATCTACAGCGTACCTACAGGCAGTAGAGTGTTTAATCTAGAAAATCTTTTTTTAAGTCAAGTGCCGAAAATGGTCATAGTCGGGTTTGTGGACAACGAAGCATTTTCAAGAGCCCTTGATCGGAACCCCCTTTGTGTTCAACATAAAAATGTGAGCTTTGCATCCCTTTTTCTGGATGGAACGTCGCACCTGGCAAAACCATTTCAACCAGGCTTTGAACACAGTAATGCTGTAAGAGTATATGTTGCTCATACAGATCACAAATAAGCAGAAATCTGACGCCGGAATACTAATTGACCGTGAAGAGTACCTTAATGGCTACATGCTATTTGCTTTTGATCTGTCGCCGGAGCAGGAGTGCGGAGAACACCTTTCCCTGATAAGAACGGGCAATCTATGCGCTGAATTCCGCTTTGCAGAAGCGCTGGATTGGACAATCAAATTTACGCTCTATTTAATAATATAATTGAGATTAATCAAGTGCTGTATGATTACCTATAAGTAAAATAAACTATTTTAATATTTAATATTTTACTGAATCTTTTAACAATTATTATTACTTGATTAAAAAAAAGAAAAAAAAAAAGAAAGAAAATGAACACGCTACAGATAATTTGCATTCTGTACGCAGAACCAAGCACATTATTTTAAAGGAACCAACACGTGTGATATGTTGCCTACCAATAAACTGATGCATTACCCCTGCGTGTTTGTAATCAATACGCATAGTAGCGGACAGCCCGGCGAACACTGGTTGGCCGTTTATTTTAATGAAGCAGGGATTTGTTATTTCTTTGATTCTTAAGGACTTGCACCAGACAGCGTAATTTTCCCAAAGAATATCATAAAGTTTTTACATTTTAATTAAAAAATAATTTATCAAGAAAACCGCCGGTTACAAGGTTTTTCAAGCGCTGTATGCAGACAATATTGTATTTACTTTATATTTTTGATGTGTAAGAACTACAAATATGAGGAAATTCTGTCCCGATTTAGTATTCATACAAAATGTAAAGACCGTTTAGTTGCAATGTTTGTAAGGCGTCTGCCGAAAAGGCATTGTTTGAGATGTTATATGGATAAATGTATACAGAATTGTGTAACTTGTAATCATCCCTGTGTTTGAAACATTTTATGTACAATGTTTCATAACTATAATAAACAATGGTTTTAAACTTTATGTTGTTGTGTGGTAGTGAGCTTTTTCTAAAAACACAGATTAGAAACAAAGAACAAAACAGACCATTCTAAATCATAAACATAAACATATTTTATTGTAACATAAAAAGTTTATTTACAGATACATCATCATTACAATATTTTAACAATTGTAAACAGAACGATGTTTGAAGCATTTTATGTACAATGTTTCAAAGCTATAATAAAGAAACATTTTTAAACTTTATTACAATACCAACGCTTAAAAATAATATACAATAGAAATAGATTATAGCCTCAACCACGGGGAATCCTGTAACAATCCTACAGATCTTTTCCTAGGCATTAAGTAACCGTGAGTCGTTGTTAACACAGGAGTACTTAAAAGATTTAAGCATTTAAGCGATTGTAGCGACGGTGGAGTTGATAAATAGCCATCACCATCGGTATATGTTTCTGCTTTTAAACGGTCTAGGTACATTATATTTGATGCACTGCTGACTACTGTGGACGGTATATTTAATTAAGCCATAGCTTGCATAATCTCAGCCCACCCATTCGGCATTTTACGGCTCGATGTGCTATGGCTTTTCGGGATAAAATAGGATTTCTTTGCATCGGTGTCGCCTTTACTAATGCTTTTAAAAACACCCAATTATGACATAAAACGTGCCAACATGCTCGCTGTTGGTGGTGCTATGGCGAATGACTAAAAGTTGTAGAATTACCGCCTTTTTAGAAGTATGCTTTTTAAGGACATATACGCTACTGGTGTATCTGGCGGCAATAAACTGCTTCGTAAACGGTACTCATCAAGCGTGTTGTTTCTTAAATCAACCAGTAAATACCCATAAGGAATGCTGGTTGCGTCTTCAAAAGACTCTAAAAAGAACCTTGATTTACTGGGATACATCTGCCTAGCCAGCGTCGTCACTTGCAATTTATTCCTAGGGTTTTTGAAAAGGACCATAGATTTTGTATTTAAATGTATAGTTCTGCTCTTTTTACCCTGACAAAACACATTTTGCACAAGGTACATGATACTGAGATTTCTATGGTGTACATACTTTGTTAAAACCTTCTCAATCTCCAAATTATTACTAGTTGATTCCATCAGATCATCAACACAGCTATATTAACCCTATCGGGGGGAAAAACTTGGTTGTTCAGGTAGGCCTTATATAAAACGCATACCAGAATAATCATGCAGCAGATGATCATACATAGATTGCCAGCAAGCGTAAAACCAAACAATATTATCGGGAATGTGCGAGAGGTGTGTAGCGGAATTTTGCAGCAGCATTTTTACAAAATAACTTTTCCCCGAATTGGAGAGGCCTGCTAAAATACATGAAAAGGGATGTTGCAGCCTGATATCCATCTTAATACCCAAATTGAAGCATTGTGAAGTTATCTGTAAGCCTCCGTTTAGTGTAAATGCACTTTTGCATTTTCTGCAGTACGCTCGTTTCAATCTGCCAACACCTTTTAAAGCGCACTATACTGGGCTGGTGTATCACAATTTCTTTCTGATTGTCGGTTTCGGGGGTTTACAGGATAATCTAAGACCAGTTCTTTCAGGCTGTCAAAGTTGACATGTTGCGCATTATCAATGGTGAGTGTGATTCCTTTAACTTTTAAACTGGTCTTTCCATTATTTAATCGATATCCGTATGACTTGGGTCCTGCTGAGACAAACTCTGTTATATGCGCACCCGCTGGGATTTCGCTAGTCAGTTTGCCTAGATAATCACCTAATGGCGGATTCCAATCACCGGGCCTGCTGCCAAAAATTACAGAGTCTGTATCATGGTAAAGACAATGTTCTTACAATCTATCCAGTAGATTGTACAGCTCAATATGGACCCTAAGGTTGAGTCTCATCAACCACAAGCCCCAGGGAGCTTCCTGCTCTGATCGAGCAGGAAGCTTCACTCTGACATCATTGCTGATGTCAGTGGGGCTGCCCTCAAATGGCAAGCATTCCGTCGGGAATGCCTCCGTTTGTGAAACCACGCCCCCTGCCCACCTCCCAAATGGGGCGAGCTGTCACTCACCATTGACAGCTCACCCCCTTTGTTGCGAGACCCATCGCTAGCCGGGTCTCGTGCATGCACACGTCGGAGCTGGCTCCGACATTTGCATGCCCAGTGGGGAAACATTGACCCGATTGCGAGCACTCAGTGCACAAATTTACCCCAAAGGCTATTCAAAAAGAGATTCGACAGCTGTCTCTTGGAAGAATTGATATGAATATTATCTGGCCGTAAAGACACCCCTTCATTTTTCTGATAGGCTTCTATATACGCTTGGCGTTTCTCAGAGTCTGTACACCATTCGGGGTAACCAGACACCTCTTGTGTCCCTGAGATGTAATTTAATGTACCCCAAAAACAAATTGTTGGATTGTGTATCAAAATGCCACACCTCATAGGTTTTAGACACTTTGTAACCCTTGTCAACGGCTAAATTTAACTCTACGGTGCAACACGTGCCGCTGAGGGCGCATTCCTCATCATCATGTTTGCAAGGCTCTGTCTGTCCAGACTTAGTGCATGTGCAACATAAAGGAAACATAAGTTTACCGAGCATTTTCACCGGTAGAACCGGAAAGAAAAGCCCAGGTGGTGTGTACACTTTTACTTTAGCGATACCAAAATATGTTGTGATATTATCAAAATCTATATACAAGATCCTGGGATGTTCTACAGGATATGATTTGGTTTTGTTCACAAATGGGTACAGACTGGTAAAATCATAGTAGTGTATGCGCTCGTCCTGTTGTGTTTTGTGATACAGCTTTATGGAATTTGTATGGCCACCATAAAGCGCCACTCGCGGGTCCAAGGGTTCGGGTTAATCTTTTCCCTTAAGAAACTCCTGTAGACACGCATCATCCTGTAACTTTTTTTTGCACTTGCACTCCCAAATAACATGCACATGAAATCCGCAGTGTGTAAGAAAGTTAATTCTCACCTGCGACTTGTGACTCAATTGACCGTAGGTTGTTTGAGTCACTTTGTTTCAATCATCGGGGGTGTAACAAGCGCTACAATCGTGATAAAACAACCTTGGAACTCAAATGCCGTTTGTACACTATCGATAATGGCGTAACCTTCCAGGTAGTAGCTATCGACTTTTTTCTCACCTCCTTGTAATGCGTGTCTTATGTCTACACCCTCTGTATGCGCTATGTACATTAGCCACTGTATGGCCGATGTTGAGTAAAGCTTCTGAGTCTTGTGATAGTTATGATCCAGTACAAGGGCCAACGTGTTTTCCTTTAAAAATCTACATCGGAACATGGCCATGCAAAACAACGTGTCTCTTAACAATGACCGGCCCCCTTTTCTTATATACAACAACATCCTGTTTGGTTATTGATATAATGGCATCTTGGAACATCTTACAAGCCCTCTGTAATATTACCACATCCTCCTTGCAATAGCGTTTAAGTTCCTAATGGCAGTTAAATGACTTATGCTTGTATTTCTCATATCACTCTTTGAATTCAACCATCTCTGATTCCATCATAATGCTGATTATCCGGCATGACTCCTATATAATTTTGGTTAGCAGCGGTGTTAAAAAAAATGCAGGAAATGACCTTTTGAGCCCTCATATCTCATTGCTTTTGGTAAACGACTGAGGTGCATGGGCCAAAAATTTAAAGAGTTGATAAATCTTATCTATAAATCAATCACCATTATGCACATCAGTTTACCGCCTTGTGCCAGTACATCGTTTTAAAATTTCTCCTTAATCAGCTGGCGCATTACAAAGTACCCATCATAACGCCCGGCATTATGGGCTATGAATGTGTACCCCTCAAATTTTGGTCTCATGAATGTTTTTACAAATTTTTCGATACAAGCACTGCCCTGAAACTTGTTCATCTGCTAGTGTTAATGCATAACACTAATTTGGTATGTGGACACCCATCTCCTGCATACATTCAAAATCATAAAAAAAATATTTTTTGGTAGGTAGGTTCCACGGGTTTACTGTTTTGTATATAAAACAAATACCCTGCAAAACTGCCAATGCACACCTTGCAAACGGGACATGTCATACCCTGACACTTGTGGCAATACATTTTTTCAAGACACTGTGTTTTGGAAGACAATGCTAGAGCCTTGTGCTCCTCTAAACAATCGGTTTACCTGCAAAACACCCTACACACAGCGCATCTTAGCACCGATCCCTGCATCAACAAATTCCTGTGAGACAGGCCTTACAAAAGAATAGACAGTCATGATTATTTCTGTGTTGGTACACTGTGTGGCAAAACATGCAGAAGAAACGGGCACCCACAAACACTTTAATATCTAATATACCGTAGTAGTGGTCATTGTGCCATAAGACAAACAGTATGTTGTCTTTGTATTGACAGTCTGTGCAAAAGTAACACCAATCCCCATTGCTGTAAAACAATATTTTAATTGTTGCTTTTAAGTGTTTTTCAAAACAAACAACATCGCTAAAGCTGATCGTTTTATCAAGGGGAAAATTCAAAGCTTTGTGAAGCTCGAGAGCCCTCTCGTGTATCACGAGGTCCGTGACATTATCTTTTTCCAGAAGTTTGCAGAGACTAGCCGCCAGACACTTATTGTTACTGCTGTTATTGAAATCATATAACAAACACCTGCGTTTCCCAATAATAAGGCTGTGTGGTATTCTCCGTAGGTGTCTGCCTGTCAGGGCACCGCCTACGCGATTCTTGAAAACAGAGATCACAAATTTCAACTCTGTATCAAATAAAATCTCAGAATTACTTTGCAGTATGTTTGTTAGCTGATTAAAAAACTGACGGCATCTAATTATCGTGTGGCTTACACTGTGAATAGATGACATTGTGCAACCCTGCTCCCTCCAACCTTAACTGCACACGGTCATTAAGGTCGACATTAACCATGTAGCTATCAAGCATGGCCTGTATTGCGTTGTGTATCGCCCTCATAGCGTCTACAAACGATGTAACCCTATCCAAATTGACAAACCAAATATGATGGTGGAATTCAGACACCCTGAAATTGGGGTGGTTTTGTTCGTATCTGTTGATGGATTCTAAAAAAACAGGGTGCACCTCCTTATTACCAGGAGTTTCCGGACCAGCAGGTACGGGTAATGCTATGACTTCAACACGGTCCATCTGTGATTGTGTCTATCTATGCGTTGCGGCGGTACGTTGTCATTCTGGTCATTAAACCTATGCACGGCTTGTCGTTCCAGTCTAAGCTGTTTCTGTTTTCTTATGTTTATTAATGCCTTTATAGCATGCTTTACTTTTAAATTCCTGTTTGTACTTTTAAATCGATGCAATTTACACATTGCAAAACTGTTCAAACCGCGCCCAGTCATAGCTAGTCATTTCTTTTTTTTACCGAATGCGTGGGACTCTAGGAAATCAGTTGTCTCCCTAACTAGACTGCTCTGTTATATTGCGGCTTCCATATAGTGTTTAATAAAATTATCAAACACATGCTGGTCGCGTTTGCAGCTGTGCATTATTTCTGTGACACATGTTAACAGCTCTTTTGACATGTGGTTTGTGTAAGTGAGCTCTCTCAAAAGCATGCCTAACAACACGTGATATTTAATTTTGTTGCTTTACTCACACAATATGTCCTCGCAGGTATGCCTCTAGTAAATTGTCGAGCAACACCCACACCTGCCGATCCTACGCCTGATGGACCGGCGACAGCATCATCCATCATGTTCTGACACGATGGATGAGGTTGTTGTCTAACTCCAATGCTTGATGGCCTGGCGACAGCTTCATCCATCGTGTTCTGATGCGATGGATGAGGTTGTTGTCTAACTCCAATGCCTGATGGCCTGGTGGATGATGGATGGATGGCCTCATCCATCGTGGCAGAATGCTGCTCAGGTGCACAACTCCAAATTATTAATGATATATATATAAATGCAATAAAATTTTGCAATCAATAGAGGTTTTTAGCATAATCATGGCCAAGCTTATGGGCCTACCCACCATATCCAGGTAACCTCTTTCGGGTTGGTCCCTAACATACTAGGGTTCAAATCCAGAGCGCAGGACCCCCCAAAAACTGCCCCAGCCAAGCCGCCCCAGGACACCAGCATAGTAAGAAAAGTGCAGTGTAAAGAGATAGTTAGGAGCAGCTGCAGCTACCTATAAAGAATGAAAATAAAAAGGTGAAGTACATATATATTAAACACACAGTGAAGGGTTAAAATGTGTTATAAAGGAAAATGTGTTATAATGCAGTGCCCTTAGACAAATCAGACAATGCAATCCAGGGGGACCCACGCCCCAAAAATGAACCAAAGTTGCACTACAGTATATAACTTGTAGGACTTATCTAGAATTGTGCCTAATACAGTGTGCATATACATTACAAGACTCCATGCTTTTAAACCAATAAGGTAGGGTGCTAGTCCAGAATAAGGGCATCTCATTTCCTTCAGAAGTGCAGTAAAGCACATTAAATGAAGCATATGGGAAAGATTTCTGGACTGCACAACCTGACTATATATATAATGGGAGGTGCTACCTGATGAGACTAATTGCAGGCACAGAAACAGGCAAATCTCAGGTGCACAACTCCAAATTATTAATAATATATATAAATGCAATAAAATGTTGCAATCAATAGAGGTTTTTAGCATAATCATGGTAACCTCTTTCGGGTAGATCCCTAACATACTAGGGTTCAAATCCAGATCGCAGGACCCCCCAAAAACTGCCCCAGCCAAGCCGCCCCAGGGCACCAGCATAGTAAGAAAATACTAAGCAACACTAAACAAAACAAATTTGTTCATTTAGATATATGTTTTATCTTTTTGGTTTTATCTTATTTGCTTATACATTGTTTTTTCAGTCACTAGGTTATTGCATCATTTTGTTTACTGTCGCTTAGTCTTTTTTATTATGTACCACATGAAGACCATTGCAGTATATAAGTCTATATGTTATATGTTAAGTCGTATTTGATGTTTTTTGTTCAGCACTTATGTATTCACCTATTTATTTGCATTCAGGGTTATTCCCATCATTGTTGGCATCCAGTATATCTGGATGCACTGTACACATTGTTATTTCACTATGTTTATCTCAGTTCACTTCTGCTTGTATTGATGTTATACAGTACATTGTCGCTATGGTTACCTATCACACAACTCCGCCCCTTGACCTGTAGCCGACGCCGGGGGGCGTGTGTCATAATTTCCAGCGTCATAGGCCGAATGTCATCACGTACTCGGTGACAGTTCGGCCACACACTGATGACGTCACTCACCCGGCGACTGGCTAGATGGGCACGGACAGCACTTCACCACAGCCGCACAGTCCTATAAAGGTTTGTACTTTGTATTCACTGTGCGTTCTTGATAAAAGTCTTCACTGACTGAAACGTCGAACATTACACACCGCTTGTGTATCTGAGGCTTTCTTTATCCAGTCCTGTGAGTGCCGCTGTTTTCTCAAGGTCTATATATATATATATATATATATATATATATATATTATCAAACATCAGAGGCATAGTGGCTAAGACGGTAGAACAATTTAAACACACGACATAAGGATAACTATGCAAAGAGCTGATGATCGCATAGTGTTGCGGTCATGAAATGGTAAAAAAAAAGGAGCGACACCAAGCGGATATTATCAGTTGCCAAATTCTATGTTTCTATGTTTAAATTAACCTCCTATACATAATAAAACATAATTTTATAAACAAAATCAAACATACATACATATATATATATATATATATATATATATATGTATATATATATATTTAATAATAATAATAATAATAACACATTTAAACACAGGAAATATTTGTATATAATAATAATGCACTAGAACATGAAGATACACGCTGTAACTTATAAATCGCACATCCGTAACAATCCACAAAAGACAAATCAGCTACTAAATCACGCATTATAAACAACTCCAACATATACATATACATATATATAACACATCTAAAAACAGATAATATATATATATATATAAACTGTATATAAAATAACATATTTAAAAAAAAAGGCAATAACTGTAATACTTAAGTATTCCTGTATCAGAATTTCCTGTTTCAAAGTTTTCAATGGTGTGTTGGGATGAATGCATATCCCCCTCCTAAAGCTGAAATGTTAATGATGCATGCGAAGCTCACCCCCTGTGGGTGGAGCTATAGGGGATTTTACTATTAGCAGTTAAAAAATATATCTAATTTATAAAAATTATAATATTTATTCTCTGGATGATGTTATAAAATATATTTTTATGGAATTATACCAGTCAAAGAATTGTCTGCATTCCGAATCAAAACATTCGATCTTTATATAAGTGCAAATTAAGTTTTTTATATGATACATATATCTCTATATATATATATACTGTATATATATATATATATGTATATATATATATATATATATATATATATATATATATATATATATATATATATATATTTATATACAGGCACAATGCATTTATCATTTTCTTTCTAATTTACACAAAATGGTTTCATAATAAACAACTGTACATGTCCCGTTATTAATCATTTATAGATTAGGCAATCATCTTGATATTTTTATTATCATCATTATATTTTTATAAGCACAACTTAAGTTTTGTCTTGCTTTTTTAAGTTTAAATGTTTTGGTTTCATGATATATACATAATATAATTTTTCATTTTACAAGCACATGCACTAAACAATCATATATTAGGTTGTGAGACTATAAAAGTTTTGCTTTGCATTATAAAAAAAAATAAAAAAATTATATAGGTTTCTCTATATAACATGCCTGATCATATACAGATGTAATTTTATAAAGACCATCTGCTATTTATAATAAAAATAATTGCTACACATTGTTAAATAAAATGAAGAAGTATTTAATAGCTTTTCTAAATGAATAATATCTATTGGGATTTTTTCATTTTTAAATGAATATTCCAAAGCAATCTCACTATTCTCACAGTTTGTAATTGCTTTTTTCGGTTACGCAGGATCTTTTGTTCTCAGACATTGCAGACTGCTAGAAGTAAAATCATAACATAGAGCCTGTAAGATTATTTTATAATTCGACCCAAAGCCTGTCTAACAATGCATTATTTCAATTTAAGCAGACCTGAGGCATTTCATATCTTACTGCTGGTGATCTGTCTAAGGTTCTTACTTTTACAGCTATTTCACCTGAATCAAATAAACAATATTCATTATACACAGGAGGTTTTTTCAATGTCTGTTTAACAGCGGCTTCTAACCACTTTTATATAACATTTTTATATAAAACCGATATAAAGCTAATATTTGATATTAAACACTATCAAAAGGGGAGGAACACTGGGAGTGTCAGGGGGAGGTGTTAGGGGTGTGGTTTGGGGCATGGTCCCTGTCAAAATGAGTTTGATGAAGACTCTATGCAGGGTCGAAACTAGGATTTTTGTCACCTGGGGCAAGACAGTGATTTGGTGCCCCCCCTGGTAATTCCAACAAAGTAATAACCCCTGCAGCAGTGCCCCTATAGTAAAGCCCCCTTAAGTAGTGCACCTATAGTAATGCACCCTGATGCAATGCCCCTGTAGTAATGGCCCTATAGCAGTGCCCATATAGTAATGCCTCTGTAGCATTATCTATATGGTAATGCCCCTGTAGTAGTGCCCATATAGTAATGCCCCCATAGTAATGCCCCTGTAGTAGTGCCCATATAGTAATGCCCCCATAGTAATACCACTGTAGTAGTGCCCCCATAGTAATGCCCCTGTAGTAGTGCCCATATAGTAATGCCCCTGTAGTAGTGCCCATATAGTAATGCCCCTGTAGTAGTGCCCATACAGTAATGCCCCATAGTAATGCCCTCTCTTTCCAGCAGCAACTATATATAGTGACTAAATAACCAAATATGTATTTTATGCACAGCACCCCCTCCCCTCATCCCTTATATAAATGTTATACCCATCACCCACTCCCCTCACCCTTTACATATTGTATGCATATCATTCCCTCTCCTCACCCCTATATATTTTATGCCCATCATTCCCTCCCCTCCCCTTTTATATATTTTATGCCCATCACCCCCTCCCCTCACCCCTATATATGTTATGCCCATTGCTCCCTCCCCTCACCTATATATGCTATGCCCATCACCCCCTCCCCTCCCCCTTGTATATTTATGCCCATTGCTCCCTCCCCTCACCCCTATATATGTTATGCCCATCACCCCATTTTTGGTCAGTATAGGTTTATATCATGCTTGATGAAACCTAAGTATGGTTTTCTAAAAGCCTGCCTATGTACAGACATGCTACTATAGATACTTGTAGCAGTCTATAAATTCTGGGACCTAATCATGTGGGAAATATATGTGTCATGCGCTTAAAATGGCTTTTTGGAAGTCTGCCCTGGATCTGATGATTTCTTACCTCAAACAGGAGACTTTCCCCACTGCTGTAATGATAGCAAGCTTATTAGCCATGTGTTTGCCTAGTCTGACTATGTTGATCATGCCACAATGCCTCAAGGGATATGTAGTATCTCTTTTACTGCTCAGAGTCTACTACAACTCCAATGCCTCTCCTCCTCCTCTGGCCGGCCGGGTGCCTCACACTGACAGATGACTGAGCTGAGTGCATGCTTGTATGTGGCTGCTGTGGCCAAGTCCCGACTGGTCCCTACAGCTCCTTCTGTGCCCAGCCTCTACTCTGCCCACCTCAGAGAGCTGCACTGCTCCAGATCCTGTTGACTCCCTGCAGAATCAGTAGGTGGGTGGGACTGAGTCTGTGTGTTACGGGAAATGATCGCCTGATGGCCCCTCCTCCTGGATCCACCACTGCCTGGTGCACGCTGGTAATAAAATCTCACCGGGCATCCAGCTTGGAGCCCCCCTGCGGTGCCGGGCTGGAGGATGCTGGCAGCTGATGCAGCGACGCACCCAGTGCATGTGCACCTCCAGCCCCCCTAGTTGCGGCCCTGTAATATGGGACATATTTATTAATTATAATGTTTTAGGCTCAATAATTATAATTTCTTATTGCTGCTTATCACTGCAATAAGAAATTAAGCACACAGGGACAAGGACTCTGATAGGAGCCCATCTCTGCGATGTGTAAAAGTTATTCTTAAAGCAAGGGGTGGATTCAGGGGCAGGCAATTAGTGCATTTTCCCTACCCCACCCCACCCCCGTTACACTTCTCACTTGTCCATTATAGCTGGCTGCTGTATAGCAGTGCAGCAGCAGTCATCTCTTTCTCCCTGCGTGATGTGCCGCTGTGGCTGTGCTGCTATACAGTGGGCAGTAGAAGTGGACAGGTAAGAAATGTTACCGGGGGGGTCGAAATAATCACCTCCCCCATGGATCCTCCCCGGCCGTATGCGATCATTTTACTACCTCCTGGTTCTGGGGCCGGCCATGCTATTGCTCATGCGTGGTCATCAGACCATGTATGTGTGAGCAGGGGTGCCGAGAGGGGGGGGTTGGGTACAAATTACCCGGGCCCAGGTTTCCTGAGGGGCCCGGCGGGGGCCCGTCCCCGACACTGTCCCCCCTCCCTCACAGCAGCCCAGCACACAGCGTGCGCTGAGCTGTAGTGGGAGACTGCTCGTGGCTGCTGAGCAGCAGACACAGCAGTCTCCTATGCCTGTGGAGGGGAGCGATCACACTGATCGCACCCCCCCTGGCTTTGCACCGGGCTGAGGCATGTGAGCAGCCATTGTGTGTGAGCAGCCATTGCCTGGAAGGGATCCTATGCAGGGACATGCAGTCAGTGTAGGCAGGCGAGGCAGAGCCTCCCCTGTCATACCCCTGAGTTTTGATATAAAAATTATTAGAATAATACAAAGAAGATTTTTATAACTTTTAAACAACTTCTTTGTTTATTGTAATCATTTTTATAGTTAACACTCACCAGCTTTGTGGAGCTCCCTGGGACTGCAGGGAGATGAGAGATGAGCTGCAACAGCTCGGCCTCGCTTTTGTGTAGTCAGACACTGCTTGCAGAGCTGGGGGCAGGGACACACCGCGGACAATAAGCTGCACAGAAAGACAGCTAATAGAAGCATGCTTCTGAGTATGGGGGTCGTGCCTTGAGCGCTGATGGACACCTAGAATATGTCATGTGACCAGAAAGTGCCCTGCAGTGTTTTTTGAGATTGGAGCTGTGGGCCTGATTCAGACCCTCTCATGAGCGCTGAGCGGGTCAGACCCTCTCGTGAGCGGGTCGATGGTGGCCCAGTGCACATGTGCACGACGGAGCCAGCTCCGTCGTGCGCATGCGTGAGACACGGATAGCGACAGGCAAACAGTCGCTCCGGGTCTCGTACCAAAGGGGGCGTGCTGTCGATGTTGAGTGACAGCACGCTCCCTTTGGTGGGTGTGCCGGGTGCGTGACTGCCCAGACGGAGGTGTTCCCATGGGAACGCCTCCGTCTGGCCACTCGCTATAGCTGTGGGTGTTCACCATCTTCCTGGCCGCTCGCTGTAGCTGTGGGTGGTCACCCACAGCTATACGAGCGGCCAGGAGGCCGCTCTAAAAATCAAGAAGGATGGCCCTGATTCAGAGTGAGCACTCTATCAGAGTGTCTGGCTCTGAATCAGGGCCTGAGTTAGCAGCAGCAAGAGAAGACACAGTGATGCAGGTAGGAGAATCAATGGACACTGAAACTTAATTGTAATAAGGAGAGAGTTACAGTAAGGGGTGAGACAGGCTCCTAGCATTCAGATCCATTTCCATGTATGCCTCCCCAGCCATTGACCTCACCGCAGACACTCCGACACTCCCTCTCCTGGGAAATTTTGCAATCCATAGCCCATAGGCTACAATGGTTAATTCCAAAGTTGGGGTTAGCTCCTGGAGCAAGCTTCAGAATGCTGTACATTCCAGAGTTTAGTGAATTCCAGATTATAGTTGCCCCCATAGTGTCTGGGGAGAGGGTCACAGACTCCTTTTGCAATTGAAAATGGGTGATTGCAGCAGACATATCCAACATCTAGTACGGTTCCCGTATATACATCTGGATGGTCCATAATATTTGTCAGAATTCCCGTAAAAACAGTTTTTTTCAGGTGGGAATATTCTGCAAATGTTTTTTGATAAACAGGCCCCTATATCCTAACGATTTGCAGCGAATGCTGTAATGGTGTTTCCAATACTTTCACTCAACAGGACCTGTGTAAAAGTATTGTTCAGTGGGAACAACATAAAAGAAACTCCTCTCCCTCTTGCCCGTCCCAATAAATTATCAGTAATTGCTTTAATTACAATATGGTGGAGGTGGCGGTGTGGACAATTTGATTAAACTAAGTGTTTGGTTTTTTTTTGTAATCGTTTACATTTTTTGCTTTTTGCAGGACTATTTTTCTGAAAAAATGGGTTAAGGAACTGTGGGTGGAGCTTCTGGGTGTAGAGGTTCAGGAACTGGGGATGGAGCTATAGAAAATCAAATATATATATATATATATATATATGTTCGGATCTCAAAAGTGGCACCATATTGGCTATCCGGCTGTCACGTGTTTTGGATAGCCAATAAGAGAAATCCGAATTAATCTGAACTTGTGATAATGTGGCGATAAGAACCGAATAAAACCGAACCCGCACATAATATAAATACATTTATATAGTATTTAGAAAAGAAGACACTCGTGCACGCATCCTGCCGATGTTTGCATTCTGCGCATGGGTACGCATCGAAGTGCATGTGCGCTAACAAGTCCATGCAATCGGGAAGTGTTCGCTCGCTGCACATAGCCACCTCGCTAGAATGAGTGACAGGAGAAGCCATTTGTGGGTGGTGACAGGGGATGGTCGATGGAAATGGGGGAGTGGTGGTGCGAACGCAGGCGTGCCTGAGCATCTTAACGCCGTTTCAGAGGCATGCATAATTAAGGCGCAGCATTAAAGTACACATCACATGGTTGTTTTTCACACTAAAGCACTCGCAGTGCTTGTGGTAGGGTATGGTCAACCAAAAGTGTTGCGTTCGCTTCCGATGGTACTTGATGTTACCGATGGTTGCATACACATCCTGGAGATGATGTGCATAAGTGGGCGTCTTAAGACAGGCTGTTGGGGGTCTGCATACATACAGCGATCGCACTCCAGGACATAGTGTGCGTGTTAATGTCATGCCATGTGATAGCGGATTTGCATACTTGTGCTGCGTGTGAACGCATCTAGCGAGCGGGTCTGAATTGAGCCCTGAGTTCCTGCTTGTTCCTGCAGAAAAATAGCACTGTCTATTTTATCTAAATGGTTATCCCCTCATTTTCCTATAATCAGGGGTGTACCAAGGGTGGTTCCAGTGGAGCATGAGCTCTGGGTGACAAAATGGACAGAGAGTGCCATCCAGAGTTCCGGAATTAATAGGGCACTGCACAGTATGACAACCGCCTGTTAGTTTGTTTGCTCTATATCTTAAATAAGTTATAGATCTGAGATACATTTCTACATTTCATGCTCCCTCAAGCTGCCCAGATTGTCTCCCCTTCAGCCGTCCCTCCTCTGTGATCATCTTGTCACCTCCCCTTTCCTGTCAGATTGATTGCATTCACTTTTTGCCTCTTTAATTCCCTCCCCCTCTACCCCGTTATCAGCTCTTCACCCCTGTCCACTCCTTTCTTATTGGCTTCTGTCACCACCCCTCTCTGATTGACTTTGTCCCTCACCTCTCCATTCTTATTGGCTTCTGTCACCACCCCTCTCCTCTCCTTATTGGCTTCTGTGACCACCCCTCTCCTTTTCTTTTTGGCTACTGTGACCACCCCTCTCCTCTCCTTTGCTTATTGGCTTCTGTCACCACCCCTCTCCTCTCCTTTTCTTATTGGCTTTTTTCACTGGCCCTCTCTGTTTGGCTTTGCCCCTCTCCTCTCATTTTTTTATTGGCTTCTGTCACTGGTCCTCTCTGATTGACTTTGCACTTATCCTCTCCTTTTCTTATTGGCTTCAGTCACTGGCCCTCTCTGATTGGCTTTTCCCTTCCCCTCTCTTTTCAGATTGGCCTCTTATACCTCCCCTCTCTTATCAGCACTTTCCTCTCCCCTCTCCTCTTTGATCCCCTCCCTCCTTCTTTCTTCATTCATTCATTCATTCATTCATTCATTCATTGTGCTTCAATGGACTTAATAGTTACACATCTGAGGTAAAATCCTAAACTTCAATTCAAAGTAATGAGATATTCCCAGGAATGACCACACAGTGTTATATGAAAGGTCTTTTAAAAAATATTAGGAGACCTGAAATAATCATAATGGTGGAAGACAGAACATGATTAGTAGTACTCACATTAATATAGGTGCAATGTAAATTTGCAAAGTGGGAGCATAGCTAAGGAGGGTTATCACTCCAGTGATAGCTGCTCAGGGCTGTAATTGCAGTAATAAGCTGTGCACCCTGTGGAATGTCACTGTAGCACATGCATTCTGTCAGTTTATGTTAAATGATCAGAAAATAATACAATCTCCTCTTATACTAATAACAATGATTCAAAGGAGATAAAAGTCAGATCCTAGGTGCTATACATAAATAAAGCAGTGCCAAAGGAGCTTCTCCTTAATGTCAGATCACCGAAGCATTCTATTCCCCCAATGGGGCCTCCATACCCCAGTGTGATACTGTCACTGTTTGCTGCTTTTTTCTTCACTTCAGTATTCCCCCGCAGCCTGGCCATACCCCACTGGCACAGTTCAGTACAGGGTGGGGGGGCGCTATGACATGCACTTTCTCCTGGCGTCATGGTTTCACGCTACTCCTCTGCCTATAATTGTCTATCTTTAGCATCCGGACATCGGTGGCATTGCAGATTAATAAGAGGCCCAGCTGTGTTAGTGTCTCCAACCAACTTTCTTTCCTGCTTGACACTGAAATTGACTTGGGTGGAACTTACTACTTATCTCTACTCTTCACTAGATTTTTTTGCAGAGATATATATTTCTTTGTAAATTATCCCTGTGATAAGTGGTAAAGATCATCTCTGAGTTGCAGAATGCCATAGCAATTCAATCCAACAATTTAGTAAGAGAAATACCTAAAGCACCTAGATTTTCTATTTAATGTATAAGTAACCTGCAGACTCATTGAAACATGAATATAATGTGTTTTGTAATAAATGGGAGTTTATATAATAACCTATTGATTTTTAGCAAAATTATATGCCATAGTGAGAATATATAAAAAGTATTAATAACATGGATTCCTATATATTTTGATGGATCATTTAACTCTATCTTCTCTTTGATATCACAGGATGTCTGACTGATTGGGATGGTGTTAATTGTTGGTTTGCAGCTCCATTAGGACAGATAGTGACCTTGTACTGTCCAGAAAGCCTTCAGGTGTTTCTTCACACAAAAGGTAGGTTATACTACTTTCACACTGCATTCCTGGGTCGCACCCTGGATTTTGAACAAGGGTCCATCCTGGGTGCAACCCAGCTGAGAGCCCTTTCAGACTGGCAGCCCGACCTGGCTTATTGCGGGTTGATGATGTCACGATGTCACGTGTCGAGCTGGCGCTTGGAGATGAGATCATCTCCAAATGTCGGTAGATAAGAACCACGTGGCCAATCTAGTCTGCCCCTTTTCATTTATCCTTTTGGCAACTTCAACCTTATTTGCTCCTTAGGTCTCTCTTAAGGATATTCTTATGCCTATGCCAAGCGTGGTTAAATTGTTCTACCATCTTAGTTTCAACCACCTCTGATGGGAGGCTATTCCACTTATCCACTACCCTTTCTGTGAAATAATTTTCGCTCAAATTTCCACTGAGCCTACCTCCCTCTCAGTGCATGTCCTCGTGTTCTTGTACATCTCTTCTTTTGAAGAATTCTTCCTTCCTGTACCTTATTAAAACCTTTAATGTATTTGATAGTTTCTATCATGTCTCCTCTTTCCCTTCTCTGTTCCAAACTATACATATTAAGATCTTTTAGTCTTTCTGGGTAAGTTCTGTGCTGTAGGCCATGCACCATTTTAGTTGCCCTTTTTTGTACTGTCTCTAAAGTATCTATATATTCTTCTGGAGATATGGCCTCCAGAACTGAACACAGTATTCTAGATGAGGTCGTACCAAAGACCTATACAGTGGCATTCTCACTTCTTTTTTCCTGCTACTGATTCATCTCCTTATGCAACCAAGCATCTGACTTGCCTTCCTCAATGCTTTGGTGCATTGCTTGCCTGCATTCAAGTCATCTGAAATGGTGACTCCTAAATCCCTTTCCTCCTCTGCATTTTCCATTATAGTGTCCTTGATACTGTATTTAGCCTTTAGGTTATTGAGATCCAAGTGCATGATTTTGCATGTTTTGACATTAAACTGTAGTTGTTATGTTCTTTCCCATTCCTCTAGTCTACCCAGATCCTCATTTGTTTTACCCCTCCTGGTGTGTCTCCCCTGTTGAATACTTTTGTGTCATCTGCAAAAAGGGATACTTTCCCTTCAATACCATTTGCAATATCATCAACATAGATATTAAATAACACTGACCCAAATACAGATCCCTGGGGTAGACCACTGGTAACCTTTCCCTCCCGTGAATACACTCCATTTACTACAACTCTCTGTTTCCTATCCTGCAACCAAGATCTTATCCATTCAACAGTCATAGTGGTAAATTTACTAAGATTCGAGTTTGGTCGATTTAGTATTCTCTGGAGAGTTTGGGCATTTTTTTCCACTTGTAAATTTCCTAATGTAAAACTCTGAAGAGAAATCTCCTTTGCTACAGGAAAATACTGGAGAGTTAGCAAACTCTCTTTACTTCACCATCAGCTAAACTCGAGTAACTTTTCACAAGTGAAGATAGAATTCGGGAATTTACCAAGATGATAGTTTATAAACTGTCATGAGAACAGACAATACTCATGTAAAAATACATGAAATCAATTCACCTGCCTGTGAGCTGCGAGTTCAGCAGAAACATACACAGATCAGTGTGATCCATGTATGTTTCTGCCTGTAAATAGTAAATTAAGGGTTCATTTGTTTTATTAAATGACGTAGGGCCCCCCAAAAAGCATAGCCAGCCCCAGGCTGCTCAGACAGTCCTGGTTACTAAAAGTAGAGTAAAAAAAATGAATAGACCCCCCCCGTATTTTAGGAACCAGCACCTGGCTGCTGAGCTAGTCCTTGTTTTAAATATACTATTTCAAACAACTAGTTCTATGTTTACTAAGAGAAATGTTTATGTATAAATGAACATACTAATTACATATTTGTTATTCCACATTTCCCCTGTATATTTCTTGTAGAACAAAAACATTATGTCTTACAAGGTTTCTACCTCTCTCTGGCCTAATAGACACTTGGTTAAGTATACAGTATTCCTACATAAATATACCTTGGGGTGTGAACTGGGTGGTAACAATACAATCATATTTAACCACTATGAATTGTGGGAGTGTCAAGGGAGTTTCATGGGAATGTTGTGGGCGTGTATCAAACTCTCTGTGCGATTCTGATGCCGACCCACAATACGACAAACAACATATCGTGCGGTCCATACCCACTGCACAATGTGGTGAATGACCACACAATATGTCATCCACCAGCTGCATCTAGTAGCATGGTGTCGTTCATCAAAGTGACAGATTGAGCATGCATGCAACTCAATCTGTCGATACGATGAACGACCCAGAAGGGTGCTCGGTCGCTCATAGTGGGTACACATTTGCCGATGTGGACTACATGTCGGCCCGATCCACCGGATTGGGTGACATATGGTCTAATGTAGGGGTGAGCGGGTTCGGATTTCTGAAATCCGAACCCCCCCGAGCCCCCCCGATCCGAGGCAGATCCGAGTCAGGTTCGACTTTTCCCGCCTGACTCGGATCTGAAATCGAGGCAAAACGTCATCATCCCGCCTTCCGGGTCTCGCGGGTTTTGGATCCTATATAAGGTACCCGTGTCGGCGCCATTTTCTCACTCGGCTGTGGACAGTGAAGATGGAGGGTGGGAGTTAGGGCTGGCTGGGCTGTGTAGTGCAGTGCAGAGTAGTGTTGTGCTGTGCTGTGCTGAGCTGTGCTGCTGTTATCCATAGGGGCTGTGTCCACTACTTCAAAGTCCATAGGGGCTGGCTGTGTTGTGCTGTGCTGCTGTTGTTAATAGGGGCTGTGTCCACTACTTCAAAGTCCATAGGGGCTGGCTGGACTGTGTTGTGCAGTCAGTTCTCCATAGGGGCTGAGTCCACTCCAAAGTCCTTTGCAGTGTCCCAGTCCTAAAGGGGTGCTGTAGTGTTGTCCAGGGGGTGCTCTGTCCATCAGGGGTGCTCCCCCCAAGTGCTAAAAAAATAATATTTTTTCTGTGTTTGTGAATTGTGTGTGCAGTAGCCGCACGTGCATCAACAAAGTAGTGCCAAGCGTGCGCCTGTGTCATAAGTAAAGGGCCGGCTGGCTTGACCATTAAAGGGTGCTGTAACTCCCAAAGTACACTCCAGTCCAAACCAAAAAAAAAAATATTTTCTGTGTTGGTGAATTGTGTGCGCAGTAGCCGCACGTGCATCAACAAAGTAGTGCCAAGCGTGCGCCTGTGTCATAAGTAAAGGGCCGGCTGGCTTGACCGTTAAAGGGTGCTGTAACCCCCAAAGTACACTCCAGTCCAAACCAAAAAAAAATTATTTTCTGTGTTTGTGAATTGTGTGCGCAGTAGCCGCATGTGCATCAACAAAGTAGTGCCAAGCATGTGCCTGTGTCATAAGTAAAGGGCCAGCTGGCTTGACCGTTAAAGGGTGCTGTAACCCCCAAAGTACACTCCAGTCCAAACCAAAAAAAAAATATTTTCTGTGTTTGTGAATTGTGTGCGCAGTAGCCGCACGTGCATCAACAAAGTAGTGCCAAGCGTGCGCCTGTGTCTTAAGTAAAGGGCCAGCTGGCTTGACCGTTAAAGGGTGCTGTAACCCCCAAAGTACACTCCAGTCCAAACCAAAAAAAAAAATATTTCCTGTGTTTGTGAATTGTGTGCGCAGTAGCCGCACGTGCATCAACAAAGTAGTGCCAAGCGTGCGCCTGTGTCATAAGTAAAGGGCTGGCTGGCTTGACCGTTAAAGGGTGCTGTAACCCCCAAAGTACACTCCAAACCAAATAAAATTTTTTTTTCTGTGTTTGTGAATTGTGTGCGCAGTAGCCACTTGTGTATCAACAAAGGAGTAGCGCCAAGCGTGCGCCTGTGTCCCATAAGTAAAGAGCCGGCTGGCTCATTTCTTAAAGGGTGGTGTAACCCACAAAGTGCACTACTCTCCAGCAAAAATAAAAAAATATTTTCTGTGTTTGTGTGCGCCTTAGCCGCACGTATATATCAATATAACATAAATGGAGGACCAAACTTTCTCCGATAAAAATAAAATAGGGAAAGATCAAAAACCACTTCCTCCTAGTGCTGTTGCTGCTGCTGGGAGTTGTTCAACATCCCAGAGAGGAAGTAGGAACACCACTACTTTTACTAAACAATTGACCCTCCAACAGTCCCTAGCGATGAGGATGAAGTACGACAGCAGTCATCCTGAAGCAAAACGTATAACTGAGGCCTTGACTGCTATGTTGGTGTTAGACGTGCGTCCGGTATCTGCCATTAGTGCAGTGGGATTTAGACAATTGATGGAGGTAGTGTGTCCCCGGTTCCAAATCCCGTCTAGATTCCACCTGCATCCTCAAAGCAGCAGCGACAAGCATGCGTCTGTCTGTTAAAGGGTGGTATAACCCTCAAAGTGCGCTCCACAAACAATAAAAATATTATTCTTTTTTTTTCTGTCATTGTGAATTGTGTGCGCAGTAGCCGCACGTGCATCAACAAAGTAGTGCCAAGCGTGCGCTTGTGTCATAAGTAAAGGGCCGGCTGGCTTGACCGTTAATGGGTGCTGTAACCCCCAAAGTACACTCCAGTCCAAACCAAAAAAATAATATTTTCTGTGTTTGTGAATTGTGTGCGCAGTAGCCGCACGTGCATCAACAAAGTAGTGCCAAGCGTGCGCCTGTGTCATAAGTAAAGGGCCAGCTTGCTTGACCGTTAAAGGGTGCTGTAACCCCCAAAGTACACTCCAGTCCAAACCAAAAAAAATATATTTTCTGTGTTTGTGAATTGTGTGCGCAGTAGCCGCATGTGCATCAACAAAGTAGTGCCAAGCGTGCGCCTGTGTCATAAGTAAAGGGCCAGCTGGCTTGACCGTTAAAGGGTGCTGTAACCCCCAAAGTACACTCCAGTCCAAACCAAAAAAAAAAATATTTTCTGTGTTTGTGAATTGTGTGCGCAGTAGCCGCACGTGCATCAACAAAGTAGTGCCAAGCGTGCACCTGTGTCATAAGTAAAGGGCCGGCTGGCTTGACCGTTAAAGGGTGCTGTAAGCCCCAAAGTACACTCCAGTCCAAACCAAAAAAAAATATATTTTCTGTGTTTGTGAATTGTGTGCGCAGCAGCCGCACGTGCATCAACAAAGTAGTGCCAAGCGTGCGCCTGTGTCATAAGTAAAGGGCCGGCTGGCTTGACCGTTAAAGGGTGCTGTAACCCCCAAAGTACACTCCAAACCAAATAACAAAATATTTTTTCTGTGTTTGTGAATTGTGTGCGCAGTAGCCACACGTGTATCAACAAAGGAGCAGCACCAAGCGTGCGCCTGTGTCCCATAAGTAAAGAGCCGGCTGGCTCATTTCTTAAAGGGTGGTGTAACCCACAAAGTGCACTACTCTCCAGCAAAAATCAAAAAATATTTTCTGTGTTTGTCTGCGCCTTAGCCGCACGTATATATCAATATAACATAAATGGAGGACCAAACTTTCTCCGATAAAAATAAAATAGGGAAAGATCAAAAACCACTTCCTCCTAGTGCTGTTGCTGCTGCTGGGAGTTGTTCATCATCCCAGAGAGGAAGGAGGAACACCACTACTTTTACTAAACAATTGACCCTCCAACAGTCCCTAGCGATGAGGATGAAGTACGACAGCAGTCATCCTGAAGCAAAACGTATAACTGAGGCCTTGACTGCTATATTGGTGTTAGACGTGCGTCCAGTATCCGCCATTAGTGCAGTGGGATTTAGACAATTGATGGAGGTAGTGTGTCCCCGGTTCCAAATCCCATCTAGATTCCACCTGCATCCTCAAAGCAGCAGCGACAAGCGTGCGTCTGTCTGTTAAAGGGTGGTGTAACCCTCAAAGTGCGCTCCACAAACATTAAAAATATTCTTCTTTTTTTTCTGTCTTTGTGAAATGTGTGGGCTGTAGCAGCTCCTGCATCCTTAAAGCAGCAGCGACAAGCGTGCGTCTGTCTGTTAAAGGGTGGTGTAACCCTCAAAGTGCGCTCCACAAACAATAAAAAAAATTCTTATTTTTTTTTCTGTCTTTGTGAAATGTATGGGCTGTAGCCACACTTGCATCCTCAATGCAGCAGCGACAAGCGTGCGTCTGTCTGTTAAAGGGTGGTGTAACCCTCAAAGTGCGCTCCACAAACAATAAAAAAATTCTTCTTTTTTTTCTGTCTTTGTGAATTGTGTGGGCTGTAGCCGCACTTGCATCCACAAAGCAGCAGCGACAAGCGTGCGTCTGTCTGTTAAAGGGTGGTGTAACCCTCAAAGTGCGCTCCACAAACAATAAAAAAATTCTTATATTTTTTCTGTCTTTGTGAATTGTGTGAGCTGTAGCCGCACTTGCATCCTCAAAGCAGCAGCGACAAGCGTGCGTCTGTCTGTTAAAGGGTGGTGTAACCCTCAAAGTGCGCTCCACAAACAATAAAAATATTATTCTTTTTTTTTCTGTCTTTGTGAAATGTGTGGGCTGTAGCCGCACCTGCATCCTTAAAGCAGCAGCAACAAGCGTGCGTCTGTCTGTTAAAGGGTGGTGTAACCCTCAAAGTGCGCTCCACAAACAATAAAAATATTTTTCTTTTTTTTTCTGTCTTTGTGAATTGTGTGGGCTGTAGCCGCACTTGCATCCTCAAAGCAGCAGTGACAAGCGTACGTCTGTCTGTTAAAGGGTGGTGTAACTCTCAAAGTGCTCCAAAAAATAAAAAACTATTTTTTTAAGTGTTTGTGACTTGTGTGCGATGTAGCCGCACGTGCATCAACACAGTAGCAGCATCAAGCGTGCGCCTGTGTCATAAGTCAAGGGCCGGTTTGGACATCTGGTCCGGACTGAAGGACGTGCCAACAATTTCTGACAAGTCTACTGTCACTGCATATGATTCTGTCCTCAAAGCAGCAGCGACAAGCGTGCGTCTGTCTGTTAAAGGGTGGTGTAACCCTCAAAGTGCGCTCCACAAACAATAAAAATATTCTTCTTTTTTTTTCTGTCTTTGTGAAATGTGTGGGCTGTAGCCGCACCTGCATCCTTAAAGCAGCAGCGACAAGCGTGCGTCTGTCTGTTAAAGGGTGGTGTAACCCTCAAAGTGCGCTCCACAAACAATAAAAATATTATTCTTTTTTTTTCTGTCTTTGTGAATTGTGTGGGCTGTAGCCGCACTTGCATCCTCAAAGCAGCAGCGACAAGCATGCATCTGTCTGTTAAAGGGTGGTGTAACCCTCAAAGTGCTCCAAAAAATAAAAAACTATTTTTTTATGTGTTTGTGACTTGTGTGTGATGTAGCCGCATGTGCGTCAACACAGTAGCAGCGTCAAGCGTGCGCCTGTGTCATAAGTCAAGGGCCGGTTTGGACATCTGCTCCGGACTGAAGGACGTGCCAACAATTTCTGACAAGTCTACTGTCACTGCATATGATACTGTCCTCAAAGCAGCAGCGACAAGCGTGCGTCTGTCTGTTAAAGGGTGGTGTAACCCTCAAAGTGCGCTCCACAAACAATAAAAAAATTCTTCTTTTTTTTCCTGTCTTTGTGAAATGTGTGGGCTGTAGCCACACCTGCATTCTTAAAGAAGCAGCGACAAGCGTGCGTCTGTCTGTTAAAAGGGTGGTGTAACCCTCAAAGTGCGCTCCACAAACAATAAAAAAATTCTTCTTTTTTTTTCTGTCTTTGTGAATTGTGTGGGCTGTAGCAGCACTTGCATCCTCAAAGCAGCAGCGACAAGCGTGCGTCTGTCTGTTAAAGGGTGGTGTAACCCTCAAAGTGCTCCAAAAAATAAAAAACTATTTTTTTATGTGTTTGTGACTTGTGTGCGATGTAGCCGCACGTGCATCAACACAGTAGCAGCGTCAAGTGTGCGCCTGTGTCATAAGTCAAGGGCCGGTTTGGACATCTGGTCCGGACTGAAGGACGTGCCAACAATTTCTGACAAGTCTACTGTCACTGCATATGATACTGTCCTCAAAGCAGCAGCGACAAGCGTGCGTCTGTCTGTTAAAGGGTGGTGTAACCCTCAAAGTGCGCTCCACAAACAATAAAAATATTCTTCTTTTTTTTCTGTCTTTGTGAAATGTGTGGGCTGTAGCAGCACCTGCATCCTTAAAGCAGCAGCGACAAGCGTGTGTCTGTCTGTTAAAGGGTGGTGTAACCCTCAAAGTGCGCTCCACAAACAATAAAAAAATTCTTCTTTTTTTTTCTGTCTTTGTGAATTGTGTGGGCTGTAGCAGCACTTGCATCCTCAAAGCAGCAGCGACAAGCGTGCGTCTGTCTGTTAAAGGGTGGTGTAACCCTCAAAGTGCGCTCCACAAACAATAAAAATATTCTTCTTTTTTTTTCTGTCTTTGTGAATTGTGTGGGCTGTAGCCGCACCTGCATCCTTAAAGCAGCAGCGACAAGCATGCGTCTGTCTGTTAAAGGATTACATCGGTGACAACATCCAAGTAGGCATGTCAGACAGTTCGTACCTGTACTGGCAGGAAAAAGAAGCAATTTGGAGGTCCCTGTACAAACTGGCTCTATTTTACCTGAGTTGCCCCCCCTCCAGTGTGTACTCCAAAAGAGTGTTTAGTGCAGCCGGGAACCTTGTCAGCGAAAGGCGTAGGAGGTTGCTTCCACAAAATGTGGAGAAGATGATGTTCATAAAATGAATTATCAACTCTTCCAGGGAGACCAGCCTCCTGAATGTACAGAGGGACCTGTGGTTGTGGATTCCAGCGGGGACGAATTAATACTCTGTGAGGATGAGGATGTACACAACACTGAAGAGGGTGAGGAATCGGTGGATGAGGAGGATGAGGATGACATCTTGCCTCCGTAGAGCCAGTTTGTGCAGGGACAGATTAATTGCCAGCTTGTTTTGTGGGGGCCCAAACGAACCAATCATATCAGCCACAGTCGTGTGGCAGACCCTGGCGCTGAAATGTTTGGTTTGTTAAAGTGTTCATGTCCTGTTTATACAACATAAGGGTGGGTGGGAGGGCCCAAGGACAATTCCATCTTGCACCTCTTTTTTTTCTTTGAATTATGTACTGTTTGGGGCCTAGTTTTTCAAACAGCCATCCTGTCTGCCACTGCAGTGTCACTCCTAGATGGACCACGTGTTTGTGCCGCCCACTCGTATCTCTTAGCATAGTCATCCAGCTAACTCGGTGCAACCTTTTGGATATAAAAACACTATTGTGAGGTGTGAGGTGTTCAGAATAGACTGGAAATGAGTGGAAATTAAGGTTATTGAGGTTAATAATAGCATAGGAGCAGAAAAACACACAAATTCTGTGATTTTAGCTGTTTTTATGCTTTTTTTCAAAAAAATACAGATCCAAAACACAAAACCCAGAACCCAAAACACGGAAGGGTGGTTTTGGCAAAACCAATCCAGATCCAAAACACGAAGAAAGATCCAGATCCAAAACCAAAACACAAAACACGAAAAGTGGCCGGTGCACACCCCTAGTCTAATGTGTACCCACCTTGATTCATGTGTAAGTGGAAGAGAAGCCTGTTTCTGACGTGTCTCTTTTACCTAGCAAGAGGCTGGTGCAAGTGTTTATACTAATGATGATGATTGTGTGGGTCTGCGTAAAATCAATGGGTGGCATGGTTTTCCATTTGTACATGCACAATCCCCAGCATTAGATAAATGAATACTCACATTAGCATAAGGTAGTGAATCAAGTTAATGGATGCTGCCCTCAGCTACAGCCACTTTGTGTATCATTCTGAATCAGTCCCTTTGTGTGACCTGAATCCTCTTAACCCAAGTAATATATTTGAAACTACATATGACAACAAAGGTGCATGTGACCTATCCTAATGCACTATGCATAGTGGGCAATCCAACATGATTGCAATTAGACACCATTTTATATGTGGGTTAGTTATGGTAATCTAATTAGCATAACATATGTTGCAATTGAGGAGAATCTAGCTGATATACAGATAAACGTACTTATAGTATGTCTCCTGTTTTAAATGTTTTCTTACATAAAAGAGAAATAAAATGTATTAAAATGTATTATATGTCATTGCATATCATGTTATGTTTTGCTTGACACTCATATGAAAAAGTTTATTATTATTATTGTGTAAGCAGAGACAAGGGAGTTGTTAGGAAGGGAGAGTGCTCTGCGCTGTTTCCCATTTCTCTGTTCAGTAATGGAATAGCACTGACCTCAATAGCACTGACCTCATCAGGGTGAACTCTGGACCCAGTGTGCTATTGCATCTGCACTCTTCTCCTCCACAGTGAGAAGAGTGTGTTATGATGCTGCACCTCTACCATTAACTGCATTAACCCTGCATGTACCTTATATACATTGCACAAACTATCTATTTGCATTTTCTGCTGTGTTTTACCCTACATTTCCTTGGTAGTTAATAAACCAATCTACTGGTTAAGACATCTCCCTGTGGACTGCTGACACAATCCAATACTAATACATATTCCTTGTTCTACCATGTACAGTAGTTTGGACTAAACCGCATTTGGTTTAGGGCAGTGTTAATATATTAGAATCTCCTAAAACCATCCAAGACAAAAAGTGTACAGTAACCACAAATGTATTTGCCCTTAGTAAATTTGTTGTGGTATCTTTCCTGCCCATTCATAAATCCATACTCACCATGAAGAGTGCCCCATTATCAGTAAATCTTCAAATAGTACTAAATCATATTAAGCCTGATGCTCAGTTTAACACATGCCTGTTGGAGCATATTTCTTAATTGAGTTGTGCACTCAACTCCAGTCCTCAAGTAATACCAACAGGTCATGTTTTCTGGACTTCTTTAATCATTCACTGGAGAGTTTATCTATTTTACTGAGTCAGTAATTATCTGACGTGCTTCCACAGACAGAAATCCTCAAAACATGACCTGTTAGGAAAACTTGAGCATTGAGGTTGAGAACCACTGATGTGCAACTTAAAATATGTGTAGCTTATACATCTCCTAAAAGGTATAACTTGAAGATACACGTAAACTGAAATCGTATACATCTATTAGAAATGGTTGACTTACATTTCCATGCTCACAATGCACTGTACTTAAATATGACATAAGAGGAGATCTTGTTTGTTTTTAAGCTAGGTATACAGGGATTGGCTTCATTTTATGTCTATCGTAAGATTTTAAGGTAATTCAGATTTACTGTAGGACTCTAGTTTATAATAGGGTTATATAATGGTTAGGATTAGATCATGAAGTTTAATTCAATATTTCTTATTTTATGTTTTTCCCAGCATCTAAGTAAAGAAATTCACTTAAATAAGAGATTCTGCTCTTTGTAACAAAGGTGTTGATAAAGAAACATTTATAGTAACTAGGGGTGTGCACCGGCCACTTTTCGTGTTTTGTGTTTTGGTTTTGGATCTGGATCTTTCTTCGTGTTTTGGATCTGGATTGGTTTTGCCAAAACCACCCTTCCATGTTTTGGGTTCTGGGTTTTGTGTTTTGGATCTGTATTTTTTTGAAAAAAAGCATAAAAACAGCTAAAATCACAGAATTTGTAGATTTTTCTGCTCCTATGCTATTATTAACCTCAATAACCTTAATTTCCACTAATTTCCAGTCTATTCTGAACACCTCACACCTCACAATAGTGTTTTTATGTCCAAAAGGTTGCACCGAGGTAGCTGGATGACTATGCTAAGCGACACGAGTGGGCGGCACAAACACGTGACCCATCTAGGCGTGATACTGCAGTGGCAGACAGGATGGCAGTTTGAAAAACTAGGCCCCAAACTGTACATAATGCAAAGAAAAAAAAGAGGTGCAAGATGGAATTGTCCTTGGGCTCTCCCACCCACCCTTATGTTGTATAAACAGGACATGAACACTTTAACAAACCAATCATTTCAGCGCCAGGGTCTGCCACACAACTGTGGCTGAAATGATTGGTTCGTTTGGGCCCCCACAAAACAAGCTGGCAATTAATGTGTCCCTGCACAAACTGGCTCTACGGAGGCAAGATGTCATCCTCATCCTCCTCATCCACCGATTCCTCACCCTCTTCAGTGTGTACATCCTCATCCTCACAAAGTATTAACTCGTCCCCACTTGAATCCACCACCACAGGTCCCTCTGTACGTTCTGGAGGCTGGTCTCCCTGGAAGAGCTGATAATTCATTTTGATGAACATCATCTTCTCCACATTCTGTGGAAGCAACCTCCTACGCTTTTCGCTGACAAGGTTCCCGGCTGCACTAAACACTCTTTCGGAGTACACACTGGAGGGGGGCAACTCAGGTAAAATAGAGCCAGTTTGTACAAGGGCCTCCAAATTGCCTCTTTTTCCTGCCAGTACAGGTATGGACTGTCTGACATGCCTACTTGGATGCTGTCACCGATGTAATCCTCCACCATTCTGTCAATGGTGACAGTATCATATGCAGTGACAGTAGACATGTCAGAAATTGTTGCCAGGTCCTTCAGTCTGGACCAGATGTCCAAACTTGGTCCTGCCTGCCCTGCATCACCGCCAGCGGGTTGCTTAGGATACCTACGTTTTTTCCTGGCAGCCCCAGTTGCGGGAGAAAATGAAGAAGGAGCTGTTGACGTGTCACGTTCCGCTTCAGCTGGCAGTGTGTTCACCAGCAGGTCTTTGCACCTCTGCAGGCTTGTGTCGGCCGGAAAGAGAGACACCACATAGGCTTTAAACCTAGGATCAAGCACGGTGGCCAAAATGTAGTGGTCTGATTTCAACAGATTGACCACCCTGGAATCCTGGCAAAGCGAATGAAGGGCTTCATCCACAAGTCCCATATGCCGAGCGGAATTGCTCCGTCTTATCTCCTCCTTCACTTTCTCCAGCTGCTTCTGCAAAAGCCTGATGAGGGGAATGACCTGACTCCAGCTGGCAGTGTCTGAACTGACTTCACGTGTGGCAAGTTCGAAGGGCTGGAGAACCTTGCACAACACGGAAATCATTCTCCACTGCGCTTGAGTCAGGTGCATACCCCCTCCTTTGCCTATGTCATAGGTGGATGTATAGGCTTGAATGGCCTTTTGCTGCTCCTCCATCCTCTGAAGCATATAGAGGGTTGAGTTCCACCACGTCACAACCTCTTGCTTCAGGTGATGGCGGGGCAGGTTCAAGAGTGTTCGCTGGCGCTCCAGTCTTCGGTACGCAGTCGCTGAATGGCGAAAGTGGCCTGAAATTTTTCGGGCCACCCAAAGCGTCTCCTGCACGCCCCTGTCGCTTTTCAGAAAATTCTGCACCACCAAGTTTATTGTGTGAGCAAAACATGGGACGTGCTGGAATTTGCCCAGATGTAATGCCCGCACAATATTGGTGGCGTTGTCAGATATCACAAATCCCCAGGAGAGTCTAAGTGGGGTAAGCCACTGGGCGATGATTTCCCTCAGTTTCTCTAAGAGGTTGTCGGCGGTGTGCCTATTACTGAAACTGGTGATACACAGCGTAGCCTGCCTTGGAACGAGCTGGCATTTCTGAGATGCTGCGACTAGTGACGCTGCTGCTGTTGCTGCGTAAGGTGATACATCTACCCAGTGGGCTGTCACAGTCATATAGTCCTTAGTCTGCCCTGTTCCACTTGTCCACATGTCCGTGGTTAAGTGGACATTGGGTACAATGGCATTTTTCAGGACACTGAGGACACTTTTTCTGACGTTTCTGTACAGTCTCGGTATCGCCTGCCTAGTGAAGTGGAATCTAGACGGGATTTGGAACCGGGAACACACTACCTCCAGCAATTGCTGCACTAATGGCGGATACTGGACGCACGTCTAACACCAACATAGCAGTCAAGGCCTGTGTTATACGTTTTGCTTCAGGATGACTGCTGTCGTACTTCATCCTCCTCGCTAAGGACTGTTGGAGGGTCAATTGTTTAGTAAAAGTAGTGGTGTTCCTACTTCCTCTCTGGGATGATGAATGACTCCCAGCAGCAGCAACAGCAGCAGCGGCAGCAGGAGGCGTGCAATGCAGGATCCTCCGGAGGAATCCGGGATAGGAGAGTCAGTCATGCCAGTGACATGGCCTGCAGGACTACTTCCGATCCTGACTAAGGAGGAAATTGACGAGGAGGGAGTTGACGGTGTGGTTTGCAGGCGCTTGGATACAACAGGACAACGGGATTTAGGTGTCCCTGGACTGCTTACGGTCTTAGCCAAAGTTTCTAAACTTGACAGTAACTTATTATGAACGCGCTGCAGGTGCCGTATAAGGGAGGATGTTCCTAGGTGGTTAACGTCCCTACCCCTACTTATTCCACCTTTACATAAGGTACATATGGCAAGACAGTTGTTGTCCGGATTTGGATGGAAATATTGCCAGACCAAAGAGGTGGAATGTTTGGTCTTCTGCCCAGGCATGACCGTGATGGGCTTTTTCATCCCACGGACAACAACTGTCTCCCCTGGAGCCTGATTTAAACAAACCACATCACCATCAGAATCCTCCTCGCCAACTTCCTCCTCAGCGCCAGCTACACCAGTATCCTCATCCTGTTGTACTTCAACAGTGACATCTTCAATTTGCATATCAGCAAGTGGACTGTGGGTGCTCCTTTCAGCACTTGCAGGGGGCGTGCAAATGGTGGAAAGAGCCACCTCTTCCCGTCCAGTGCTGGGAAGGTCAGGCATCGCAACCACCACCACACTTGGGGATTTGTGATATCTTCTTAGAAAGCACAGTTCTTCGATGTGCTTTTGCCAGCTTAACTCTTTTGATTTTTTTAGTGGGAGGAGGGCTTCCATCGTCATGTGAAGCTGAACCACTAGTCATGAACATACTAGGGATCGACCTTAGCCGTTCCTTGCCACTCCGTGTCGTAAATGGCATATTGGCAAGTTTACGTTTCTCTTCAGCTGATTTAAATGTTTTTTTCAAGGTCATTTTCCTGAACTTTGTCATTTGGGATTGTATTTGCCCTCTATTATGACATTGGGCATCGGCCTTGGCAGACGACGTTGATGGCATGTTATCGTCTATGTCATGACTAGTGGCAGCAGCTTCAGCACTAGGAGGAAGTGGTTCTTGATCTTTCTCTATTTTATTTTTATCGGAGAAAGTTTGGTCCTCCATTTATGTTATATCGATTTGATATATACGTGCGGCTAAACACAGAAATTTTTTTTTAATTTTTGCTGGAGAGTAGTGCACTTTGTGGGTTACACCAGCCTTTAAGAAATGAGCCAGCCGGCTCTTTACTTATGGGACACAGGCGCACGCCTGGCGCTGCTCCTTTGTTGATGCACGTGCGGCTACTGCGCACACAATTCACAAACACAGAAAATATTTTTTTTTTTGGTTTGGACTGGAGTCTACTTTGGGGGTTACAGCACCCTTTAATGGTCAAGCCAGCCGGCCCTTTACTTATGACACAGGTGCACGCTTGGCACTACTTTGTTGATGCACGTGCGGCTACTGCGCACACAATTCACAAACACAGAAAATAATTTTTTTTTTGGTTTGGACTGGAGTGTACTTTGGGGGTTACAGCACCCTTTAACGGTCAAGCCAGCCGGCCCTTTACTTATGACACAGGCGCACGCTTGGCACTACTTTGTTGATGCACGTGCGGCTACTGCGCACACAATTCACAAACACAGAAAATAATTTTTTTTTTGGTTTGGACTGGAGTGTACTTTGGGGGTTACAGCACCCTTTAATGGTCAAGCCAGCCGGCCCTTTACTTATGACACAGGCGCACGCTTGGCACTACTTTGTTGATGCACGTGCGGCTACTGTGCACACAATTCACAAACACAGAAAATATTTTTTTTTTTGGTTTGGACTGGAGTGTACTTTGGGGGTTACAGCACCCTTTAACGGTCAAGCCAGCCGGCCCTTTACTTATGACACAGGCGCACGCTTGGCACTACTTTGTTGATGCACGTGCGGCTACTGCGCACACAATTCACAAACACAGAAAATAATTTTTTTTTTGGTTTGGACTGGAGTGTACTTTGGGGGTTACAGCACCCTTTAACGGTCAAGCGAGCCGGCCCTTTACTTATGACACAGGCGCACGCTTGGCACTACTTTGTTGATGCACGTGCGGCTACTGCGCACACAATTCACAAACACACAAAAAATATTATTTTTTTAGCACTTGGGGGGAGCACCCCTGATGGACAGAGCACCCCCTGGACAACACTACAGCACCCCTTTAGGACTGGGACACTGCACAGGACTTTGGAGTGGACTCAGCCCCTATGGAGAACTGACTGCACAACACAGTCCAGCCAGCCCCTATGGACTTTGAAGTAGTGGACACAGCCCCTATTAACAACAGCAGCACAGCACAACACAGCCAGCCCCTATGGACTTTGAAGTAGTGGACAACAGCAGCAAAGCGCAGCACAGCACAGCACAACACTACTCTGCACTACACTACACTACACTACACAGCCCAGCCAGCCCTAACTCCCACTCTCCCTCTTCACTGTCCACAGCCGAGTGAGAAAATGGCGCCGACGCAGGTACCTTATATAGGATCCAAAACCCGCGAGACCCGGAAGGCGGGATGATGACGTTTTGCCTCGATTTCAGATCCGAGTCAGGCGGGAAAAGTCGAGCCTGACTCGGATCGGACTCGGATCGGGGGGGCTCGGGGGGGTTCGGATTTCAGAAATCCAAACCCGCTCACCCCTAATAGTAACCTATTCCATGAATGCTCTTTTAGTAGGTATTGCTGTGTATTCTGTTCTGCTGTGTCCAAGACAAATACCACCTTTTTCTCCTTAGCTGATCTGTTTTCCATGAACAATTACAGTCCGGTGCATAAATATTGGGACATTGACAGAATTTTCATATTTTGGCCTCTATTCACCACCACAATGGCTTTGAGATGAAACAAACAAGATTTGCTTTAACTGCAGACTTTCAGATTTAATTTGAGGGTAATTACATCCAAATCAGGTGAACAGTGTAGGAATTACAACGGTTTCTATATGTGCCTCCCACTTTTTAAGGGGCTAAAAGTAATGGGACTAACAACTCAAAAGCTATTTCATGGACAAATGTGGGCTATTCCCTTGTTATTTCATTATCAATTAAGCAGGTAAAAGATCTGGAGTTGATTCTAGGTGTGACATTTGCATTTGGAATCAGTTGCTGTCGACTCTCAATATGAGATCCAAAGAGCTGTCATTATCAGTGAAGCAAGCCATCATTAGGCTGAAAAATCAAAACAAACCCATCAGAGAGATAGCAAAAACATTAGGGTGTGGCCAAATCAACTATTTGGAACATTCTTAAAAAGAAAGAACGCACCGGAGAGCTCAGCAACACCAAAAGACCCGGAAGACCACGGAAAACAACTGTGGTGGATGACAGAAGAATTATTTCCCTGTGGAAAGTGGAATGTTATGCAATGGCCAAGTCAATTCCCTGACCTGAATCTGACTGAGCATGCATTTCACTTGATGAAGACAAAACTGAAGGGAAAATGTCCCAAGAACAAGCAGGAACTGAAGACATTTGCAGTAGAGGCCTGGCAGAGCATCACCAGGGATGAAACACAGCGTCTTGTGATGTCTATGCGTTCCAGACTTCAGGCTGCAATTGCCTGCAAAGGATTTGCAACAAAGTATTAAAAAGTGAAAGTTTGATTTAGGATTGTTTAGTTTGTCCCATTACTTTTGGCCCCTTAAAAAGTGGGAGGCACATATAGAAACCGTTGTAATTCCTACACCGTTCACCTGATTTGGATGTAATTACCCTCAAATTCAATCTGAAAGTCTGCAGTTAAAGCACTTCTTGTTTGTTTCATTTCAAAGCCATTGTGGTGGTGAATAGAGGCCAAAATATGAAAATTCTGTCAATGTCCCAATATTTATGGACCTGACTGTACATGCAATTATCAATGTGTTAATATAGAATTTTGAGCTGAATTTATTTCTGTATGTAAATACTAACCTACAAAGTAACCTATATATACTAACCTACAAAGTAACCTGCACAATTTCTTTCCACAGTTGCTATCAGCAGAAATTGCACAGAAGATGGATGGAGCTCTCACTCCCCACCGTATATGAAGGCCTGCTTCTTAAACAGTAGCAATGAGATGGAAAACAAGGCAAGTGAAGAGGTTAATGATTGCCTTTCACATATAGAATGGTGGAGGATGCTAGTGAATTATTTAAATGGGTCTACAAGCAATACATTAAATACAGGTACAGGAAATGTGACTGATGTGCCCTCAGGGCAGTGGGTGGGTCATGTAGCCCAGAACTCTATTAACCCCAGGGTGTTGGAAACCATTGTATACTTTCCATGTTATACAGGATCTTTGGGCATTGCAGGAGGCTAAAGGGAGAGGTGGGACTAGTGCAGGAAACAGCAGCACAGAAACAATGATTGCTAATTGTCCATCTACAGTAGTTAGGGGAAAGAGCACAGTCAGTGCCTGTCTGACCTGTGAGCCTATCTTCAACCAGTGTCCTTTAAGTGTGTCTGTCTATCCTGCAAACCTGTCTTTAGGCACTTTCAGTGTGTCTGTCACTCAGCCCTGCTTGTGTTTCTGTTTGTCCTGTCAGTGATCCTGGTTTATAAAGCGACAGCTTTGACCCAAAATTGAAAACAAAATTAATACTATGTAGAAATCCTGGCATGTTTTGCACATGTTATCAGTGCCATTTTGAATTTTGATGTCAAACCTGCTGAGAAGTAACAGCATCTAAAAGCCTTTGCTTCATAACTATACCCCTGTGTTCTAGTCCTGTATTACCCCTTTTACACCGATCTAAAAATTGAAGGTTGATGCACGAGAATGCGCATCAGCCTCGGATTTTTGTAGGTATAAATGGATCAACCCGGGTCCAGTGACCTGGGGATCTGACCCGGCTGGCTTGCAGGGTTTTGCACGGGTTGTTCCCATGTCACACTGCAGTGTAAAAATAGCGCAACCCGGGTCATCGTGGCATCATCTACAAACGTCCACTGCCGGGCCGACCAGAATGGAGAAATGCACCCCACCCGCTATCCCTGCCTCCAGACCGCTGCGGAGTAAGGTAAGGGGGTCGTGGGAGGGGAGGAAGGGTAAGAAGCACTGCTCACCTGCTCCGGAGAGCCAAGTCAGTGCTGACCCAGCTCTGGTGTGAACCCTGCTGACTGGGGCATAGCCCGGCTAGGCGCCACGGTGTGGTCCGGGTTGGTTGGAAATGTGGGCCTGATTCAGAGCCGCACACAAAAGCGTGCCCTCGCTCTGAATCAGGGAGGCCGCATGTTTATTTAAATCCGGCCTCCAGGCAGCTCGCATAGCTGTGGGTGACCACCCACAGCTTTTGCGAGCGGCCAGGTGATGGTCATGATGGTCGCGACCATCGGGTTTGCGACAAGACCCTTGTGGTAGGGTCTCGTTCCCGCAAGCCCCAGTGAGCTTCTCGCTCTAATAGAGCCGGAAAGCTCACCACTGACATCACTCGTGATGTCAGTGGGGCCGCCCCCAAATGGAAGGTGTTCCTTCAAAAACGCCTCCGTTTGGCAAGCCACACCCCCGACCCGCCCACAAAATGGGGCAAGTTGTCGATCAACATCGACAGGCACCCCTTTTGGATGCGAGCACCGGAGCGAGTGATTTCCCGCTCGCTCCGGGGCTCACACACGCCGCACGTGTGCACTGCCTAACAATCCACCCACTTGCGAGTGCATAGCGCTTGTGGGCGGGTCTGAATCATGCCCTGTATTCCAAATCCAGGGTCAGACCAAGGACTTTGGTGTAAAAGGGGTATAAGTTTACAGTATGTGTTCTAAGGGTGCCTACACAGTAGTCGATTTTTTGCATGTTTTGGCTGATTCCAACACCTCAAAATGACAAAACGTGCAAATCCTGTAGTATCCACGAACGATAACGATCCCGATGCACGGTCCCGCGGGTCGTTTGTCATATTCCCAGATCTTACCTACATGCAGTAATATCTGACAATCTCGTTACCAATGCACTGGAAATTTTTAAGGACGCACGATAGGTCGTTGGTTGGATTGCACAGTTTAAAGCCCAATATCGTATGACGACATCACATGGTTTGCGAGTCATCTAGTGTGTAGGCACCTTTAGTGCTAAAACACATTGGATAACCATGAAAACATAAAATAATAGTATTTTAGTCACAGACCAGTCAGCAGCATCAAGGCAGCAAGAACTACTGTCTCGGGGTGATTCTGCAAAGATTGCAATTGCAAAGATGCTGCATTCAGCTTTGCAAATTCGTCCTTGCTATTATGCAAATGTGGCAGGAGGTGTATTATACCCCCTGCTGCACTTGTGATCCCAGCACTGCGACGGAGGTTGCAGGCTGTGATCACCATCGCGACCATTGGTGGTTGCAATGATGGACGGCGCTGGGCCACCAGCCAGCTGAGTAAGCCTTAGCTTATTCAGGCTGGCTGGCTTACGAGGCCAGGACACTGTTCCTTGCTTTGCTACTCCAAAAAATGGGGCGGACATGCCCCTGTTTCCGGGAACGCCGGCCGACCCTTTCCCCGCACTGCCCCTTAAATGTCTCTGCCTTCCAATCAGGCAGAGGCACAGAAGGAGCTGCATGCAACTATGCAGGACCCATTCTGCACACTCGCATAATGGGTACTGCGTATGCGCAGATTCCCGATAATTAAGAATCTGTGATCAGCAATGCACTTGCGTACACTGCTGAATCGGCCCCTTTATGCTGAATATTTCTTGCTGCAGACTTACTGCATTCCTGAAAGTACCTGGTGGGTACAGATAACGGCACTGCAGGTAAAATTTTATTTTATAGTGTGAAAAAAACATCTTACCCTTTTAAATATACTATTAATCCATAAATACTTATTCTCCCGGAAGATAAGGGAGACTCACGATTTTTTCAGGTAGTCCCTGGACCCACGGAAGAGTGGGTAGATCTCCCACATTTCTCCCTTTTCCTGGGTAAGGGGGCAGGATGATATAATCCTTTTTTGGGGGGAGAGGGTGTTATTTCATTATATTTTCCCAGTATTAACAATATCAATACTTTATGTTTGTCTCACTAATTGACCAAAAAGTGTGACCAATTGTGCTGCATGCAATACTTTTAGGAGTAGAGTTATCAAATCTTGGAGCGAGGTAAAGGTGAGATGTTGTCCATAGCAACCATTCATCTTCTACTGTAGCTGTCATTTTTTTAGCACAGCCTGTAAAATTACAGAAGCTGATTAGTTGGTACTCTCCATTTTATCTCTCTCTAAGATTTGATAAATCTCCGATTTAGTTCTCTTACCACCCGGAGCCATTGACTATTTTTAGCAAACAATTTTTTGTATTAATTATATTTATGTCTGCAGTAGGTATACTTTCCCTCTCTAAATTTAAAAAATAATTACAATGTAAATATAAATGCCATTTTATGTATCAAGCATTTACTTTTTTTAAATATGTTCTTATTTCCATTTAATTAGTTAATGTTTCTTTTCTTAGGGGGCATATTTATAAAAAAATTCTGCTAAAATAATGTGAAAACAGTTTTTTTCACACCATTTTCACATTATTTTAGTATCACATAATTGTATGAAATGGCTTTTGGAAGAGTTTTCATTAAAAATAATGTGAAAACTTTTTTTCACACCATTTTCACATTATTTTAGTATCACAAAAATGTATACAATGGCTGTTGGAGGAGTTTTAATTAAAACAATAATTACAATGTAAATATAAATGCCATTTTATGTATGAAGCATTTTATGTCATATACTTTTTTAAATTCTGATACTGTGCTCTTATTTCCATTTAATTGGTTAATGTTTCTTTTCCTATGGTCATATTTATCAATTTTTTTTCTACTAAAATAATGTGTTTTTTTCACACAATTTTCACATTATTTTAGTATCACATAAACATATGAAATGGCTTTTGGAGGAGTTTTTGTACCTTACCCATTCATCACAGCAGAGCAGGAGGAACTAGATAAAATAAAGAAAGGAATTATATATCCTTTTGCCTAGCACCATTACTTAAACCAAATGTTAACGTGTCTGATGTAGAGCATAATTTACTGCTCCATCTTTTGAAAAAGCTAAATATCTGAGAAGGAACACTGCCTGCTCAAGCTCCTAACAGACTCATCAATTCAATGAACATGCACCTCATATCACTCTGAACAGCCAGGGCCACCAAGACATTGCCTGGGCCCACTTAGTAGCAGAGAATAATTGCCAAGACTTAAAGGCTATTTGAAAGAAGCTGCACACCACTAGGTGGGCATGTCCACACCATTTTTGGGACAGCCAGACAAGTTTTGGAGCTTGTACTCTATACCCAACCCACCGCCCCTTCCCTTCTTATTCTTGGCACCCCTTGCAGTAGCTTCTTGCACCTATTTCCTTTATGAGATAACATCTAGATCAATACAAACAAAAAAAAAGAAATCTCTAAGAGAAACTTGAAAACATTTATTAATTCTTTTTTTAAGACATCAACTTCCTGGTGGCTTGTATAACATATATTCTTCATTGGAATACAAGTTTAAAAATCCACCAATGCATTGTCACCCCAGTGAGCTCTGGCTCCAGTCCTGATTTCCCCATCTGCTTGGCCCCTCTGCTCCGGTCCCGCTCTCCCCTTCCCTATAGACATGATAGCTTCCAAGTCCTTGCTAGTCCAGGGCTGGTACTGCAGGGAGGAAGAGACAGTTCTACACACTGGGTAGACCGGCCATGAATTAGGAGGAGATGGCCAGTGGCTTCTATTTGGAAGCTGTGTCTGCTAATCTCACACATGACTGTCAGTCTCAGGTGGTGGAAACTCTTACCCCTGGAACTGCCAGTCCAGAGTGTGATTAGCACTATTATGACTATTACTATAATTACCAGACTATGCAGCCCTAGAAGCTTTTATTGTGGCTGCACATGCACAAAAGTTGAGTGACATGAGCAATTAGGGAGAATTATTTCAAGGTATGCTGACAAAAAACTATATTTAACCAAATTATACTCAATTAAATATCAATTATATTGTTAGAAATACATTATAATTTTTTTTATAATAGTGGCTTAATATTCGTCAGCACCTAAGCCTCAGCTTTATTTTTTGAACACTATAAAAGACTTAATTATATTAAACCTATAATATTAGTAAGGAAAATTAGTTTAGAACAAAAACACTATTAGTAAATGTACTGTATTTATAACAATACAATTAATATTTAATTGAGTCTGACGCGTGAAATTTTTCCACCAGTGGTACCTGTTGTACTGTATATCATATTGGTATAGTGAACTCATAACTACCCTGTCCGTGGAACACAAATACACTGGGCCTGATTCTGTGACAGAGGTAATGCTGATACTGTACTTGTGCAAATAATTGATGTTTTTCAACTGCGCATGCGTCTAAAAGTCACACTCATGCGTCCGACAGTATATACGCACAGAGGCACAGTAGCAATAAAGATGCACGGTCTCAATAATGTTGAATTAAAAGAGTGTTATTTTAATTATTATACCTCTATGCTATAGCTTAAGGTGATTTAAAGTTGATTATCTGCATATTGTGTATCCTGTGCAGCTAGCAGTAGCTAGGAAATTGCAGCCCCACTTAAGTCTAAAGATAGGAGCCGCCACTGCCCCTGGGACATGTCTATGACGCACATTCATAACTCTTCAGATCATACCGTGGTGAAATCTGCTTTTCCCATAGGCGGCCAGAGGAAACCTGAACATAGACAATTTCCGACTGTGACCTGATAATCTCACTCAGCACATGTGAGACCTGCATACAGATTTAAGAATCCTTATATTGCCAGAAGGTTGTGTGATACAAATGTCAAAAAGCCATTGTACTACTCTAGGGAAACAACCTGTTAATCTCCAGTAAAGTAGTTGAATTCTTTGCTTTCTTTTGAGGTCTTGAGGTTGGTTCGTATTTGTATACCTGTAGACTTTATGCTAATGAAAACACTAATGAAAACAAGCCTACAGAATACCTCTCTCCGCTAGTTGTCCAAAACACACATAGTTCATTTATTATTTTTGGGTAACATTTTTGACACTTTATTGTTTTCCAACATGAAAGCGAGGTGGTCTGAATAATTTTATACTTTCATTTGTCATTTTCCCAAAATTCATAAGCAAACTTATTTAATGATAGCGCTTAAACTCATTGGAAATGTTTTCTTTTAGGGAAGACTGTCTCTTTAATGGTCAAATACATACAATAAATAGAATGTGTCAAGACACAAAAATCCCTTGTGCAGCCACCTATAAAATTAGGACTACTGAATCCCACTAAAAACAGAACTAAAATAAAAATACAGATACAGGTTGAGTCTCCCATATCCAAAATGCTTGGGACCAGGGTTATTTTGGATAATGGAATATTCTGTATTTTGGAATATTTGCATACTATAAAGACATTTCTTGGATATGGGACCCAAAACTAAACACAGAATGCATTTATGTTCTATATACACCTTATACACACAGCCTGCAGGTCATTTTATACAATATTTTTAAAATTTTGAGCATCAAAAAAAGTTTGTGTACATACATGAAATTCATTTATGTTTCATATACACCTTATACACACAGCCTGAAGGTTATTGTATACTGTATTTTAATGATTTTGTGCTTTAAAAAAAGCTTGTGTACATTGAACCATCAGAAAGCAAAGGTTTCACATTATCAGTCATACAAAAAATATTCCGTAATTCGTAATATTCCGTATTGCTCAGTTTGGTTCCAGAAAAATATTCACCAATAGAGTACTGGAAAAGTCCATGATTCTGTGGTCTTCTTACAGGACCACATTCAGAGTCGTACGACCAATGACCGCAAAATCCGATCGTACGGCAGGGCGATCGTAAACAAAGTGACGCCCATTCATTAGCACTGCACCTCCTCTAGATACAGAATGATCTGAACGAACGAACGAGTCAATCGTAGTCAGGCGCTGTCAGTCGCTGTATTCTAATTATGTTCTGCTGGTTGCGGCCATATGTGCTGTTTTTATGGTCACATGTCATGTTTACATGGACTATCGATCGGCTTGTTATTAGCTTGTTGTCAATTATCTAATTAAGTGTTTAACTCTTGCTGTTCTTTAAAACAAGTTTTTTATCATGTGTCAATAAACTTTATTGTTCATTTCATGGTTGTTTTCTCCGTTGTTTTATTTTCACACAATTTTCAAAACAAAGTAAGGTTTATTAACTGTGAATGTACATTTGCTAATTGTGTTAACTTTATAAATGCATGTGCATTTTGCGTTAGGATTATTTGCACTCTTATGTTTGCAATTGCACACTGCGTGTTGTAGCCAATCAAATGTGACCTTATTTTTCAGGACACATGATTAAAGGATTGGCCAATAGTGTTTTTTTTGAGGAAAGTGTAAATATTTTAGCCAATCATATTTTTTGCACCCCATGTATATTTCATGTTTTCTGTAAAATCGGCCATTGCCATCATGAGAGCCGCAGCCTTTACCAGGAGAGAATTGCTTATCCTGGTAAACATACTGGACAGGCGGATTATGTCCACAGAGCCGCCCATTTCTAAACGCATAAAGCGGGCGGCCTATGCGGAGGTGAGGCGAGCCCTCCGATCAGCAGGTTATAGGAGCAATATTGCCCAGTTAGAGAGGCGCTGGTCGGACCTGCGCCGCCGGTCACCTGCGCTCCTCATGAATTTGCGGGCCAAATACGCAGACGTAAGTATGCGTTTGTTTAAAAGTAATAGTTAGTGGACTGTTAAAAATGTATGTTCCTTTGCCAATTATTTTAGTCAATGTTAAAAATCCCTCCTGTATGTTGTCCCTATTATCCAGAATGTGTAAAGTGTACTTGTATTGTGTAGCCGAAATTCTAAAATAATTTTATTTTGGGATTTTATGTTTACATTTTAGAAGCACAGCGGAGACAGAGAAGGGCACGCAGAAGGCAAAGATATGCTGGTGGAAACCAGCAGCCCTCACCTGCATCTCCTCAACCCAGCCCTCCCACCCCACCACCATACTCCCCCAGTAACCCTCCCTCTTCCAATCCTCCCCAAGTCTTCCTCCCTCCCCTGCCCACTCACCCCAAATGTCTCAAATCTCCCCTCCCTGTGATCTTTCCTGCTCCATTTCCCCTTCAACCATTCCCCCCACTCCCGAATATTCTCCCTCACCCGAAGGATCTCCGGCACCATCTGTTGCTGTGTCAGAACACTCTGAGGGTATGTTTTTTTTTTTTTTAATTTTTTTTTGGGGGTGTTTTTTTATCCATGTATTTGTACAAATTTCTGACCTTTTTTTGTTGGTTTAAAAATTTGCTGTATGGTGTTCAACATCATTGTGCGGTAATGCTGTTTTTCAGAATTACGACCTTATGTTTAGTGGCTGGCCGTTTTTTTTATTGGGGACCACAGAAATATAGGTTTAGTGGTTTTTAAAAAATGTTTTGGAGTTTTAGGAAATAATGATTACATTTGGATTAGTATTTTACAATGTAAAAAAATATGTCACCAAACTTGGCAAGGTGCTAGGAACCAGACTACCCTTGTTGATGTTATGTACACTGTGTTTAAAATGTACTAATGTACTTAGGCAAAGTGATGTTTTCCATAGCAAACAAACACATTCTATTTTTGGGTTAACAACAACATTCTAGAAGTGAATACGTGCATTGTATTTTAAGGATATGGCCATCATGACTTAAGAATACACCTCCCATTATTTGTAACATCATCATAGTGGATTTTGGCTTATGCCACATAGTTAGGGTTTTAAATTAGTTTAACAACATAAAAGTAGAAACCTATTAATAATATTGTTTGTCTGATACTTTCAAACACACCGAAACATCAGTGTGTTTAAACACTTTTTGGTACATTGAATAATGTGTAATGTTCAAATGTTTCTAATTTAATGAAGTATTTAATCCTCAAAATTTTTTAATTTTCCACAGATCTAACCCACATCCTGAGGGAAATTCAGGAGGACCTGAGAGAGACCTCGGGCTATTTAAGGCAGGCCTACTGCTGCCTACAAAGATTAGTGGGGCGTTTGGAGGATGTGTAGTTTGTTTGTTTTCAATTTTTTACATTTTTAAGACACTTTAAAAAAAAAAATAAAGTTTTTGTATTTCAAACATTTGTCCTCTTTTTTGCCACACATTAAAGGGTGTAATTCTGCATGTTATAAAATTTTGGACCAAAGGTGGGTGCCTTTCCATAGTGTAAGGACTGAAAAAATGTATTAGTAAACCTTAAGAACATTTGCAGTAATGTTGTATATTTTTTAATTATGGGTTGGCATACATTATCCACCTCAAAATGGCTTTCAATTTTTTCAAACAAACAAAAAACAACATTTGTATTTCATTTAAAACATTTATTAAATAACAAACATGTTGCCAACAGGCTTTTACTGGTAAAAAAAATGTCATAACAGATTCACACATAAGAAATGTCCTCATGGTTTGGCCAAATAAAACATCTGGCTTAGTCAAACATAAACAACTATAGTAAAAAACACACAGATTTTTGATTGGGAAACATAGAAATTACTAAAACAAAAGGCAAATTAATTAAACATGTTGGGGGATATCCATGCAAAATGTGTTAGTTGTCTAAAAACATACTGGGTATTTCCAATGGGTTCTATTTTTTTTGCAGGTTTTGGAAAGTGTTATGATTTGGTTGGTAGGAAAAGAAAACAAAAGAAAAAGGTACACATTAAAATATATTTGGTAAAAAATAGTTTAATTTAAAAAAAATTTAAATATGCCTACCTAAAAAAACATGAAACAACATCATCGTGTCTGCCCCCCCCCGACAGCATCACAACACCTTCCTCCGGGGGCCAATCCTCTGGCAAGGCCTCCTCTGGCTGCATGGGTGCTCGACTCCTTATTGCAATGTTGTGTAATATCCCACACAGGACCACAATGCAAGAAACCATATCCGGCGAGTACATGAGTGCACCACCAGAGCGATGGAGACACCAGAACCGGCCCTTTAAAAGGCCGATACAGCGCTCCACCACCTGCCTGGTGGCAGTAAACATGGCATTATAGTGAATTTGGGGCCCTGGTGTGGGAGTCAAATAAGGAGTCAGCAGCCAGGGCGTGCAAGGATATCCACTATCACCTGATGGAAATGGGACACCAAAAGATACATATCTTTACCATGAGAACCTGTTTACACTATTTCTAGAAATACATACTGGATTTTTACCTACCAAGAATCCACGCATCACCAGCTTGCAGTGTGCTTAATTTTGGCCAAATCCCTGAATGCTGGATCACGTACGCATCATGGCGGCAGCCTGGGAATTTTGAATTCAGGGAGAGGATCTGGAGGGAGGCATCACATAGCACAATTACATTTAGGGAATGGTAATGTTTTTGGTTCCTATATATTTGTTCCCTGCATGCAGTGGGCTGAAGTGCTATGTGAGTGCCATCCACTACCCCTATGACATGTGGAAATCCTGCAATTTCAAAAAACTTCTGCTTTACCACATCAAGGGATTTCGTATCTAAAGGCATACTAATAAAATGTGCTAGATGATTGAATAATGCATCTAGCATACGCCTCAGGATCCATGAAAATGAGGGCTGGGAGAGGCCACCCACCAGCCCCACAGTGGTTTGGAAGGACCCTGAGGTGCAGAAATGTAACACCACCAACAACTGTGTAAGTGGTGAGATTGCTGTAGGAATGTTAATCTGACTTTCTAGATTATTCTTTATTATTGAAAGAGTGTCCAGGATAATATTTGGAGGCAGGCAATAAGTGGTTACAACCACATCATCAGGCATTCCAAAAAGGGTGACACATGTACTATATATCTTGGCCCATGCACGCCTCCTATGCCTATGCCCAGGAGGAGGCTGAGGAAGGTTGGTGGGGGTCAACATGGCCACTATTAGCTATCCAACATCGCTCTGTAAAGTTAAATTTATATTTTTAATTGGTTCTACAGAGTGTTTTTTGATTAGTTGTGCAAAAATACTTAGCTTTATAATAATGGTGCCATCTTCGGAAATCACTACATGTGTATTTGTTGTATGTTTTTAAAATTAGAGGTAATAAAAAAAAAATTTGATTTTTTGAGGTCAAACCAATATTACTACTTTTAGTGTTAAAACCATGCTTAATTTTTAAAATCACCAATATGAATTGTTGTAAAATGTACAATTTTACATTTAAAAAATAGATCAATAAACAATATTCCAAGTCAAATTTTATCAAAAATTTAAAACAAAAATAAATAAATAAGTGTAGGTTTGAATAAATATACACTTACCTGATTCAAGTCCAAAATGTAGTGTTAAACACCTTTAATAAATATTTTAAAAAATATAAAAATTAGTATAAAAAAATTCAATTTTTTTATGATTGTTGATCCCAAAAAAACCAAAATCAAAATGGAGTAGGCTGGCACACTTACTTGATTCTTCTAATAACGTTGGATTTTGGAAGAAGACAAAAGCCCGGCCAACCAAACCAAACAAGTAACCGGCTCAAGCACAACAATTAACGAGGTTTGATAAAAGTCCGAACCAATCAAATTTGTCAATCAAAAACCACCACCAAAAACAAAACACAAAAAATTTAAATAAAAAAGGAACACAAAAGCCAACACCACAAAAAAATTTAAAATACAAAAAAACAAACACCAAAAAGAAAGGAACACAAAAATGAACCACCAAAAAGAAATGAACACAATAAAACAAACACCAAAAAGAAAGGAACACAAAAAAAACCAAACCCCCCCAAAAAACTAAATAACCCCCCCCCAAAAAAAGTACTATCAAACACCACCTGCACCACCAAACACTCCAACTACAACCCACAAGTAAGGGAACATTTGGCTTTGCATTAAATAAAGAAACCAAACCCCAATTATTGAAACATGCAGAAAAGGTGTGCATTTGTAGTTAGGGAAATAAGGATGCACGGGTAACTAATCCAGGGATGCGCTCACATCTAGCACAACCCACGCAGTGATTACGGAATGCAGGAAAGGTGTGCATTTGTAGTTAGGGAAATAAGGATGCACGGGTAACCTATCCAGGGACGCGCTCACATCTAGCACAACGCACGCAGTGATTACGGAATGCAGGAAAGGTGTGCATTTGTAGTTAGGGAAATAAGGATGCACGGGTAACCTATCCAGGGATGCGCTCACATCTAGCACAACCCACGCAGTGATTACGGAATGCAGGAAAGGTGTGCATTTGTAGTTAGGGAAATAAGGAAGCACGGGTAACCTATCCAGGGATGCGCTCACATCTAGCACAACCCATGCAGTGATTACGGAATGCAGGAAAGGTGTGCATTTGTAGTTAGGGAAATAAGGATGCACAGGTAACCTATCCAGGGATGCGCTCACATCTAGCACAACCCACACAGTGATTACGGAATGCAGGAAAGGTGTGCATTTGTAGTTAGGGAAATAAGGATGCACGGGTGACCAATCCAGGGATGCGATCACATCTATAAAAAAGTCTGCACAAGCAGTATTCTTCATGCTCTCTCACAGGTTAGCAGAATGTCAACCGAGGAGCATGGTGAGCAGAGGCCAACTGAGCCAGGTAAGTGCAAATCACATTTTTTACACAACACAAGAACTGGTCATATTTCCCTAAAAAAAAATTTTTTTTTACTATTTTAAAAATTGTTGTAGGTGCTGGGAATCAAAGTCCACCAGTAGAGGAGGAGGAGGTGGGCCCAAGCAGGCCAAGGCCAAGAAACCCTCCATTTTCACAGATCGAGCTTGAGACATTGGTGACCATGACAATGGAGAACCTAGACAATGCACCCAGAAATATGGGGGCTGGAGCCAAAGACAGGGTTTGGGAGGAGATATCCAGGGCTGTTAATAGTGTGGGGACAACCTACAGAACACACAAAGTCATAAAAAACGGTAAGAAAATTATATTGTGAGTGTACTGAAGTCCAAAGCTTCATCTTATTTAAAAAAAACTAACACTTTAAATTTCAAAAATAACATTGACAGCTGGACAGATTTCAAGTACCAACTGAAGAGGAAGCTAGGGAGTAGGGTGGACCATGCTGCGGGGACAGGTGGTGGTCCCATCCTGAGGAGCTGGCCTTGACAAGGTTGGAGACGTTGGCTCAGGGATGTGTGACAGAAGAGGAGATAGTCGGCGTGTCCACTACGTACACTGACATGGCCGACTTCAACGCTCCACATGTGGAAGAAGGTAATTTAATTTTGTTAGACAAAAAGTATAAAGCTGAAACGTCTATGTTTTTTTTGGGGGGAAAAACAAATAACATTTTTTTTTTATATTCCAGACTCAGAGGAGGTAGTGCCAGCTCCTGAGGTCAGGTCTGGGTCCAGCACAGATGGAGACTCTGCAGGGGAGGATCCAAGTACTCCATCTGGGGACCCTGTGGAGTCTACTCCAGGGCAACCATCAGACCGAGCAGTGCCTCTCCTCACCAGGTTGGTCTCCCAAACCCAGGAGAACACATGTGTTCTTCTGAGGATGGAGACCACTCTGGTGAGGGTGGTGGTGGCCCTGGAGACCATTGCTGGGGCCCTAGATCGTTTGGCCAATACCCAGGAGCAGGCCAACCCCCCTGCCATGATGGAGCGAGACTCCCTTCCTCCCAGGACCACCACCTCTGGCAGCCCAACAGCCACCCCCGCAAGTATGGAAAGTCCTATGCCTAGGCCAGAGGAAATCCCATCTACCTCTGGCCAGGCCAGTCGGCGTGTTACACGCCAGTCGGCTGTCTGTAGCTTACCTCTTCCTCCGAGCCGGCCCAAACAATGCAAGTAGCCCTGGATATCTCCGCCCTCACATGTTGTCCAGTCCCCATATTTCTTGTCACCAATGTCTCAAGCTCTTTTATCTTTTTTAACAAAAAATGTATGGGTTTTTTTTTAACATTATTTTAATTATATACAAATGTTGCCGAAATAATTATTATTTACATTGTGATGAAATGCAAATTTAAAAAAAATTAAATTTTTTCGTACGCATACGATGTTTGCGGTCCTCAGTCCTTTGGATCCTCCAAATGATCACAGTGTGATTTATTCTACACACACCATAAGTGATGGAATGAGTGTGACTCATTCTGTCCATGCGTAGGTTATGGAAATATGTTTCTGAAATGAAAGACCAAACAGGACTTCTGTACCAGCCACTGAACATGCTCAGGAGAACAGTATATGAAGATTTACATCACTTATGGTATTTGGAGAAGAGATCAGACCGCGAACGTTTGGAGAATCTGAAGGACTATAAGAGGACCAGAGAATCCTGGATTTTTCCAGTAACCTATTGGTGAATATTATTTTGGAACTTAACTGATCACCATATATCTGAATATCTAGCTTTATCTGATAGCCAAAAGAGATCAATTATATAGTGGTGCTAGAGCTGATTCTCAGTCAAAGTAAAATATAATAATGGAGACTGCATAGTTACAATCATGACATTAGTTCAGTATAGTGCAGCCTATATATTACTATCTTCATCTACATCTCAAAGGAAAATGTATTTGGAAATTTTATAAGTTTTAGACAGCAGTTCCCATAGTAACTTAAAATATTTAATTTTATTTATACTCCCTCATCTACACAGGGAAAATATAGTCCCCAGCCTCCCCTTTGGCCCATCATTTAAAACTCTAGCTCTTACTGCAACCCTCTGGTTCTGCGTATGCACGCTGTGCACAAGGGCAAAATAGCTATTGTGATCGGGACTGTGATTGCAGTGACTACGCAGACCCATTACAGAGTGATTGACAGGAAGTGCCATTTGTGGGTGGTGACGGGGGTGGTTGGGCAGACGCAGGCGTACCAGTGTGTTTCAATGCCGTTACAGGGGCGTGCATAATTAAGCCCCTGCAATGGCATATGCAGCCTGAGTTCTACATACCGACAGGAAGTTTAGCAGTTTGTGAGTGAGGTCTGACCTGCCTTAATTGTGCGTGAGGCTCCATGGGACTCATTGGTACCAAAGTTTTCACAGACTTGCAAGGTATTATGGATGTAAAGGAAAGAAGGTGTCTTTATTTTGTGCTGCGGTGGCATTGCGATCACAGTCATTTTCATAATTTCGCAGCAGAACTGCGTACATGCTTGCTGCCGCAATCGCATCAGCAATCCTTCCTGAATCAGGCCCTGTATACCCACTATACCTGACCACACTCCCCCTAGTCCTCATTACATGCCCCTTACATACCTAGGTAACCTCACCACATGTGCCTTACATGACTATCAGGCTACTGCCCATATGCCAAAATAGTCACAATAATCATCATTACCTATTGTGTCCAAATAGTTTGATTCTTCACATTCACTAATGTTGTTATTGCATACACAAGCACAGTAGAGGAAATTGTTGATTTGGGAAAAAAAAGTTGCAAATGGCTGCATGCACCACAGAGCCCCACATGCCCCTTACATGTCATCAGACCTCTCACATGCCAGCAGACCTTCCCACATTCCAGCACACCTATTTGCATGTCCCTTTCATGCCCTGAATCCTGTCTCTAATATGTCTGTATATAAGACCACCCTACATGCTCCTCCCATGCTATGATGATCAGATCCCCAACATGATATCAGAACCCCTCATGCCATCAGACCCCCTTACATGATTCTTAATTTTTTTTTATTTGACACTTCCACATGCCAGCAGACTTCCCCGACATGTCCATTGGGACTCCCACACATGCCAATGAGACCTATTTTCCAAGTGGAGCCCATCAGAAAGCTTCTCTGCACAGGCTCCAGCAGTGCCAATCTGCCCTTACATGCATTCTCTCCCCAGCCACCAGTGATGTGGAATGACCATGCTCCTGTTCCCAAGTGCCCAGCAAGGAGACAGTTACAGTACAAAGAGGCGAATGTCATAAAAAATATATAGAAATGTCACCAGGCCTATTGGGCTGACACCTACACATATAACACAGAACCACTGTTCACTGTAATAAAATCCAAAGATCCAAACAGAAAATATATATAGTGTTGTATGTAAAAACACAATTTATTTGACCAAACTGGTCTCATAAAAACATAAACAAGTAAAAGAATCAGAAAGAAACGTGGAGCCAGCTAACACACTGCTGCCAATACGTTTAGATGGGTGACCCATCTTTTTCATTGTGTATGGCAGTCAACAACAAACCCCATTGAAATCCCTTAAGAAGTGCTGGCCAGTTAAAACCTGAGATTTCCATTGGATACAGCTGAAAAACTAAGTTCACATCCTGGTCCGATTGTAAGACATCATTAATGACATCCAATACCTGCACCAAAAGCTGAAATCTAAGGAGCAACTGGTTAATGTGGTTACACTGCCACAGTTCTCTTTCAGGTCTGGCAAATACCACAGTTCTCCAACTGGTACACGGATGACGTCATTGATAATGGTGCATCACCGGGCCAATAGAGAACACTGCCACAGTTTTCTTGGTCCATTGATTATCACATTCTTCCTTCAGGTCCATTGTGACTACATTATAGATGCCACATCACCAGTAGGAGAACATCAAAGGCTGGTCGTTATGTATAAAACATATAGATGTAAACAAACACACCTACAGTATATTAGTGGTATACTCCTTTAAGATCCTCCTCCTCCACAATTTTTAAGATCAATGATTCATCCAAAAGAAGGAGTTTACCTATCAGTCCAACCTATGTATCACCTGTGGACCAATCAAAAATAAAATTGCATTTAAAAATATATGTTTATAAATGTAAATATAATATGAACATAAATGGATCCAGGGGATTAAATATACATGATACATTACATCCTTATAAATATATAAGGAATAAATAAAACACTATGACATACACAGGATCAACAATAAAGAACAATATAAGAATAACTGACACCACCTATGTGGTATATTAATATGTGCCGACACAAAATTTTAAAAAATAAATAAATGTGCACTTGATATGCTAAATCCTGGAATAGGTAAATTCCATAAGCATTGTAGCAATCCTTGCTATGTTAGTTCATTTATAAATATTTAGCTGGTAGAGTATTACATTGGCAATAGTATCAAAGTCTCTGTAAGTACACATGTTTAGTAGAGTGCTATGTGCTGCAAGAGCACCTGCTGTGAATTGATCTCTTATCTCCAAATATATAACAGTGATTTAGAAGGCCCTTCGCTGACTGTGCCTCTTACACTTACCCCAGAAGGAGTTGTTCCGACCAAATGGATACTTACAGTCAATTCCCAATAATGGAATAGGGCCCCCCCTGACTAGTGCTGAAGCCTGCCTGTGAGGTGGATTCCGGTTCAGCGGTACCATAGAAGTCCGGGCTGGATGTTAGCCTTTCAATGTACCTCAGCACATCAAGGAAATAGTCACTCAGAGTAAGATAGCCAATTTCCAGATGTAATTGGCATCTCCAGGATACAAATAATTATTTCAGAGTCGGCATCGGTATAATAGTTGCAGATGAACCAGGTAAACTGACGCGTTTCGCTCCACCCAGAAGCTTTATCAAAGCACATGGCACTCTACTAAACGTGTGTACTTACAGAGACTTTGATACTATTGCCAATTTAATACTCTACCAGCTAAATATTTATAAATGAACTAATATAGCAGGGATTGCTAAAACGCTTATGGAATTTACCTATTCCAGGATTTAGCATATCAAGTGCACATTTATTTATTTTTTTTAATTTTCTCTTGGCACATATTAATATACCACATACGTGGTGTCAGTTATTCTTATATTGTTCTTTTTTGTTGATTCTGTGTATATGTCATAGTGTTTTATTTATTTGTTTGATATATATATATATATATATATATATATATATATAAAATCTTTATTATACTCATGGCATTTTGAGGTTATTTCTGCCATTACAAGGATAAATAAGTGTAACCACATTTTTGTTATTTAATTATTTAGTCTCTCTTCCTGAGAGACCATAGTGAGTATACACAACTCACTGTTGGCTGCTGCTACTAGTAATATAGTTTGATTGATTAGCGCCTAAATACAGGTTACTTATAAATATATAAGGATTTATGTAAAAAAAGAAAAAAAATATATGTACACCAGCAGGGGTGTATTAAGAGAGGAGAGGGCCCATGTTCATTTCCCATCCGGGGCCCCCTCCTGTCTCCCCAGTGGCCGGCAGTGCACTGACGAAGCAGTAGACTCTGGGCACTAGTCTGTGCCCAGAGTCTACTGTGTGGCAGCCATTTTCCTGGTGATTTCCCAACTGAGCATGAGCAAACCGCTGGAAAAATGGCTGTCGTGGCCATTTTTCAGGGGTTTTGTGCAACGCTGCTACAGCCAGTGCTGAACTTCGGATAGGTAAGTATAAAACATATGGGTGCAGGATGTGCGATGTGGGCCTCCCCTGGACCAACGGGCCCATGTGCACCGCACGCCCTGTACCCAATATAGATATGCCCCTGTACACCAGTGTGCATTTAAATCAAGCTCAGTCTTTCACAGTAAAATGAATCATGTAGTTCCAGCAAGCAAAATATTATTATTATATCCAAAAAACATATCTCCAGCAAATTTTACTGATAGAGAACAATATATAAACTTACAAAGTTAAATATATAAACTCCCAAAATGAAAGACAAATTGAAATAAGAACTAATATAAACATGGCCTAACAGCATATAAATAAATCCACACATCCTAATATATTTCACAAGACTATGAATAGATACAAACATACTGTGTCATAAGAACCATCTTGTTTCCAATTCACAATTTAATCCCTGCGGAAACAGGGCATCTAAATCATAAATCCATCTCATTTCTGTCTGAGATAGCCTAAAGTCTCTATCATTAGCTCTCAATTTTTCAGGGACCATAGTAATCCCCGAAAAACCCTTGATATGATTCTTAGAGCTTCTCTTTAACATGCGAGGAAAAGGGATAGCTTTCTAAACCATTTCTTATGTTGCGAACATGTTCAGAGTAGACCATCTAACCTTTACAGTTCTGGAGGTCTTACCTATGCATAACACTCTGTAACTACATTAAAATGCATAGACAGCATATCTAGTCTGTGAAGTCAGAAAACTATCCATTTAAAAATGTTCCTTTGTGTCTAAATTCAGTAATTTTACTTTTATCCGAAGGACATGCACATACTTTAAAAATGGCACAATCACCGTACCTGCGAAGCCTTTGTTTCTAGGAAAGCCTCTTACTCCTCCAGTGGGCAATGCACTGGACATTAAATATTTTTTTAAGTTATTGGCCCCCCTTGCCGATGGGAAATGTTATGTCTCTATGTACAATTATAAAGCATGAAGATATAATTAATGCAGTGATAGTAAACTGAATCCTGAGTTAGAGGATTTCATAATTGAAGATATACATTTTATACTTCGCAATAGTGACTTTAATTTTGATGGTAACTACTGTACTTTATTAAGAGGAAATAATTTTAAAATTGATAGTTTTGATGGTATAAACATGTTTGCAAAATAAGAAAAGGTTTAGAAATCAACCCAGAAGTATCTCTACAAATGATATCAAGGGTTTTTGGAGGATTACTTATAGTCCCTGAAAAATGGAGAACTAATGATAGAGACTTTAGACTATTTCAAACAGAGATGAGATGGATTTATGATTTAGATGCCATTTCCAAGGGACTAAATCGTGAATTCGAAACTACTGTAGATGGTTTTTATGATATAGTATGGTTATATCTATTTGTAGTCTTGTGAAATATATTAGGATGCTTGGATCTAGTTATATGCTGTTAGGTTCATGTTTTTATTAGTTCTTTTGATTTGTCCTTCAGTTTGTGAGTTTATATATATATTTGACTACTTGGGGTTTGCTCTTTCGTTAAAATTTGCTGGAGATATGTTTTTTGTATATAACATTAATTTTTTGCTTTATGGAACTAAATGATTTATGTTACTGTGAAAGACTGAACCCGTTTCAAATGCAAACTACGGCTGCAACCTTTCCAAAGGCATTATTTTACATAAATCTTTATATATTTATAAAGATGTAATGCATTGTGTACTGTATATTTAATCCATGGGATCCATTTATATTTATATAATATTTACATTTATAAACATATATTTTTTAATCCAATTTTATTTTCGATTGGTCTACAGGTCGGACTGGTAGGTAAACTCCTTCTTTTGGATGGATCATTGATCTAAAAAGAGGAGAACCTGAAAGGAGACTACTACTATTATAGGTGTGGTTGTTTGCATCTATGTTTTGTACATATTGACTAGCCTTGAAGGTATTCTTTTGATTGTGGCATCTATAATGACATCACTGCAGACCTAATGATGACTATGATAATGAACAGACTGGTAAGAGAAGTGTGGCAGTGTTCTCTATTGGCAAGATGATGCGCTGCTATCAGTGACGTCATCCGTAGACCAGAGGGGAATTGCAGTATTTTCCATACCTGAAAGTGAATGTGTGGCTACATTATCCAGTTTATCTTTAAACTGAGGCTACTGGTGCAGGTATTGGACGTCATTAATGATGTTTAGCAATTGGACTAGGTTGGGAAAATCTCTGTTTTTTTCCACCCAGAACTTCCTGTTTTAGGAAATTTAAATAGAGCTTGCTGTTGACTGTCATACGCCTTTAAAACAATGTGTCAATCATTGAAATGCATTGGCTGCGGTGTATTAGCTGGCTCCATGTTTCCTTCAGATTCTTATTTATGGTGATTGCTGGACTTAACTGGGCGCCATCTTATCCTGCAAACATCTGTAAAATGCTTAAAACATCTTTAAGGGTAGATGTACTAAGCCTTGGGGGAAATTTAATAAAGCTTGGAGAGTGATAAAATTGCGATAAAGCCCCAACCAATCCGCTCCCAACTGTCACTTTACAGGCTGTCAAATGACAGTTAGAGAAAAATAAAGTGGAGAGAGATAAAGTACCAACTAATCAACTTATGTCATTTTTCAAGCACAGCATATAAAATGACAGTTAGACACTGATTGGTTGGTACTTTGGGGTCTATTTATCAAGCAGTGAAAAGTGTGGGGAAGTGAACCAGTGGAGAAGTTGCCCACAGTAACCAATCAGCTTTCAATTAGCATTTATCGAGTACGGTCTATAAAATAATAGGTAAGAGCTGATTGGTTGCTATGGTTCACTTCTTCACACTTTTCACTGCTTGATAAATAGATCCCTAAGTCTCTCCACTTTATCTCTCTCCAAGCTTTGATGAATCTCCCCATTTTTTTGCTCTCCACTTTATCTTTCTCCAAGCTTTGATGAATCTCCCCATTTTTTTGCTCTCCACTATCTCTCCCCAAGCTTTGATGAATCTCCCCATTTGTTTTGCTCTCCACTTTATCTCTTTCCAAGGCTTAGCACATTAGTTTGGTGGTTAGTGCATCTAGGTTTGGGTTTGTTAATTTTTCAGGAACGAACCACACATCTCACAGTTTTTAAATACTACATAATACACTATATATATTTTCTGTTTGGGTATCCACCACTACGTGCCTACCTGGGGATTGAATTATTGATGGTGAAGTATATCCACAACTACACATATCTCTAGATGATATTGCAAGAGAATCTGAGAGCTGGGAAGTACAGTGAATTCACCCACCCTGAACTAAAGATATCCCTACATGCCATATTACAAGTAAAATTGGTGTAAGCATAAATACAAAAGGGGATTATTCCTCTAATTTTGTACCCTTTCATTCTGGCTACATTTACTCTATATAGACACTGTACCATTTATTTACACCAGGGTGTAATTATTAATTTTGTATTACACTAAGTGTTTTTTCTATGGCATGTTGAGAACAACTAGCAACTACAAGAGGACCTTGGTTTTCTGGCTATAAAATAACTTTTTCATTTCTAATTAGTACACTATAGGCACCAACCCACATATTCATGTTTGGTGTCTAAAGAGGTAAAAGTGCTTTGAGAGCTGCAGGTTGGTCACCCCATAATCACATCATGGAGTAGCAGAATAAGCACTCTGATCCTCTTCTCAACTGGACCCCACAGCAGGGAATGAGTTTATGGCAGGGGAGGTTTGGAAGAGCTGTGTGAAGCAGGTCATACTTATCAAGTGTCCATCCAGAACATTTCACAGTGTCGTGGCATCAAGGGACTGGGCCAAAGAGAAATAACTTAGGCAAAATCAAACCTTGATATTTAAGATTTATTCAATATGTTGCTATTGTAGTCTAGGAACTTGGATTCTTTAGATTTCACATCATATCCCCCACCCTTTCAATCCTTTCCTTGTATTTCCCATTTTGTCTACCCCAGTTTATGTTATTCCCTGAAATATCATTATCACTGGCCTACTGACAGTTTTTGTAAATGTTTTCCCTTGTTATGTTTATTTTTTGTTGAGACAATATATTGATTGTATTACTGCCTCTGTCATATTATATTCAGGATATGTTATCGTACAGTACATAACATATTTTCTTTTAGTGCTATGTTACTGGTTACTTGCACGTGTATCATCATCTCATTTTATGCATTTTGTTTCCTTTGTCATGTGAATATCCCAATAAAACAGATTTACGAAAAAAAATTATACTAAATTAAATACATTATGGTCACTTCATAGGTTTATGGGACATCAAAGAAAAAAATCAAAGGATTACACTAACAGGGTCTTTCAACTTTTTTAATGCTTTTGCTTTGGATGAAGAGTAGGCCCTATCCTCTAGATTTACCCTGAGAATGGGGAGGACATGTCCTACTCATCAGCTACAGCAAAGTGTCCCATTAAAAAAGAGGAGAGATAGGGGCTCCTCTTTCAAACTGGGTGCCACATTAAAAGATAATTAATGTCTGATGATCAATAGTAATAAACCCATATCTGCAGAATATCATGGAATCCAGGGATTGGGGAAGATTTCCCCCAACCTTACTTCCAAAAATTAAGGGACACATATTAGAAAGAGGGGGTTCTCCTCTTTGAAATGATGTGGTTCCCTAGTACTTATTGTCTGATGAGCACCAGACAATGATGCACTAAGGAAAATATAACTTATCCATAGATGGGTTAGGTACCAAATATGCCCTGTCTCAATCACACGGTAAAAACATCTGTGGAGTTAGAGTCATTTGAAAGACGGGAGTCCCTCCTTCTTTTAAACAGAATGCCCACTTTGCTGTTATTACAGTATCTGGTGATCAATTGTGATTAATTCTTCACTGTCTGAGGAAGTGGTTAGGCTCCGTGAAACACGTTGCTGTTTTAAGTGTAGACTTTTATCTTAAGCTCTATTTTCAGGTTTTTCATTTTTATGCCTTTATTTTGTTTTGGGATAATGTCTTTTTTAATATATATTTAAATAATTATTTATCAATTATTATCTGTACTAGTGAAATCATATTTATAGTTGTTTTTCATTCATTTGCCACTAAAATGTTTTCACATATTAAGATGCTATTATCATATTTAAAACAATTATCTTAATTATTTATTATCATGTCTTGGGTCATTCCTAATTTTCTTATTGCAGCTCACATTTATAATTGTGAGTAAAAGGTTTTTGGCAATACACATTTGAAGTTGTACCACTTTTCCAAACAATCCCATGACACTGATTGGCTCTGGTCCATGGGGAGTAAGGATTCGATCTTTCAAAGCTGGAGTGTCAAAGACACCTTCACTTGTGCATAGGTTTGAACATTCTCTGCCTTCTCAGTGCCAGAGATACTTTTTTCCGTTTAGTTACATTTCTGATAAGTAACAAACAATTCCTTATGCATTTATATGTTAAAAACAATCCTCTTTATAATCAATATTCCATATGTTTAATATATTTACTACTTATTTAACAGTACTTTGAATTATATTAAACAAACTAAAGTGTCCCATGAATCTGAGATACCCCTTAGGCAGGGCTGGTTCTAGAGAGGAGGAGGTCTGTGTAGTTTCCGTGCAGCCTCCTTCTCCCACCTGTACATGCACCGGGTAGACTCTGTCATTGTTCCAGAGACTGCTGTGCAAATCCCTGGGAAAATGGCTCCAGGCAATTTTCCCCTGTGACTTCTCTCATGCGAATGCCCAGATATCAAGAAACATGACACTGGTGCCATTTATCCAGTGATCTCTGTGGTGTTCGGCAAAAAGATAAGTATAGTCTATGGGTGCAGGTTGTGCAGTGTGGGTTTTCCAGGACACAGATGCCTGTGTGCATCACACATCCTGCCCCCATTATAGAAATGCCAATGCCCTTAGGGGTACACATACCAGAGATTGAAAAAAATACTAGAATCAAAAAACACTATTGGATTATTTACTATGAAGGTGGAAATGTACAGTAAGTTATTGATCTTGTGCAAATTAGACAATGAAAGGAAATAACTGAACGGTTGCTTTGGGTTACTGTATATGTCACTTTGCTGTTGAATTATCACCACTGTCTGCCCATCAGTTGGAATCATAGATGCCTACTCTCCCAAAAATCACGGGAGACTCCCAATTTTTCAGGTAGCCCCCCACAACCCCCTGAAGAGTAGGCATATCTCCCGCATCTCGCCTTTTTCCTAGTGAAGTGGGCAGAATGGGGAGATTTCACCGGGAATTTTCGGGTCCACGAGTAGCGGGTGAGGCAAAAATGAAGCAACATTTAGCCCTGCCCCCTTCCCGTGGACCCGTTAATCGTAGCGTTTCCCTGTGGTGGGGCAGGGCCTAATTATGTATACACTATGGCCCAGCCCCCCAAAGTAATCAACAGAATCTCCTCCCTGGGCTTCTCCAGGGGAGGAGATATGTAATGTTGGCAATTATGGTTGGAATTATTTAGAAGACTATTCCTCAGAAATTGGGAGCTTATTTAAATAAGCTGTAAATGTGATCTGCCAACTTTGTCAATTGTTTAAAGGATAACGACTTTATGAATCATTATTTCATATTTCAGAGGGGACATTTCAACACAGTGAAGGTTTTGTACACATGTGGATATGCCACATCCTTGCTAGCTCTTGCCACTGCCATAAGCATCTTCTCTCTCTTTCGGTGAGTATAACTTACATAGACCTGCATTTTCAAAAACTGTTTTTTCTATATATTTTCTTTATCACAGTAACAAGCTACTAGCATCCACTCTATATACTCAACAGATATCAGTTCAGGAGAACATATTTTCTCAGTGAAATAAAATGAATTATTGTTTTGAATCATTGCCCAAATAATCATAAAAACAAATATCAGAAATTCCACAGAATCTAAAACTAAAATTATGTGACCAGAATGGAATTGTTGTGCTAAGAAATTCCAATGGATATAGTTGATAAGTAGTTGCACTAAATTAATTAATTGTGGAAAATTATACTTGTCACTTATAGTTGCTTGCAACAGTGTTTCAAGTTCGCTAATAAAAAAGAAAATTATATATCAATATAAATAATATATAGATATTCAGACATTACTGTAACTGATTGAGTTTATTGTCTTTTTTTATACTTTTTGTATATTTTCTCATTTTCATTTCTCCTCCAATCTTACCCAATTTTTTGCTGCACTCTCCACGAGGGTCAGCCAGGTCAGCACAAAACGAGGCAGAGGTGAGCGAGTCTTCGGTGTGATGACATAATTGTGTTGTCATAGCCCCGACCCTGCTATACACTGCCACTATTACCGGAATTGTGAAGCGGGAGGTGGAGCCATGATGACGCAATACAACGCAAATTGCATCATTGGCCACATATACCACCCACTTCACTCAGCAAGTGGACGGCTGCAGCTGGGTGGCTCCATCCTCCGGGATACTTTCCCACTTTTCTGGGCAGCTGGGAGCAGCATTCGATTTTTGGGAGCCTCAAATGTTATTGGACTTTATAACTAAATAAAGAGTCAGTATTGGTGTTTGTGTTCTAAGTAAAAAATTCAATTTAGCATGTGAGAGCTATCTGGGCTGTTACCTGCACAACTTAGACCCTCATTCTGAAGCTCTGGGTGTCTTGTGTATTAGTTAAGAGCTGTAGACCCCCCATGTTCACATGTAAATTGTTGCATGACAAAATAGATATTCATACTGTATACTGTACTCCCACTCCCTTAATTTAAGTTTTATTATTTACATATATACACTAGCCCCTCATTCTATTAAGATATTATGCTAAGTAGAGTTTCAGTTGCCAGATATAGCAGCAATAGTATATCAATTATTGACACTATGTATATGAAGAAAAGCTGTATTTAACTAATTAAAGTAAATCTTTAAATATTGTCTGCTGCTATGGCCATCCTGCAGTGGTGATTGGAGGAGCTGTGGTGGTAATTACAATCCTTGTCAAAAATGCTTTCGTGTACAGTATATAGTCTTCACTGGGAGGAAGAGCTTGATAGATAGGGAGTTATGATTATTTTGTGGGGAAAAAATGAGTTAGATCCTAGCAATGATAAGATTAAATCCATTTTCTTTAAAAGTTTCTTAATCAGAATAGAAAATTGAAAACTTATAGGAAAATAAGTATTCATGTCTCTGACATCCTAATCTCAAGCGCCTGTACTTCCTGAGAATATTTTTAGTTTAATGTCACAGCTTCCCACAGGTTTATAAAATCAGACATCTGATTGACACTCACTCATGGTTTGTGTCCTTCCATTAGTTTGGTGTAATATGCAAGGAATCACAGATGTATTATGTAATGAGTCCTGGGGCAAAGCTTTATGACCCATGCAGATATAAGAACACAATATTCCCCTTTTGGAAATGCTTAATGAACCCAGACAGCTTTTAAAATGCAAATAGGAGTAGCAGGAACAGAACTAATAATTCTTTTCTTGGCAGACGGATGTCTGTACAAAGTGATAATGAAGTGGTGAAACCTCACTAGGGGAACAAAAATGCGCAGTCATGTGTTATTCATTAGTGAATATTCCTTTGCTGTTTAATACATGTCGGAATGACAACTGCACGATTAGGGTAGAAAATATGTAGTCTACAGGCATCAGTAATAACAGCTATCAGTCTGGTATCTAGGGCTGGTGTATAATTCTCTCTAAGGTATTGTACTACCTTTAAACTGGATCAATCTAGAGGTTATAGACATAATGTAAATGTAATGTTGCATACTGTAGATTCACAGTATTAATGCCAGGTGTCATTACGGATAATAGACCTTTTTACTGTAGATCTAAAGAATAATTTTAAAGATTATGTCCTCATATTGTCAGTTTTTGGCAGTAAAAAGCTTATCACATGTTCATTATAATTGACTTATTTCTGAAGAGCTCACAAAAAAAAGAAAAAGACAGATGGAAAGGAGTCTGTGTTCAGCGCAAAATAGCAATAAGTATTAGATTGAGTGATGGGGCGGGATATAGGAAATTGATGCTTCCAGGATGTATGTGAGTACTAGAACCAATAAATACGTACAAGCAGAATTAGGTGCATCTGGCATAAAAATGAGGGTAGAGGAATAACAAGAGTCAGGTCAGTTGGGGGCACTAACCTCCAAGTGTGATATACAATTCCTTTGTGACGGCTATAGTGGAAATGACAAGCTGAAGGATGTTTTCACAGTAATGAATCATAGTAGCGAAGGCAAATAAAAATAAAATAAATGGATCTGGCAGTTGATAGTGCACTGAGACACGGGATTACTCCTTCTGAAATCATGTGTTTATCTCAGTCGTACCCTCCACACCCCTTGTCTTGCATTTATAAATTGCTTATTGATCACGTCTTCTCCAATGGGCCTAAATTCACAAGTGACTGGGACACATATATGAGGAGATTAGTGATGGATGGAAATTTTAAGTAGTACGCTTAATAGCACGGTTAATATGCTGGAGATTAAAACTCACTATAAAGTTCTGTCCTTCTGGTACAGATACCCTAGTCTTTTGGCAACAATGTAACCCTGGATTCCCAACACCTGCTGATTCTGAGGTGCAATAAGGCACATATTGTGGGAATGTCCTGTGTCCATTCTGGAATAAGTTGATAGCGATTGTTAGCATTATTCTTCAGGTAGATTTACCCTCTTGCCCTAGTTTTTGGCTCTTGAATCATTTAAGTAGTCTTCAGGCACACTAAAAGAAGTCACTGCTGCATCATATTCTCAGTCAATCTAAGGCAGTAACCCCGGTTCACTGGCGATCCACGATCCCCCCTCCTATAACTGAGTGTTGTGCATGGCTTGATCACTATATGTCCATGGATGACCTCATCTTGTTCTTGACATGCTAGCTCCAATATTTTACAGTGCTTTGGACCCCATGTCTCTTAATTTGGCCATTACCAGTCACTTCACCATAGGGGACATGAGGGGGTTGTCCTGGCCAGTTGTGTTTGCCTCCCCTGAAAATGCTGTGGAATAGGACTTTTTGTAATTGTGGGCTTCTTAAATCTAGATGTCAGGTATACAAACTTCACTCCTCAGCAGAGGTGTTTCTCCTTATTTCCCCCCTCCTTTTCCCCACTTTCTGTCTGTCTTTGTTCATTTGTCTTTGTTTTATGCATTGTCTGCCTCGCAAACATACACAATCTTGGCAAAGCTCATAATTAAAAGTCGTGCATGATGGAATTATCATTGGGCCCTCCCACCCATCCTTATGTTGCATATTAAGGCATGCACAGTTTAACAAACCAAAAACTTCAGCGACAGGGACTGACACTTTTGTGGCTGAAGTGCCTGGTTTGTTTGGGCACTCACAAAAGACAACATTCTATTGGTTTGGTTAAACCAAGCTGGTTATGCCTTATGGTCTCAGTAATGTTCCCACACTGTTTCAAAACTTTGTAAACTAGATATTCTGGTACTTCCTATACCGATTGGTGGTGGTATACTTAGATGACATCCTCATCTTATCAGCTGATAACTCCCATCAGAAATATGTAAAGGAGGTTCTTCTGTGTCTCAGAAAAAAAAACCTCTTATGTAAATTCAAAAAGTGCACTTTTGATGTCCCTTCCATTCTATTCCTGGGCTACTTAATTTCTGGTACATATATATGCATGGATTCTGCAAAAGTTCAGGCAATTGTTGATTGGCCTCAACCAAAAACTTTGAAGTCAGTGTAATGCTTCCTAGTGTTCACCATCTATTACAGAAAGTTTATCCAGAATTATTTCACCATTGTTGCACCTCTCACTGCTCTCATAAAGAAAGGTGCTAACCCTCGCAAATGGTCTGATGAGGACTCTTCAGCTTGCCAAAGCCTCAAAATAGCCTTCACCTCTGCTTCAATTCTACATCAGTCTAATTTGGCAGAACAATTCTTCCTAGAAGTGGATACATCCTCTGTAGGAGTAGGAGCAGTTCTCTTACAGAAAGCAAGATGGTCAGTGGCAGCACCGTAGCAGGATGGCAGTGCACTCTGTGCTGCACTGCTGCCCCTCTTGCTCCCCCTCGCCCTCTCCTTCCCTTTTCACACAGCCGTCGGGTGGAGGGTGGGGATTTCTTTAGAGTTTCTCTGCTCTGCTGCATAGCACTCCAGGAGGTCTCTTCCTGCAGACCTCCGGAACCCAGCAGGTAGCGGCCGGTGACCTTGCAGGATTCCTCCCTGTGCGGAGGCACCAGCTGCACCACCCTCCCTATGGCCCTGGTCAGTGGCATTTATGTGGATTCTTTTCTAAGAAATTTCTTCCTGCTGAGAAAAACTACTCAGGTGACAGGTGACTACGAAAAGGTGACAAAAAGCTTGTCCCCTTGAAACTAGCTTCAGAAGAATGGCTATATCTACTAGAGCATGCTCAATTACCTGTCACCATTTACACTTACTGTATCTTAAATATACTCAGTCCTTGAATCCTCACCAATCTCGATATGCATTGTTTTTCTTTTGTTTCAACCTACATGTTACATTCCATCCTGGTTCAAAGAATCAAAAAGCTTATGCTCTGGTACTCTATCTGAATCTCGGCCTATCATCAATCCAGTATGTATCTCCTTACCAAGACCAATAAAAACACTCCTAGAGGAAAGACTTTTCTCCCTGACAAACTTCAGAAGAAGCTTCTCCAATGGGCCCATTGCTCAAAGTATGCTGGTCATGCGAGTACTCGCAAGACGCTGGCTCTCATCCAAAGAGATTACTGATGGCCTACCATGTCACAGGATGCACAACAGTTCATTACTGTCTGTGACAAATGTGCACTGTACAAAAATCCTTGTCAATCCCCTGCAGGGCAACTTGTTCCTCTAACCGATTGCTACCAAACCATGAACCCATGTGGACTTTGTAACAGACTTACCTGAATCTGATGGTCATAATACCATCTAGATGGTGGTTGACTGCTTTTCAAAGATATCTAATTTCATTCCCCTCAAGAGTCTTCCCTCTGCTCCAGTCTTGACACAATTGTGCACAAGATTTTTCGATTACATAGCTGTCCGGAGGAACTTGCATCAGACAGAGAAATACAGTTTGTGGCAAGATTTTGGAGGAGTCTCTGTAAGGCTCTCCAGATTGGGTTAAAGTTCTCTTCTGCATATAATCCCCAGTCCAATGGTCAGACAGAAAGGGTTAATCAAGATTTGGATTCACTACTACGTCTGTATGTATCATCTTCTCAAGATGACTAGATTAATCTTCTGTCTTGGGTTGAATTCTGCCACAATAATAATTTCCACAAATCATTTTCCTCCGCTCTATTCTTCGTAGTTTATGGTCAACATATGAATATTCCTGCATCCAGACATTTCAGTTCCAGCTGAAATTATTTTTGAAAATTGGAAATTTTGTGAATGAATGATTACTTTTTGCATCTCAATGCTACAAAGTACAAGCAGATAAAAACATTGAGTAATCCCAGCATTGAAACCCAGATACAAAGTATGGCTATCCACAAAAATCCTACAATTAAGGTTTCTCTCAATGAAATTTGATCCATGTTTCATTGGTCCATTCCCAGTCACTCAGGCCATCAATCCAGTATCCTACAAACTGCAGTTACCATCATACCAAAAATTTCCATATTCTTTCCACATTTCTCTCCTGAATCCTCTCATCATCAACAGGTTCTTCAAGGCAAAGTTTTTCATCTCTTTCAATACTCTGACCAAGGTGAAGAATGCTTTATGAGGTAAAAGACATTTTGGACTCTTGCATATGGTACAAGCAACTACAGTACCTTGTAGATTGGAAAGGATATGGTTCTGAAGAAAGATCCTGGAAAGATTATTTGTGTCTTTCATCTGAAGTTCACACACCGGCCTTAGCAAAGAAATTCGACCCTAAGTTCCCCACTGAACCATGATCAAGGTGTCAGGTGGCCACTCCTAGGATGGGAGTAATGTCACAAAACTGGGACTTAGTCAGTCTTACCGTGTCTGGTAGTGCTTTACCAAGGTAGGTCATTCTGTCCCAGTGCACTGTCAATCCATTCCCTGAGGTTCATGGGTGCATCCATGTTCTCTCTAATCAGGTGATAACCAGTAACCAGTCTCTACCTGTCTGTTGTGCTCTCAAGAGCTCCCTATTTAAGTCTGCACCTGACACTAGCACCTTATCAGAATAATATGATTCTTTACCTTCCAGAGATCTCACTCACTTGCAAGTAAGTGCTACCTCTGATCCACTGCCTGAACCTGCGCTACTGGAGTCCCGCAAGCTGCTGCCTCTGAGTCTATTCCATCCACTCTGCAGCACTGCACTGTATGCTGCTTCCAGCCTACACCTACCAGCTTGTGTTCAAACACCAATTCCAATCTGGCTCAACTACAGTTACTCTCACCAGTCTCACTCTGGATCAAGCTTGCGGTCTAACTCTGGCTGGCTGCTGCTATCTCTGGTCCCATTCATGTTCAAGCTTGTGGTTTCACTAGGGCTGGCTGTTACTCTCACTGATTCCACTCTGGTCCAAGCCTGCTGTACCACTCTGGCTGGTTGCTGCTATCTCTTTTCCATCTGTATTTGTTAGATTAAATCTGTTATTTAAATATATAAATTAAATTTATACTTCTATAAAATAACATCCGGTAAAGTGTACAGTAGTTTCAGGCATTATCATTTTAACCCAAACAAACAAACACTGAAGACAAAACTATATTGTGATATTTTGTTGGATTTTTATAGGTTATTTTTGTTGTTTTCACAGGAATCTTCACTGTCCCAGAAATTTCATACATATGAACTTATTTGTGTCTTTCATCATACGTGGAGCTGCCGTGTTTATTAAAGATGCAATTCTGTTCGCTGATGAGGATGTTGACCACTGTACCATGTCTACGGTAAAATACTATAACATCTGCAGCACTGTGACATGGCTAATTCTGTACAAAGAATATTATTCAATTGTTTACACTGGGTTGACCTACATGATTATTCCTTTTACAGATAGGCTGTAAGGCAGCTGTGGTTTTCTTCCAATACTCTGTCCTTGCTAATTTCTCATGGCTGCTGGTGGAGGGAATGTATCTACACACACTGCTCACTCTCACATTTACCTCACAAAGAAGATATTTTTGGTGGTACATTGTCATTGGTTGGGGTAAGTGCTAACACATAAACATGACTTTTATGGTTACAATATGTTTAGAAAGCTACATTAACTATTTCCTGTAACACAGAAGTGATACCAGATGTAGGGCGTGATTCAGATGTGCATGCTTCTGTAGTCGCGACTGCGTCTTTATGCTAATGCCGCAGAACATGGAGACACCCACTGGCTGTGGTGTATTACGATGTACCATCAGGGCGCATCGGATGCAATATCGGTGCACCATTGAACCAGACCTATAGAGGCGCAGAATCTCTGTGTGAACATGGCCGTTGATATCAGTGCAAAAGCTGCAGTTGCTGACCGTGACATGACCGCGGCACTCCAGCGTCTGGTTAGCCACCCACCTGCTACCACCCAGAAACTCCAACTGAAATTGCCTATCTCTGCATCCAAAAGGGGAAAGGGGATGTAATTAGACATGGAAGGTTATGTGGGTGGTTCCGGAATCTGATAGGCTTGCCTGAAGAGGTGAGTTTTCAGGGAACACTTGAAGGATTGGAGACTAGAGGTAAGTCTTATTGTGCATGGTAAGGCATTCCATAAAGTGGGTGCTGGAACCGTGAATGGAAGCAAGTAATGCATGGGGTGAGAGACGCAGATCTTGTGCTGAGCAGAGAGGTCGGGTTGGGAGATATTTTGAGATGAGTGAAGAGATGTATGTTTGTGTGGTTTGGTTACTGGCCTTATGTGTAAGTAAAAGTATTTTGCATTGAATACCATAGAAGACTGGCACCATCGGGACACAAGCACAGTGCGACTTGGATGCATGCACATAGTAAAAACCTTGTCCGCTAGCATGTGGCATTGATATTTTGCGCACCTCTGAATTAGGCCCAAAGACTTCCATTTTTCTTGTCATGTGTCTGCTAAAAATAGGCTGGAGAATATTAACTAAATGTGCGCTCAATAATTAAATTTGCGGATGTGGGGGTAAGGGTCAAGGGAATGGCCCAGAATCTCAATATTCTCATTTTAACTCTTGCATGGTTGCTGTGGATGACTTATCCCTTTTGGCAGTTTGCTATGACTGGTGTAAAAGAAGTTAGACTAATAGCAAATGTTTGGTATGTTGTTATTAGAGATGAGCGGGTTCGGATCTAAGAGATCCAAACCCTCCCGAACTAAGGGAATCCGAATCGGATCCAAGCGGGCTCGGATGTTCCCGCCAACTCGGATCTTTCAAATCGAGGCAAAACCACAGAGACAAAATCTTGCTTTTGTCTCTTTATATAAGGGATGCGGCGGGCGCCATTTCACTCCGGCTATGGAGACTGAACAAGGAGGGTGGGTAGTGTAGGGCTGGGGAGAGGTGCTATGCTGTTCTGTCTGCTGTGTCCTGGGCTGGTGCTGCTGATCCATTCTGGGCTGGTGTTGTGTTGTGCTGTCTGCCTTGTCCATCTGGGCTATTGCTGTGCTGTCTGTTGTATCCATCTGGGCTGTTGCTGATCCATCTGGGCTGGTGCTGTCTGCTGTGCGGTCTGCTGCGTCCATCTGGGCCCAAGTTCTGGACCCAAATAAAGTGTATTTTTTTTGTGTAATATATATTTGTCTGTGTGCATGTTATGCTTAACCGCACAAAATACAGCAATTCAGCAATGCAAGCTAGTGCTGCCTGACTCCAGTCGTCATCAATCTGTGCTCTGGGCCCAAAGTTCTGGAGCAGAAAAAAAAAAATTGTCTTTTATTTCTAATAATTGTCTGTGCGTGTTAGGCTTAGTTGCACAAGATCTATCAAGTCGGCAACACAAGCTAGTGCTGCCCGACTCTAGTCGTAATCAATCTGTGCTCTGGGCCCAAAGTTCTGGAGCAGAAAAAAAAAAATTGTCTTTTATTTCTAATAATTGTCTGTGCGTGTTAGGCTTAGTTGCACAAGATCTATCAAGTCGGCAACACAAGCTAGTGCTGCCCGACTCTAGTCGTAATCAATCTGTGCTCTGGGCCCAAAGTTCTGGAGCAGAAAAAAAAAATGTTCTTTTTTTATCTTTGTGTGTGTGCGTGTTAGGCTTAACCGCACAAGATCCAGCCAGCAATGCAAGTTGCAACCTAGTGCTGCCCAACTCCAGTCGTCATCAATCGGTGCTCTGGGCAAAAGTTCTGCAGCTGAAAAAAAATAAAAATAAAGTGTCTTTTTATTTATCTGTGTGCGTGTTAGGCTTAACCACACAAGATCCAGCCAGCAACGCAAGTTGCAACCTAGTGCTGCCCGACTCCAGCCGTCATCAATCGGTGCTCTGGGCCCAAGTTCTGGAGCTGAAAAAAAAGAAATATTTTTTTGGCTAATATTTGTCTGTGTGCGCACGACTGCACTTGTGTGAATTTAGTAACCGCACCTTGGCTACACTATTGGTGCTTGTGACACTGCTTCAAGACCACAGAAAATATGGAGGGCTGTCACATGACAGGAGAGCCAGTTCAAGAACCACATGTTGTAGCTGTCGCCAGCAGTGCAAGGCTGTCGCCTTCCTCATCTTCTATGAAGGCCCGTGCCCCAGGGCTTAAGTCACGCCATCAATATAGTAAAGCAAGTTTTACTGAAGTTAAGAAAAAATATTGAAAGGAAATTTGCCTTTAGATAAACAAAATATTGGCAATATGCCCTTCACTACACGAAGTGGCAAGGAAAGGATAAGGCCTTGGACTTTCTTTAGGAAGACTGCTGATTCTGATAACCCTTTGGAAAAAACAACTGTGTGCTCTGAGAAATCGAAATCACAAATCCCAGAGGAGAGTGCAAGTGTGTCCGCGGTTGCCATGTGTGAGCCAGACCTAAATATTAGTGTACTGGAGGATCCTCCAAGTTCCAACATTTGTGTGCCCTCTGTAAATGTGGGGAAGGGCAGTCAACATCTTGCAGACATAGTCATTGAGGATGCTTGTGTGGAATTGCACATGGAGGAGGATATTTTGGTAGTTGAAGGTGCTAAGGATGATGATAATGAAGATGTTGGTGATGAGGATGTTGATGCCAAGGATGTCCTTTGTGTAAGGCAACAGCTGTTGACCAAGGATTGAAAAAGCCAAAGCCCATTGTAATGCTTGGACCAAAGACAAAAAAATCTACTTCTCACGTGTGGAATTATTTCCATCCCGATCCGGACAACAGTTGTCAAGCCATATGTGACCATTGCCATGCATGAGTGAGTAGAGGGAGAGACCTAAACCACCTTGGAACCTCCTCCTTGCTACGTCACTTGGAGCACATTCATCAAATATCAAAGTGTACGTTGCCAAGTTCGAAAACTCAAAACGTAACAAGTTCAGTGTCACCTACCTGCTCCCTTTCTGTGAGATCCAAGCACCTTTGATCTCCAACACCAACACCTGCATCATCAATATCCTCATCCTGCTGCATCCAATGTTGGTATTCGAAGCATGATTGATTCCTCAGAAGGATCCTTGATGACTACGCCTGTTGCTGCTGCTGTTGCTGTGAGTGGATCTTCATCCCAGAAGGGGACCAGGAGGAAGACTACTTGTAATATATCCTCCAAAAAACAATTAACTGTTAAACAATCGTTTGCAAGGGCAAACAAGTATGACAGCAATCACCCATTTGCACAGAAGATTACTAACTCCATAACAACTATGCTGGTATTAGATGTGCATCCAGTATCCACATTACTGCAGTGGGTGTTCAACTGTTAATTAAGGTCCTGTGTCCTTGCTTCCAGATCCCTTCTAGATTCCACTTCACTAGGACAGCAATTCCAAGTCTGTACAAGGACATTAAAAAAAACCTTATTAATGTCTTCAGAAATGCCATTATATCCTCTGTCCACTTGACCACTGATATGTTGACTTACCACTGCCAGCTGTCTCCATGGATCTGTATGTGTAATTTGCCTGGAGGAGCTGTTCTGATCATGCTGGATGCAGTACTTCTCCCTGCATTCCTTCCACAGTGATTATTTCACCTGGGCTCTCGTCTCTCTGTGATCATTGCTAGTCTTGATTGGAATTGCAGGGGTGGTTCTAATTCTCAGTGAGGCAGAGATGAGTACTCCTTCGGCATGTTGTGCCTTCCACCACTCAGAATGCTACTGCCAGCCCACCTGTCCATATCCACCAATTGCAGCCAGACCCAGGGTATATATATCCTCCCATGATAGCATTCTGGGACTGAACATCTCGACTCTTCCCATGGTGTATGGTTCGTGCTGTCTCTGTGTACAAGTGTATCCCTGGCTCCTGCTGACAGCAACCCCCAGTGCATTCAGAAAACCTGCTGGTTCTGAGACCAGTTTATCTTACATGGCAATCCAGAAAACCTGCTACAGCAACCCCTGGTGCTATCCAGAAAACCTGCTACAGAAACCCCTGGTGCTATCCAGAAAACTACTACAGCAACCCCTGGTGCTATCCAGAAAACCTGCTACAGCAACCCCTGGTGCATCCAGAAAACCTGCTACAGCAACCCCCGATGCATCCAGAAAACCTGCTACAGCAATGCCTGTCAATCCAAACGTCCTGCTAGCATCAGCTAATAGTGAGTTCCTGTGCTCCTGACCTTAGTCCTGTGCTCTTCTGCTAGCCCTACTCCTGGTTGGTCCCTGGCACCCTGCAAACCTGCATCATGCTTCCTGCTGTGGATCAACTCCTGCTCCTTCTACCTACCCACTCCCTCCCTGAACCTAAAATCCCAAACCTACCCATTCCTTGTTGATCCCAATTACCCTATCCAGCCTGCACCTGAGCTCCAGCCTTTGTCACACCATTTCTGGATTACCCTGTTTAGCCCTCGTCTCAGCAATACCTGATTTCCCTTCAGTTCAAACCACGTTATTCCAGTCCAGAGATAAATTCCAAGTTCACCAGTTCAATCCACGTTATTCCAGTCTAGAGTCAAGTTCCAAGTTCACCAGTTCAACTCAACAAGTCGTCCTGCTGGTCCCAGTCCGGTTCCTCCAAGTTCCTGTCATTCATCATCAAAGGCAGTTCTAACTGCTACATAAATCTTGCACTAGAACTATCTACGTCATCTGTGGTTCCAGTCATGCCGGTCTCCGTTGAATCCCACTCATCACCTGAGACAGGTAACGCACAGACACCATTCATGACATATCCTAACCATCATCTTTGCACAGTCCTCAACTCTATTAATAATTATATCAATCAGTTTTGAGCCAGCAAGCTGGATGCAACCTTTTGGCCCTATAACTAGATGAAAAAATCAATATTGTGAGCTGTGTGGTGGTCAAAATTGACTGGAAACTAGTGGAAATAGATGTTATTGAGGTTATTAATTTTAACTGTAGGAACAAAAAAAGGCCAATTTTATGTGATTTAGCTGTTTTTTTTTTTTTTTTAAGAAAAAATCCAGATCCAAAACCAAAACACGGAAACAAAACAAGGCGGTGAGGTTTTGGCAAAACCAGGGGAGATTCAGATCCAAAACCAAAACACGGGGGTCGGCGCACATCTCTAGTTGTTATGGGTTAATGCTTTTACATGTTTTAGTAAATTATAATAATAATAATAATAATAATAAAAATAATAATTATATTTTTATTTATATAGCGCTTTTCTCCTAAAGGACTCAAAGTGCTTTACATTTGCCTTTACAGTACAAAACACAAAATAAGCTTAAACAAGGGACATTAGTGAAATGCTTGGGTGAAGCGGTAAGTCTTGAGTCTATTTTTGAAGTATTCTAGAGTGGAGGCCTCTCGAACTCTGCGGGGAAGTGAGTTGCATAAAGTTGGAGCCCCAAAACTGAAAGCTCGACCCCCAGACGAATTCCGGGAGATTCTATGTACTGTTAATAGCCCTTCATCAATGGATCGCAGTACTCGTGTGGGACAGTATGGAATCAGAAGCTGCTTTAGGTACCTTGGGCCATGGTCATGTAGGGCTTTGTAAGTTAGTAATCCAATTTTGAAAACATTTCGCCATCTGACAGGCAGCCAGTGAAGGGAGTAGAGAGTGGGTGTTATGTGTCTGGAATGGGGCTGGTTGGTTAATAGCCTGGCAGCTGCGTTTTGTGCCATCTGCAAGCGGTGCAATTCTTTTGCTGGGAGTGCAAGGTAGAGGGTGTTGCAGTAATCTAGGCTATGATGATATAAATGTATGCATGACTTTAGGCAGATCTGAGGGAATTAAGTGCTTGATTCTGGCAATGTTCCTCAGAAAGAATGAGGATTTGATTGTGACTGATACCTGAGCCACTATTCCGCACATGTTCAGTGTTTTGTAATTCTGATCCCCCAAGCATGTCCTGTTGGTTGGCTATGCTGTAGCCCTGACTTGTGACCTATCATAAGGACCTCTGTTTTAAAGGAAGGTTTGATACTGGTCTATAGTTGGTCATGCAGTCGGGGTCTAAATTAGGTTCTTTAAGAAGTGGTCTAACAATTGCTTCCTTTAGTGGTTCTGGAAAAAAGCCTGTGTGCAAAGAGCATTGAACTATTTTTGCAATTACAGGGCCAATCATGTCCATACACCCTAAGAGAAACTTAGTTGAGGCAGGGTCCAGATCACAGGTGGTGGGTCGCAACATTCTGATAATTTTGGCAAAGTCTTTTACATCCATTATGTCAAAGCTGTTCCAGGGAGACAGGTGGCTTACCTTTGCAGGTTTGGTAGTTTTGCAATCCTTTGATGGCACTGTGGGGATTCCAGCCCAGATGGAGGATACTTTATCTGCAAAGAATTTTGCAAACTCATTGCATTTGGACTGGGAGAGGGTTTCATTAAGCTGCAGACATGCTGGTTTGCAAAGCATCTCCACTGTACGGAAAAGCTGAGCTGGCCTATTGTTTGCTGCCTTGATCTCATTTGAAAGGAACTCTGTTTTCTTATGGGTGATTGTTGATTGATATTCTCTACTATGTTTGATTAGTGTTAACTTATCCTTTACAAGGTTAATCTTCCTCCATTGTCTTTCAAGTCTACGCCCCCTTTTCTTGAGTTCACTAACACTATTGTCACACCAAGGGGCTTAACGGTGTGGTATGCCTGGTCGTATATGCACAGGGGCGATAATATCCATTGCAGCTGTCACATCTCTGTTATAGTAATGGACTAGAGAACAAGGATCTTCACAGGCCCCCATTATCGCAGAAAGATCCAGGTTTGCTGCAAGAACCTGGGGGGTCATGTCCCTCCTTGGATGATACCTTGTCAACTCCATGGGTAAAGTTGTATTTTGAGGGGTTGCAACTGAGAAGTGAATAGAGTGTTGGTCTGACCACATGACTAGGTTTATATTTATGTCAGAGACTTCTAATCCAATCTGGAAGACAAGATCAAGAGTGTGACCACTTATATGAGTAGCTGAAGGAATGACTTGTGTGAGGCCCAGAGCATTCATTGTGCACAGGAGATGTTGGCCAAGGTGAGAGAGCTCATCATCAACCCATCCATTGAAATCCTCAAGGATCAGCCATCTTTGATGCTCCAGAACTAGTTCAGCAACAACATTTACAAATTCTTGTAGAAATATCTTTCCATCTCCAGGGGGGCGGTAAATGAAAAGTACTCTGAATCCTAAGTCTGTAGAACTCCGAGCAGCAATGCACTCAAATGAGTGAGTAATTTCCATTGGGTGGACCCTAAGTTTGTTCTTTTTTAAAGCAGATTGCCACTCCCCCTCCCCTGCGGTTAAGTCTTGGGTTGACATAGTAATTTGTTGGAACTGCAGCTTCCAAAATAGGAGCTGCATTTTCATCTAGCCAAGTCTCTGTAATACAGGCAAGATCTGAAGATTCAAGGTCAGCATTTGTAGCAGTCTTGTTTCTTATAGATCTGGAATTACAAATTACGGACCTGATGGGGCATACCAGAGGGCCTGTAGTTTTCATTAAAATTATAAATTATATCCACTGTTCTTGTTTACAGCAAGCCAACCAGTTTGCATATGAGTGGATGTAATCTGTTTTAATTATTTTTTTTACACTCTTCTTTTATAAATATTCTTCCCTCCTGGACTCTATGGCTGACATCATAACTTCCCTATAACTTTTGTCTTTATAGTTATACCAATAAAGATTTTTGTGTCTTTCTTGATATGTTTTATCTTTAACACATCTTATGCCGCACATCCACTTGCCGACTGTGAAACGAGAGCATGATTACGACATTGTAATCGTGCAGTCGTTTCTCAGTGTATGATGTGCCTACACTGAATGTTCAGTCGTTCAGTGTAGGCACATCCATCATCCCCGTACATGCTCAACCTGACGTTATCGTTAGGTTGACCGGCATGTTTGGGCGATGATAGATGTTAAAAATGACCAGCGAGCATGCGCATCGCTGGTCGTTTTTTACTTTAAACTGCCCGACTTGCGGACGATTAACAAGCGATTGAACGATAACGATGTAGTTATTTTTCAATTGGCCTGTTTAATCGCCTAGTGGATACACACCTTTAATCACCTAACTTTGAATTTAGATTAGTAATTATTGGGGGTATATTTACAAAAGAACTGGTTTTCAAAACTGCTGATTCTCTGAGGCTTTGAAGGCTGAAATTAAAAAGACAACAGTAATTCACACAAAACAAGCTTGATTTTGCTAATATTATGATTGTTCTTTTAAATACAGCCCTCAAAGCCATCCATAATCTTTGGCTTTAAAACAATAATCTTATATAAATATACCCATTGGACATAGGAATAGTAGGAACCCTGGGTCTGATTCTGCAAGGATCGCTATTCTGCTTATTTGCACGAAACCCAGTTTCTAATATCAGCAGTGATGTGTAATGTTTCCCTTTGCATTGCAATTGCAGCCTAACATAAGGACGCCCACTTCCCATTACTCACATCCGTATGCATTGGCAACATAGCGAGACAATCGGTAACATTGAGTAACATTGGACCCAGACGCACAGTTAAGGCAGGTCAGACCTGGAATTGCTTACTTCAGTGCATGCTATTAGGCCTCAGGCTGCGTATGGTATTGCAGTGGATAATTTATGCACACCCATGCAACGCCGTTGAAATGCACTGGCACGCCTGTGTTCGCCCAACCACCCCCCTACAAATGGCAGTTCCTGTCAATCACTCTGCGATGGGTCTGCGTCGTCACTGTGATCGCAGTCCTGATCACAGTGTCTGGTTCACGCACAGGCACTGCGATGCATAGGCATGTGCAGTGCAAAATAATTGGCCGATTGCATCCGTATAAGCAACTGCAATCCTTGCTGAATCAGGCCCCCTTATAGAAGAAACTACACCATCCTGTTTTTTTGTCATACAGTATGTGTATACTGATTTGGATTAAGGGTGTGCACCAGCCACTTTGCGTGTTTTGGTTTTGGATCTGGATCTTTCTTCGTGTGTTGGATCTGGATTTTTTTGGAAAAAAGCATAAAAACAGCTAAATTCACAGAATGTGTTTTTTTTTCCTATGCTATTATTAACCTCAATAACATTAATTTCCACTCATTTCCAGTCTATTCTGAACACATCACACCTCACAATATTGTTTTTAGGCAAAAAGGTTACACCGAGGTAGTTGGATGACTATGCTAAGCCATACAAGTGGGCGGCAACAAAAAGAGGTGCAAGATGGAATTGTCCTTATGTTGTATACACAGGACATGCACACTTTACCAACCCAATCGTTTCAGCACCAGGGTCTGCCACATGACTGTGGCTGAAATGATTGGTTCGTTTAGGCCCCCACAAAACAAGCTGGCAATTAATCTGTCCCTGCACAAACTGGCTCTACAGAGGCAAGATGTCGTCCTCATCCTCATCCACTGATTCCTCACCCTCTTCAGTGTTGTGTACATCTACATCCTCATCCTCACAGAGTATTCATTCGTCCCCGCTGGAATCCATCACCACAGGTCCCTCTGTACTTTCTGGAGGCTGGTCTTCCCGGAAGAATTGATAATTCACTTTGATGAACATCATCTTTTCCACATTTTGCGGAAGCAACCGCCTACGCCTTTCGCTGACAAGGTTCATGGCTGCACTAAAAACTCTTTCGGAGTACACACTGGAGGGGGGGCAACTTAGGTAAAATAGAACCAGTTTGTACAGGGGCCTCCAAATTGCCTATTTTTCCTGCCAGTAGAGGTATGGACTGTCTGACATGCCTACTTGGATACTGTCACCGATGTAATCCTCCACCATTCTTTCAATGGTGATAGCATCATGTGCAGTGACAGTAAACATGTCAGAAATTGTTGGCAGGTCCTTCAGTCTGGGCCAGATGTATAAACAGTGAGTTGGTTAGGATATCTAAGTTGTTTCCTGGCAGCCCCAGTTGCGGGAGAAAATAAAGAAGGAGCTGTTGCCGTGTCACCGTGTCATGTTCCCCTTCAGCTGACAGTGTTTTCACCAGCAGGTCTTTGCACCTCTGCAGGCTTGTGTCCGCCGGAAAGAGAGACACCACATAGGCTTTAAACCTAGGATCAAGCATGGTGGCCAAAATGTAGTGGTCTGATTGCAACAGATTGACCACCCTTGAATCCTGGGAAAGCAAATGAAGGGCTTCATCCACAAGTCCCATATACTGAGCGGAATCGCTCCATCTCAGCTCCTCCTTCACTTTCTCTATCTGCTTCTGCAAAAGCCTGATGAGGGGATTGACCTGACTCAAGGTGGCAGTGTATGAACTGACTTCACGTGTGGCAAGTTTGAAGGGCTGGAGAACCTTGCACAACACAGAAATCATTATCCACTGTGCTTGAGTCAGGTTCATACCCCCTCCTTTGCCTATGTCATAGGTGGATGTACAGGCTTGAATGGCCTTTTGCTGCTCCTCCATCCTATGAAGCATGTAGAGGGTTGAGTTCCACTGCATTACAACCCCTTTTTTCAGGTGATGGCAGGGCAGGTTCCAGAGTGTTTGCTGGTGCTCCAGTCTTCGGCACACAGTTGCTGAATGGTGAAAGTGGGCCGAATATTTGGGGCCACCCAATGCGTCTCCTGCATGGGTATACAATCGGGAAACTGGCTGCCTTAATACCGACAGCTGGCTTCCCGACTGTCATATCCTGGCGAGGGTGAAATGCCGGGCATCTATATCTAGATGCCTGTCATTTTCCCGACGCCGGGAGACAGGCGCCCGGCATCCCAATCGAGTGGACAGCTGTGGGGGGGAGGGTTAGTTTGAGGGCACCCGGGGGGGAACAAAGGGTTAGGCACCCCCCTGGGAGGGTTAGAGTTAGGCTAGGAGGAGCAAGGGTTAAGGTTAGGCACACCCGGGGGGGACAGGGTTAGTCACCCCCCCGGAGGACTTAGGTTTAGGCAGCCGGGAAGGGGGGGTTAGGGTTAGGCACTTAGAGGGGGGATTAGGGTTAGGCACTTGGGGGGGAGGTTAGGGTTAGGCACCCCTAAGGAGGGTTAGGGTTAGGGGGTTAGGTTAGTTTATACTTACCTTAGCGACGATCAGGATTTCCAGTGCTGTCGGGCTTCCGCTGCTGGGAACTCTGCTTTTGTCGGCCAGTGGTATTTCATACCAATTCCCCTGCGTGTCCCTGTCATTTCCCAAAAAATTCTACACCACCAAATTTATTGTGCGAGCAAAACATGGGATGTGCTGGAATTTGCCCAGATGTAATGCCCGCACAATATTGGTGGCATTGTCAGATATCACAAATCCCCTGGAGAGGTTAGTGGGGTAAGCCATTGGGCGATGATTTCCCTCAGTTTCTCTAAGAGGTTGTCGGTGGTGTGCCTCTTACTGAAACCGGTGATACACAGTATAGCCTGCCTTGGAATGAGCTGGCGTTTCTGAGATGCTGCTACTGGTGACTCTGCTGTTGTTGCTGCGTAAGGCAATACATCTACCCAGTGGACTGTCACAGTCATATAGTCCTTAGTCTGCCCTGTTTCACTTGTCCATGTGTACGTGGTTAAGTGAACATTGGGTACAACCGGATTTTTTAGGACACTGAGGACACTTTTTCTGACGTCTCTGTTCATTCTCGGCATCGCCTGCCTAGTGAAGTGGAATTTAGACGGGATTTGGTACCAGGGACACACTACCTCCATCAATTGTCTAAACCCCACTGCACTAATGGTGGGTACTGGATGCCCATCTAACACCAACATAGCTGTCAAGGCCTCAGTTATCTGCTTTGCAACAGGATGACTGCTGTCGTACTTCATCCTCCTCGATAAGGACTGTTGGAGGGTCAATTGCTTAGTAAAAGAAGTAGTGGTGTCCCAACTTCCCCTCTGGGATAATGAATGACTGCCAGCAGCAACAGCAGCAGCAGTAGGCATAGCGATGCAGGATCCTCCGGAGGAATCCCAGATAGAAGAGGAGTCAGTCATGCCAGTGACATGGCCTGCAGGACTACTTCTGATCCAGATTGAGGAGGATATTGATGAGGAGGGAGGGATTTAGGTGTCCCTGGATTGGTTACGGTCAAGGCCACAGTTTCTGAACTTTGTAGTAACTTTTATGAATGCGCTGCAGGTGATGTATAAGGGAGGATGTTCCTAGGTGGTTAACATCCTTACCCCTACTTATTACACCTTTACATAAGCTACATATGGCAAGACAGTAGTTGTCTGGATTTGGACTGAAATATTTCCAGGCCAAAGAGGTGGAATTGTTGGTCTTCAGCCCAGGCATGACGATGGGCTTTTTCATCCCACGGATAACAACTGTCTCCCTCGGTGCCTGATTTAACCAAACCACATCACCAGCAGAATCCTCCTCATCAACTTCCTCCTCAGCGCCAGCTACACCAATATCCTCATCCTGTTGTACTTCAACAGTGACATCTTCAATTTAAATATATGAGCAACTGGACTGTGTGTGCTCCTTCCAGAACTTGCAGAGGGTGTGCAAATGGTGGAAGGAGCCACCTCTTCCCATCCAGTGTTGGGAAGGTCAGGCATCACAACCACTGACACACTTGGACTCTCCTTGGGGATTTGTGATATCTTCTTAGAACGCACAGTTCTTTGCTGTGCTTTTGCAAGCTTAACTTGTTTCATTTTTCTAGTGTTAGGAGGAGGGCTTCCATCGTCATGTGAAGCTAAACCACTAGTCATGAACATAGTGTCACACGCCGGCCTGGAGACCCCAGAATCAGACCCCATCGCTTACCTGTGCGGGCGCTGACCCGCGCTGTCTTCCGGCTCCCGCGCTGTATGCTCCTTCCTCTTCTCCCAAGGCAGTCTCCGCTGTTGTCCTCTGGAGGGTTCCGCTGCTGTGCTGCTCCCACGCCGGCTCCTGCTCACCGCTGGTCCCCGCTGACTACCTCCAGGAAGCGCTGTCCTCCGGTCCATGGGCGTGGCCATCTTGGATTGCCCATGTGACCCCACTACCACCAATGAGGAGCCTTCTCCTTCTCTCTCAGCCTGTCAGCTCCCAGTGTCCACTATAAAAGGATCCCCAATGCTCACACAAGTTGCCAGTGCAACTAGTTTCTTAGTTTAGCTAAGTAGCCTTCCCACTGTGCTCCAGCCGCTCCACGTAGCCACTCAGCTACCAACGTCTACCCACGGCTATCCAGCCGCTCCACGTAGCCGCTCAGCTACCAACGTCTACCCACGGCTATCCAGCCGCTCCACGTAGCCGCTCAGCTACCAACGTCTACCCACGGCTATCCAGCCGCTCCACGTAGCTGCTCAGCTACCAACGTCTACCCACGGCTATCCAGCCGCTCCACGTAGCCGCTCAGCTACCAACGTCTACCCATGGCTATCCAGCCGCTCCACGTAGCCGCACAGCTACCAACGTCTACCCACGGCTATACAGCCGCTCCACGTAGCCACTCAGCTACCAACGTCTACCCACGGCTATCCAGCCGCTCCACGTAGCCACTCAGCTACCAACGTCTACCCTAGGCTATCCAGCCACTCCACGTAGCTTCCTAGCTATCTCGTTACTGCCACATTCCTCAAACTCCTGTCAGTTCGCTGCACCCTCTCATGCGGAGAAACTTCATTAAGCCAAGCCTCCTCCAGCGAGCGTCTGCGCCAAATAATACAGATCCAAGGCCCAGTCCGGGAACACAGCTCCTAAATTCCACGCTTGTGACAGTTTGCACTGGCCAGATGGACTCGGCAAGTGGTCAAGGATCTGGGATAGAAGCCTCGCAGGATGTACTATCCCGTCTGGAAAGACAGGAGACCTCTCAGGCTCAGCTGATCCAATTTATCCAAGATATGTCGTCACGCCTGGACAACATTCAGTCCTTACTGGCTCATCCCGCTCCCGCTGGCTCCCAAGCCGCCTCTCCTCCTGTGGTGTCACCTGCTCCTCCGGTTCTACCTCCTGCTCGTCTTCAGCTCTCCCCTCCGAGCAAGTTCGATGGCAACCCCAAATTATGCAGGGTTTTTTTAAATCAATGCAAAATCCAATTCAAGCTACAATCCGCCAACTTTCCGACGGCCAGAACCAGGGTGGCATATATCATCTCTCTACTCTCTGGCCAAGCACTCGATTGGGTCTCGCCCCTTTGGGAGAAGTTGGATCCCCTGCTCTCCAACTACCCCGAATTTGTTGCTACATTTCGCAAAATCTTTGATGAACCCGGAAGAACCACCTCCGCATCAGCTGATATTCTACGCCTCCGTCAGGGCAGCAGGACCGTCGGCCAATACGTAGTCCAGTTCCAGACTCTAGCTTCAGAACTCAATTGGAATGAGGATGCCCTCATCGCTGCCTTCTGGAGTGGCCTTTCTGAAAGGCTCAAAGACGACCTAGCTTCCCGTGACCTTCCAACCAGTTTGGATGGGTTAATCTCCCTCTGCAACAAGGTGGATCTCCGTCACAGGGAGCGTGCCTTGGAAAGAGGCAGATTTGATCGTGGAAGGCCACGTCCAGTTTCCCGCTTACCCTCTCCTCCTCTGGGCGAAGAACCCATGCAGGTCAACCGCTCTCATTTATCGGCTGAGGAGCGTCAGAAAAGGCGGAGGCAGAACCTCTGTATGTACTGCGGATCTCCTCATCATTTAGTTAAAACTTGTCCCATTCGTCCGGGAAACGCCTCCTTCTAACTTATGAAAGAGAGGTTAAGTTAGGAGTTGCCATTGAATCACAAAGGAAGTCTGATTCCACCATCCAGGCTCATTTAAAGTGTCCTCGAGGTTCCAAAGCTGTATTAGCTCTCCTGGATTCCGGAGCGGCAGAGAACTTTGTCACTACTGAATTTGTCCAGAAGCATCAAATCCCCATGGAAGCGTTGCCTCGAGTCATCACTTTAACCGCCATCGATGGTAGTCGCATTTCTAGTGGAACCATCACCCATCGTACAACACCACTTAAACTTACCATTGGGGTGCTCCATTCTGAACAACTATCCTTCCTAGTGATTCCCAAAGCCTCTCATTCTTTAGTCCTCGGATTACCCTGGCTACAGAGACATTCACCTCAAATCGATTGGACCACCATGCAAATAATCTCCTGGGGTTCCAATTGCTTCAAAGGTTGCCTTCAGCGGGTAATACCTATCAGATCTTCCATTGTACGGGATTCTACAGACCTGCCCAAAGCCTACGATGGGTTTCAGGACGTCTTTAGCAAACAGAGCGCAGACCTGTTACCTCCCCATCGTGATTGGGACTGTCCCATAGATCTGATTCCCAGGAAGAATCCTCCTAGGGGCCGAACCTATCCTCTATCTCTCCCTGAGACTCAGGCCATGTCGGAGTACATTACGGAAAACTTAAATAAAGGCTTCATTCGACCTTCCACGTCTCCAGCAGGGGCTGGATTTTTCTTCGTAAAAAAAAAAGATGGTGGCTTGCGCCCGTGTATTGACTACCGGGGTCTTAATGAAATAACTATTAAGAATCTCTACCCTCTTCCTCTCATTACAGAGTTATTTGATAGAGTCAAGGGAGCCACAGTTTTTTCCAAACTCGACCTAAGAGGAGCCTATAATTTAATTCGTATCCGTCCAGGCGATGAATGGAAAACGGCCTTCAACACCAGGGATGGGCACTACGAGAATCTCGTTATGCCCTTCGGCCTCTGTAATGCTCCGGCCGTCTTCCAGTTTTTCGTCAATGAAATCTTCCGGGACCTCTTGTACAAGTGTGTGGTCGTTTACTTAGACGACATTTTGATTTTTTCTCAAGACCTCCAAACTCATCGAGACCAGGTCAAACAAGTCCTTCTGAGGTTGCGGTCCAATCAACTGTTTTGCAAATTAGAGAAGTGTCTGTTTGAGGTCTCAAGTGTACCATTCCTGGGATACATTATCTCCGGAACAGGCCTTCAAATGGATTCGTCAAAACTACAAGCCATTCTTGATTGGTCTCTTCCTTCTTCCTTAAAATCCATACAAAGATTCCTAGGATTTGCCAATTACTATCGCAAGTTTTGTAAAAGGTTTCTCGACTCTGGTAGCTCCGATTACAGCCCTCACCCGCAAGGGAGCAGATCCAACTATATGGCCCGTCGAAGCTACCTCTGCATTTCAACTTCTTAAGCAAGCCTTCATCTCCGCTCCCATCTTAAAGCAACCAGACTCCACCCGGCCCTTTATCCTGGAGGTGGACGCATCCTCTGAAGGTGTCGGTGCAGTGCTCTCCCAGCGATTTAAAGATGAAAAACTTCATCCCTGTGGTTTCTGTTCCCGGAAGTTTTTGCCTGCAGAGAAGAACTACACCATTGGAGATCAAGAGTTACTCGCCATGAAACTAGCCCTCGAAGAATGGCGATATCTTCTAGAAGGAGCTCATTACCCCATTACCATTTTTACTGACCATAAGAACCTCCTTTATCTTAAATCTGCAAATTGCTTGAACCCTCGTCAAGCCCGGTGGGCAATGTTTTTCTCCAGATTTAACTTCAAAGTCTCCTATCGCCCCGGTTCACAAAACCTCAAAGCCAACGCACTCTCCCGTTCCATGACGAGCAACCCTGATCTACCCATGGAACAGCCCCAACCAATCTTGAATTCCGCTTCCTTCGCCTCTACCCAATTATCTTCTATACCCCCGGTTGGGAAGACTTTCGTCGCTCCGGAACTCCGCAAGAGGTTACTGCATTGGGCTCATGCTTCCCGGTTCTCTGGTCACCTGGGTATGGATAAAACCCTAGAATTTATCCAGCGGTCCTATTGGTGGTCTTCGATGAAAAAGGACGTCAGGTCTTATGTGTCTTCATGCATCAAATGTGCCCAACACAAGATACCTCGGTGGGTTCCACACGGTCAACTCCAACCTCTTGCAATTCCATCTAAGCCATGGACTCACCTATCTATGGATTTCATCTCTGATCTTCCTCCATCTCGGGGCCACAACACAATTTGGGTTATCGTGGATCGTTTTTCTAAAATGGCTCATTTCGTACCACTTACTGGGCTTCCGTCTGCACCTCTACTCGCCCACAGCTTTATAAAAGAGATCTTCAAGCTCCACGGCCTTCCTCAAGAGATCATCTCCGACAGGGGAGTACAGTTCGTAGCGAAGTTCTGGAGGTCACTCTGCTCAGCCCTTCAGGTAAAACTCAAATTTTCTACCGCTTATCATCCCCAGACCAACGGTCAGACCGAAAGGGTCAATCAAGACCTGGAACAGTTCCTGCGCACTTTTGTCTCCTCCTCCCAAGATGACTGGATTGAACTTCTTCCTTGGGCCGAATTTGCCCACAATAATCATTATCACACATCCACCAGCTCAACTCCTTTTTTACAGTTTTTGGTCAACATCCTCGAGTGCCAGATTTCCCTCTTCTTCCCACATTAGATGTGCCTGCGGCCAAAATGTCCCTTCAACGATTCTCCAACATCTGGGAAAAGGTTCGTTCCTCTCTGACTAAAACGTCAGCCCGGTACAAGAGATTTGCTGACCGCCAAAGACGAGCGGTTCCAAATTTCCGACCTTGGGATATGGTCTGGCTCTCTACCCGAAACCTAAGACTCCGAGTACCCTCGATTAAATTTGCTCCGCGATTCATTGGTCCATTCCCAATCGTCAAAGTCTTGAATCCTGTGGCTTACAAGTTAAAGCTTCCTCCATTTCTTCGCATTCCAAGTTCCTTCCATATTTCTCTTTTAAAACCACTAGTCTTAAACCGATTTCAGAAGGTCCTGCCTAAAGCTTCTAGTGTTCAAACACAGCAGGGAGAGGAGTTCGAAGTTGACAGAATCTTAGATTCCCGTTGTCGATACAACCGTCTCAATACCTTATCGACTGGAAGAATTATGGTCCGGAGGAACGAATCTGGATAAATGCCTCCGATGTCCATGCACCCCGTCTGGTCAAAGCGTTCCATGTGAAATTTCCTCATAAACCAAGGAAGTGTCCGGTGGCCACTCTTGAAGAAGGGGGTACTGTCACACGCAGGCCTGGAGACCCCAGAATCAGACCCCGTCGCTTACCTGTGCGGGCGCTGACCCGCGCTGTCTTCCGGCTCCCGCGCTGTACGCTCCTTCCTCTTCTCCCAAGGCAGTCTCCGCTGTTGTCCTCTGGAGGGTCCCGCTGCTGTGCTGCTCCCACGCCGGCTCCTGCTCACCGCTGGTCCCCGCTGACTACCTCCAGGAAGCGCTGTCCTCCGGTCCATGGGCACGGCCATCTTGGATTGCCCATGTGACCCCACTACCACCAATGAGGAGCCTTCTCCTTCTCTCTCAGCCTGTCAGCTCCCAGTGTCCACTATAAAAGGATCCCCAATGCTCACACAAGTTGCCAGTGCAACTAGTTTCTTAGTTTAGCTAAGTAGCCTTCCCACTGCGCTCCAGCCGCTCCACGTAGCCACTCAGCTACCAACGTCTACCCACGGCTATCCAGCCACTCCACGTAGCCGCTCAGCTACCAACGTTTACCCACGGCTATCCAGCCGCTCCACGTAGCCGCTCAGCTACCAACGTCTACCCACGGCTATCCAGCCGCTCCACGTAGCCGCTCAGCTACCAACGTCTACCCACGGCTATCCAGCCGCTCCACGTAGCCGCTCAGCTACCAACGTCTACCCATGGCTATCCAGCCGCTCCACATAGCCGCACAGCTACCAACGTCTACCCACGGCTATACAGCCGCTCCACGTAGCCACTCAGCTACCAACATCTACCCACGGCTATCCAGCCGCTCCACGTAGCCACTCAGCTACCAACGTCTACCCTAGGCTATCCAGCCGCTCCACGTAGCTTCCTAGCAATCTCGTTACTGCCGCATTCCTCAAACTCCTGTCAGTTCGCTGCACCCTCTCATGCGGAGAAACTTCATTAAGCCAAGCCTCCTCCAGCGAGCGTCTGCACCAAATAATACAGATCCAAGGCCCAGTCCGGGAACACAGCTCCTAAATTCCACGCTTGTGACAGTTTGCACTGGCCAGATGGACTCGGCAAGTGGTCAAGGATCTGGGATAGAAGCCTCGCAGGATGTACTATCCCATCTGGAAAGACAGGAGACCTCTCAGGCTCAGCTGATCCAATTTATCCAAGATATGTCGTCACGCCTGGACAACATTCAGTCCTTACTGGCTCATCCCGCTCCCGCTGGCTCCCAAGCCGCCTCTCCTCCTGTGGTGTCACCTGCTCCTCCGGTTCTACCTCCTGCTCGTCTTCAGCTCTCCCCTCCGAGCAAGTTCGATGGCAACCCCAAATTATGCAGGTTTTTTTTAAATCAATGCAAAATCCAATTCAAGCTACAATCCGCCAACTTTCCGACGGCCAGAACCAGGGTGGCATATATCATCTCTCTACTCTCTGGCCAAGCACTCGATTGGGTCTCGCCCCTTTGGGAGAAGTCGGATCCCCTGCTCTCCAACTACCCCGAATTTGTTGCTACATTTCGCAAAATCTTTGATGAACCCGGAAGAACCACCTCCGCATCAGCTGATATTCTACGCCTCCGTCAGGGCAGCAGGACCGTCGGCCAATACGTAGTCCAGTTCCAGACTCTAGCTTCAGAACTCAATTGGAACGAGGATGCCCTCATCGCTGCCTTCTGGAGTGGCCTTTCTGAAAGGCTCAAAGATGACCTAGCTTCCCGTGACCTTCCAACCAGTTTGGATGGGTTAATCTCCCTCTGCAACAAGGTGGATCTCCGTCACAGGGAGCGTGCCTTGGAAAGAGGCAGATTTGATCGTGGAAGGCCACGTCCAGTTTCCCGCTTACCCTCTCCTCCTCTGGGCGAAGAACCCATGCAGGTCAACCGCTCTCATTTATCGGCTGAGGAGCGTCAGAAAAGGCGGAGGCAGAACCTCTGTATGTACTGCGGATCTCCTCATCATTTAGTTAAAACTTGTCCCATTCGTCCGGGAAACGCCTCCTCCTAACTTATGAAAGAGAGGTTAAGTTAGGAGTTGCCATTGAATCACAAAGGAAGTCTGATTCCACCATCCAGGCTCATTTAAAGTGTCCTCGAGGTTCCAAAGCTGTATTAGCTCTCCTGGATTCCGGAGCGGCAGAGAACTTTGTCACTACTGAATTTGTCCAGAAGCATCAAATCCCCATGGAAGCGTTGCCTCGAGTCATCACTTTAACCGCCATCGATGGTAGTCGCATTTCTAGTGGAACCATCACCCATCGTACAACACCACTTAAACTTACCATTGGGGTGCTCCATTCTGAACAACTATCCTTCCTAGCTCAGCCCTTCAGGTAAAACTCAAATTTTCTACCGCTTATCATCCCCAGACCAACGGTCAGACCGAAAGGCTCAATCAAGACCTGGAACAGTTCCTGCGCACTTTTGTCTCCTCCTCCCAAGATGACTGGATTGAACTTCTTCCTTGGGCCGAATTTGCCCACAATAATCATTATCACACATCCACCAGCTCAACTCCTTTTTTACAGTTTTTGGTCAACATCCTCGAGTGCCAGATTTCCCTCTTCTTCCCACATTAGATGTGCCTGCGGCCAAAATGTCCCTTCAACGATTCTCCAACATCTGGGAAAAGGTTCGTTCCTCTCTGACTAAAACGTCAGCCCGGTACAAGAGATTTGCTGACCGCCAAAGACGAGCGGTTCCAAATTTCCGACCTTGGGATATGGTCTGGCTCTCTACCCGAAACCTAAGACTCCGAGTACCCTCGATTAAATTTGCTCCGCGATTCATTGGTCCATTCCCAATCGTCAAAGTCTTGAATCCTGTGGCTTACAAGTTAAAGCTTCCTCCATTTCTTCGCATTCCAAGTTCCTTCCATATTTCTCTTTTAAAACCACTAGTCTTAAACCGATTTCAGAAGGTCCTGCTTAAAGCTTCTAGTGTTCAAACACAGCAGGGAGAGGAGTTCGAAGTTGACAGAATCTTAGATTCCCGTTGTCGATACAACCGTCTCAATACCTTATCGACTGGAAGAATTATGGTCCGGAGGAACGAATCTGGATAAATGCCTCCGATGTCCATGCACCCCGTCTGGTCAAAGCGTTCCATGTGAAATTTCCTCATAAACCAAGGAAGTGTCCGGTGGCCACTCTTGAAGAAGGAGGTACTGTCACACGCCGGCCTGGAGACCCCAGAATCAGACCCCGTCACTTACCTGTGCGGGCGCTGACCCGCGCTGTCTTCCGGCTCCCGCGCTGTACGCTCCTTCCTCTTCTCCCAAGGCAGTCTCCTGCTCACCGCTGGTCCCCGCTGACTACCTCCAGGAAGCGCTGTCCTCCGGTCCATGGGCGCGGCCATCTTGGATTGCCCATGTGACCCCACTACCACCAATGAGGAGCCTTCTCCTTCTCTCTCAGCCTGTCAGCTCCCAGTGTCCACTATAAAAGGATCCCCAATGCTCACACAAGTTGCCAGTGCAACTAGTTTCTTAGTTTAGCTAAGTAGCCTTCCCACTGCGCTCCAGCCACTCCACGTAGCCACTCAGCTACCAACGTCTACCCATGGCTATCCAGCCGCTCCACGTAGCCGCTCAGCTACCAACGTCTACCCACGGCTATCCAGCAGCTCCACGTAGCCGCTCAGCTACCAACGTCTACCCATGGCTATCCAGCCGCTCCACGTAGCCGCTCAGTTACCAACATCTACCCACGGCTATCCAGCCGCTCCACGTAGCCGCTCAGCTACCAACGTCTACCCACGGCTATCCAGCCGCTCCACGTAGCCGCTCAGCTACCAATGTCTACCCACGGCTATCCAGCCGCTCCACGTAGCCGCTCAGCTACCAACGTCTACCCACGGCTATCCAGCCGCTCCACGTAGCCACTCAGCTACCAACGTCTACCCACGGCTATCCAGCCGCTCCACGTAGCCACTCAGCTACCAACGTCTACCCACGGCTATCCAGCCGCTCCACGTAGCCACTCAGCTACCAATGTCTACCCACGGCTAACCAGCCACTCCACGTAGCCACTCAGCTACCAACGTCTACCCACGGCTATCCAGCCGCTCCACGTAGCCACTCAGCTACCAACGTCTACCCACGGCTATCCAGCCGCTCCACGTAGCCACTCAGCTACCAACGTCTACCCTAGGCTATCCAGCCGCTCCACGTAGCTTCCTAGCTATCTCGTTACTGCCGCATTCCTCAAACTCCTGTCAGTTCGCTGCACCCTCTCATGCGGAGAAACTTCATTAAGCCAAGCCTCCTCCAGCGAGCGTCTGCACCAAATAATACAGATCCAAGGCCCAGTCCGGGATCACAGCTCCTAAATTCCACGCTTGTGACACATAGGGAAGAACCTTAGCCATTGCTTGCCACTCCATGTCGTAAATGGCATATTGGCAAGTTTACATTTCTCCTCAGACGATTTAAATTATTTTTTTACGGTAATTTTACTGAACTCTGGCTTTTTGGATTTTACATGCCCTTCGCTATGACACTGAGCATCAGCCTTGGCAGACGATGTTGATAGCATTTCATTGTCTATGTCATGACTAGTGGCAGCAGCTTCAGCACTAGGAGGAAGTGGTTCTTGATCTTTCCCTATTTTATCCTCCAAATTTTTGTCCTCTATTATTTCTATGGAGTGCATTATTTTTATGGAGTGAATAGCCCCTGTAAAAATAATTTGTATGAGCGTACCCTTACACCAGATAGGGCAGCCTCTGTAAAAATTATTTGTAGGAGCGTACCCCTACACCAGACACGGCAGCCCCTGTAAAAATTATTTGTATGAGCGTACCCCTACACCAGACAGGGCAGCCCCTGTAAAAATAATTTGTATAAGGGTACCCCTACACCAGACAGGGCAGCCCATGTAAAAATTATTTTTATGAGCGTACCCCTACACCAGACAGGGCAGCCCCTGTAAAAATGATTTGTGTGAGCGTACCCCTACACCTGTAAGGGCAGCCCCTGTAAAAATGATTTTGATGAAGGGCAGCTTTTCACACTGGGGGTGGGTGAAGAGAGCACCCCTGAAGGACAGAGCACCCCCTGGACAACACAGCACTACAGCCAGCCAGCCAGCCCCTATGAACAGGACAACAGCCAGCCAATATATGGACAAGGACAACAGTAGCCAGCCAGCCCCTATGGTCAGCGTCAGCAACAGCTAACAGCTCCCAGATCCCTCCCTCTTCACCGTAGCCAGCCAGCAGTACTTTATTATTTATAACACACAACACTGAGTGACAACAGTAGCCAACAGCTCCCAACTCCCTAACTCTGCACACTCAACAGCCAGAATGAAAAATGGCGGTGATCACTGGACCTTTATAGAATCCAAAACCCGCGTTAATCTGATAGTGGGATGACGACGTTTTGCCTCGATTTCAGATCTGAGCCAAGTGGGAAAACCCAAGCCGGATCAGAGGGGCCCGGGTGGGGGGGGGTGTTCGGATTTCGGAAATCCGAACCCGCTCATCCCAGTTTGGATATGATAAAATTGTGTAAGGATATTATAAGTCTGTTTGAATTCTATTGGTGTACTATCTTTTCTCTTGTGGGTATTATTTTTAAATAATGTACAGCAATGTCACTTACCTAACAGGTGGATGCAAAAGTAAAGCAGTGACCTTCTGTCTTTTCCTCTCTATGACTTTCTTTTCTGCTCATTTTAATTGTCTTGTAGTGTATTTCTTTATTGTCACCGTCTGTGCTTTTTTTTTTCTATGCAACACCTCTTTGTCAACAGTTGGTATAAGGATGTGTATGAGTATGTATGGTTTTGCCCTGTTTTCGCTGACCTCTCCTCTTTGGCGATGCAGTGGCTCCACCCGAGTCTTTTTTTCCAGGTCCCAGCAGTTGCGGAAGGGTAACCCTCCACTCAGATGACTCAGTAGACCAGCTAGTACCACACCATACTATATGAAAAGGGCTGCTACATACAATCAAAGATGCAAAAGCCTCTCCAGCACATTGTTTTGCAGGGAATTATAGAAGTGGCGCCAATATGGTTGAGGATAAATAATGCTAAACAGTTTGGGATTACAGAAAGTACCAATAACATTCAGATGGTAAAGAGACAGTTGATAGACTTAACTTAGGAAATGTATAACCAAGGGATAACACATACACAGTTATGACAGTTAGCCACTACTATAATCAACAATATAAGTGTAGCCATTTCACATCCTGACACCCACACACTGTGTAAGTTATAAATTTACTATATCACTGTTGGGGAACTGTTTTAGATAATACCCTGAGGATTCAATGCAATCGGGACTGCGATCGCAATGACTACGCAGACCCATCGCAAGTGATTGACAGGAAGTACCGTTTGGGTGTGGTGACTGGGGGGTGGTCGGCAAAACGTAGACATTCCAGTGCATTTCAACGCCATTACAGGGGCATGCATAATTAAGCCCCTGTGATGGCATATGCAGCCTGAGCTCTAGATACCGACAAGAAGTTTACCAGTTTGTGAGTGATGCCTGACCTGCCTTAACTGTGTGTGAGGCACCGTTGGTACTCGATGGTACCAATATTTTTGCAGACTTGCAAAGTATTACGGATGTGAGTAAAGGGAAGTGGGTGTCTTTAGGTTGGCTGCTGTGGCATTGAGATCGCAGTAATGTGCATAATTTCGTAGCAGAACTGCGTACGCGCTTGTTGCCATGATGGCATCAGCGATCCTTGCTGAATCAAGCCCACAATCCAGACCCTTCTCTTATTTTCTGGTCCAGTCTCTGCTCACTTGCTCTTTCACCAATACTTAGAGTCTCCCTCTCGGGTACGGGAATTGCTTGAAAGTCAGGACTCCTCCCAGAGTATGTCTGGATCTGGATATGAGATCAAGGCTTGCTTGATGCAGTATTCTCACAGACAGAAAGGCTTGCAGTGATTCGGACTGCTTCTGTGTGATTCACTCCAACAGCAGGCACAACTCTAGTCAGGATGGAACTTCTGGTTCTATAGCGAAGATTTGGACGCAGCGTGATTGACAGTCAGGGAGCATTAGTAGGAGGTAACGGAGGAGTGGCAGCTCAAACACAAACGTGTCACATGCTTGGGTGCCTGACGCAGACTGCGATTGTGATCCTGTATACAGTAAAAATGGCTCTGGCATCTCAGTTCCCATGGCTAATCTGCACTGCTCTAGGGTAGCTCAGATGGTCGATTATTGATTGATGTACGTCCAATGGTTGCATCCCCATATGCAAGTGGCAGACTTGAGAGGCAGTCAGCAGGCATCAATACAAAGCTAGGTGGCTGTGACATTTGCATGTTTTCGCATGCGAGCTGCATACATAATCACACCTGAGAAGCCATTTGCGTCCACCTCTTAATCAGGCCCAATATGTTTGAATTTTAGGTTACTTATAGTGTTTTCTTGTATTCTTTAGGTGTTCCAGCAATCACAATTACTGTTTGGATTAAAACAAGAATCAGCTTTGATGATAAAGGGTAAGAAATTCTTTTTGCTGTAATAGAATTATACAATTTTGCATTAAGACGTAAAAAAGAGGGTGGGGGAAAGGTTCAAAGGTGCGGACACATGCAGAGTTAGGAGGGGTGCGCATCCTAGCTAATAATATATATTGCTTTGTAAGAATAAAGCTATAAGTATTTTTCATTTTATACTCTATACAGTATAGAACTATTATTATGATCCCTTATTATGTTATATGGGATGTGGATTGAAAGATCTACTGTAAAAAGGTTGACAATGTCTAGATAGACACCAGATGTTAGATAGTCAATAGGTCGACCAGAACAAAAGGTCAACACACTAAAGGTCAACATGTAAGAATGTTGACAAGTAGAATGTTGACAAATAGAAATGGTCGACGGGGTCAAGAGGTAGACAAAAAAATGGTCGACACAAAAATGGTCATGACGTGTTTTTTTTTTTTTTTCTAACCATAATCTTCATCCTAACCTTAACTGTCCCTTCTAGTGCCTAACCCTAACCCTCCGGTTAATGCCTAACCATCCTTCCTGCTGCCTAACCCTAACTGTCGGGTTAAGGGCCTGATTCAGAGCCGCTCGTAAGCGGCCGCTCGTTCGCTCCGAGCGATGTTCGCACATCTGCGCATGCGTATGGGTCGTAATGCGCATGCACCAACCAGTCAGTGCGGTCGGAAATCGTGTGTTCGCAAAATAGCGAGTGCCTGCTAATTTGAGTGACAGGATGAGGCATTTGTGGGTGGTAACAGGGGAAGGTGCTTGAAAACGGGGAGTGGAAATCCGAACGCAGGCATGCCAAACGGTCAAAACGGGCGTTTTAAGGGTGTGCATAATTAACAAAGCAGCGTCAATGACCACGTCACTTGGTTGTCTCTTAGCCTGAACTGTTCGCATGATTGCGGTAGGAAAATCCAACCACAAGCACTGCGAGCAGTTCAGACGCCTTTTGATGTACTCAATTAATCTAATAAATAGCGGAGATGACGTATGATGCGAGTGGCCAGGGGGCGTCTTTACAAAATAGCGAGCGTATATTTTGTTCGCTCGCTCAGACATAGAGGCATCAACAGACCGCAAAGAGCGAGCGCTCAATTTAAATAGCCGGCCCCTTTTTCTGAACGAGCGAGCGCAAATAGCGTCCGGCTCTGAATCAGGCCCATAGTCCACAATGTCTTCTTAAGCAAAGGATGGGTCGAGGGGACACCATTATTGAGCTATGTTTAAGGTAACAGTTAGCCTTAATCTGGCCTTGGTTCTATTATTTGGAGCACAGTGGTAGTATGTAAGGGTTATTACTAGAAATGTGAACAAACTCGTGTTTTTTTTCTAAAACTATTTTTGTGTTTTGGTATTGACAAACCCATCTTGATGTGTTTTTGTTTTGGATTTCATTCAAAATATTCGAGAATATAAAAATTCAGATAATTTGAAGCATTTTTTTTATCCTACAGTAATATTTATTTCATTAACAGTCATTTTCAGCCTCACAACTGTCAATATTTTCACCAACATTGGCTGTAGCGAGTTGGCTGAAAGGGTATTAATCTTATGTAGAAAATAATACTCTGACAGACATATATACTGTAAGTGGTGAAACACATCACTTACTCACCAATTAGATGATATATATATGGACTGTTCAACAATACAACTATAGTTGACTAAAAACACATCTTCTAAAATAGGCATACTGTAACCCTCTACCAGACCATGTGTACCTTTTATTACAGAATACATTGACCAGTCTGAACAAATATAAAACTATTTAACAAGCACTGGCATATCCTTTATCAGGATCCCATTTTACAATTAATTCTGCCACCAAAACCATCTATAATTTTTAAAAAGCACCCAATCCTAAACAACCTCCAAACAAATCAAATACAGCCAAATTAGAGACGTGGCTCAAATTGTGTCTCATGTAAAGCTTGCAAATCTCAGAATAATAGTCAGAAATTTAAGTCCAACATCGACCATAGAGAACATTGGATCACTGAGAACATCGCTTGTACTAAAGAATTATGGTTCCAGCGTCTCAGTTCCCATCACATTTCTGCAGGACCATTTGCTCACTCAGGATTATGATAATCAAATGATCTGCAACTGATGCTGCGTCTTTGTTGGCAGATGCTTGGTTTTTACAAAGGATATGAAACCTATCTCCCACTCTCTCTGTCACATTTGTATCATTAATTATATTTATATTAATTGTCTTTATTGTTCTTAATAATATATTCATTAATTTTATTGATGTGTGTTGCAATTATATCTTTGACCCATAATGGAGCCATAGCTGATCCAAAATAGCTGAAAGAAGAGTTAAAAATATCAACCTATCAGCGGCTTCCATGTGGGGTATAAAACAGGGCTGTGACAACTCTAGACCATCCCTCTGATGAAACTGCCGTGTTTGTGGGCCGCTGTCAGTGAAACGCAGGTGGAATACCGGAAACTCCAAACCAACTTCCGGTGGCCGTAAGCACCTACACAGTGACAGACACTAACCCGCTTGCCTTCACCCAGGACCATTGGAGGGCTGTGTAACGGGAGCGGAGGTCCTTTTGCACTGGGATTCGGTGCCACCATTTGCTGGGTGAGCAGCCGGAGAGTCAGACAAGCAGTGCACAGTTTGACACATCCGTGACAGGAGGTCACGCCTTTTCTATCCCCTACATGAAGGTAGAGGTACGGACCATCTAAAAATTGATTACAACATCCTCCCTACAATTATAGGTAGAGGAACTGACTTTATTGCATGCATATGAAATAACTTTTCAATTGAGCTCTGCTTTAACCCATCATCAGCTGGCTTACTAACATATCGTTGAATTGTGCCATTTCAATTCAGACTTGTGAATTTAACATCTGTGCTATTGCTGCATAATCTACTGCTTGTTGATTTACCATCTAAGTAATTGTGCTTTGCTACCTGAATCATTGCTTGCTAACTATTTATATTAATGTCATTAAGTAGCAATTAATAAGTGCAATATTGGTTGTAATACGTGCAATCTTTCATGTACAAACATTTTATCCACCTGTGTTTTATATGTTTTTATATATTGAAAAGATTTAAGTAAAAATATTTTAAATCAGCAGCAGTGTGGGCATCTTTATTATTTTTTCTAATATGTATAATACTGAATGAATGAGCAGAATCTGATTGGGATCGATGATGCTGGACTGAGAGCTGGATCGATATCAGACCAATGTTGATGAATTGAACAACTTTATGCATTTAAATCCGATGTAGAAGTATTGATGAACTTGATCTGTTTGACACTGATGTTGGAACCATCGGATGAGACCGATGTTTGGATGCATCGGCTCGAACCGATGGTGGCTGTAAGAACAAGTCTCAGTGGTAAACCAGACTGGTATGCAAGATGGTATAGGAGACTTGTTTACCAGATATAGGAACTGGATATAATGGCCTTGGACCATACAGATACAGAGTACCTAGGAGTTCAGCACAGAGCTGTAATTTCAGCAAGAATCAACATTGTACTGGCAACAGAGTCCAGTCAGGGAATGGAATTTATAGTGAAGGATCCCCATGGATTGGATGCTGTGATCAGCTTGTCTGGGAGCAGCGCTCTGAGTGGAGGAAGAGTGTCAGGTAACAGAGTCCAACATGGCTGCGCCCATACTGTGGTTTAGGAGGGAACTCTGGTGTGCAGCTTGTGTGCCATCATGCTAGGAAGACACGCTGTGAGCAAGGGGCTGCAGAGAGCCATCTCCATGCTCAGTGACAGGACACTGAGCCGACATGGACAGGAGCAGCAAAGACAGACCTCAGCACCATCCGGGAGCGATATGCAGTGTGAGCGGACCTCTGCGCTATCTGGGAGAGATGCACAGCGCGAGTGGACCTCAGTGCTAGCCTGTACAGACACCGGAGAGGTGAGAAAGTGTTTTTTAAGGGCTGGAGCATGACAATACATGTCCCAGTGTCTGAGACATATTTTGCATAGCAGCTGCGTACACATACATACACATATGCAGCAGCAGCATTAGCGTACAACTCAATGCCATTTACACTTTGGAGTGTCCCTGTGGGTTGCAATATATTGGTAACACCTCCAGACCATTGAAGACCATAGGTCTTAGATTTACAGGTATTGAAAGAGGGCCTGATTCAGACCCGGTCACAAGCGCTGAGCGCTCGCAACCGGGTCGATGGTGGCCCAGAGCACATGCGCGAGACCCGGATAGCGACGGGCAATCCGTTGTTCTGGGTCTCGCACCAAAGGGGGCGTGCTTTCGATGTTGAGTGACAGCACACCCCCTTTGGTGGGCGGGCTGGGGGGGTGGCTGCCCAGACAGAGGCGTTCCCATAAGAACGCCTACCATCTGGGGGCGGCCCCACTGACATCACAAGTGATGTCAGTGGGAGAGCTTTCGGCTCTGTTTCAGTCGAAAGCTCTCTGGGGCTTGTGGTCATGAGACCCTACCACAAGGGTCTCGTCTCAAGCCCGATGGTCGCGATGGTCAAGACCATCGCGACCATCATCCTGGCCGCTCACATTAGCTGTGGGTGGCAACTCCATTAAAAAAAAAAAGACGCCCTGATTCAGAGCGAGCGCTCTGTCAGAGCATCCGGCCAGAGTCCCAAAGATCCAAGAGGGGGCAACAGACAAAACAAAATTGTCAAGACAAGAAAAACATATTAGATTTATCAACTAAAGATTTTATTACAAAATGGATTAAATATAGACCTCACTGCTTTTTTATTATTCTATTTTTGATCCCTGTTTGTTTTTTAAATTACATTTTCCTATTGTCATTTGTTATTTTAAATATTTTCTTGTTGTCATTTGTGATTTGATTCTTTTTGTCCTGCTATTTCTGATTCGCTAATGCAAACTGACTTTTTTTTAATACAATCTATGATTCACAAGAAGAATCCTTGCTCAATAATAGAGCTACTGCTGCTGGAGGTGAAACTTCATTACGGAAGGTGACCAAGAAAAATAATCCAAGTTTTAAACAACTATTGCCTGTGAAAGAGGGAAACCAAGTATGACAGATGTTAGCATAAAATCTGCATCCAATTTCTGCTATCAATGCATCAGGCTACAGCAGATTAGTTGAGGTTACTTATTTGTCCATGCTAGCAAATTACATTTCTATTCCATTTCTCAGCAATTCATCAGCTGTACTATGGATGGTAAAAACAAATTAATCAATTCCCTTGAAAATCCCATTGTAACCATCCATTTAACTATGGAAACTTGGACAAGCAGTACTGGTAATAAAAAGACTACATGACCATGATAGCCCAGTCGGTTGACATATTGTATTCTGCAGAAGAAGCATCTAATATCGTAATCCTCATCATCCTGTTACCATAGCAGTGCCAGAACAAAATGCCAGGTCTTTTACAGTCAAGCTATTTTCTGGGGCATATTCAATTAGCTCAGTTGCAGCAGGGGCCGTAACTAGTGTGGTGCGACATGTAGTTTCCTTTCCTTTTATCCCCAGCATCTCCTTTCCGCCCCTATCTCCTCCCTGGCTGACTCCCCCTCCATCTGTCCACCCACCCAAGCACCTTTCAACCACATCCTCTTTTATTTAACACACACTTTTTGAAATACAGTACTGTCATACTCGGGACCCAAACCCATCACCTCTCACATGGCAGTCAGACACCTTACTTAGCTACTTGTTGCACAATTTCTGATGGCAGTCCATGAGACCACACCCCCTATTTTGGGCACATGTCTTATGTCCCTATTTGAAATATAGTTTGTGTGGGGGTGGGGGTGCCAATGCTATTTCTGGCCCAGGGCACTAAAAAGTCTAGTTACGGCTCTAAGTGGGTAAACTGTCTGGAGCTCTGTATTCACTAAAAATCTGATGGAAAACCTCTAAAATATCATAACCAAATGGTTCACCCCACTAAGACCCTCCTCAGGATTTATTGGATTGCCAATAAAGAAGCAAGTATTGTGTATGCATTTTGAATGGGCGAATTTCAACATTTACGATGCTTTGCACACACAAGGGGTCTGACTGGCATCAGGTCTGACCCTGGTGTAAGTAAAAGTTAGTACTGGTGACTGTGAAGCTGCTAATGATGACTGTGCCCAAATGGTCACAACTGTGAAAAACACACCCATTTGTTCAAATGCAGTAAATAGTAGGAGCAGTGTTTAAAATGTGCACAGACCTCCATGTTTTGGTTTTGGATCTGGATTCATCTTCGTGCTTTGGTTTTGGTTTTGCAAATCCACCCTCACGTGTTTTGGTTTTGGATTTGGATAAAAACTAGAAAAATCAATTAAAAATCGATAAAAATCATTGAGAATGGCTAAAATGTCCTAATCCAAAACCAGAGTTTGGTTTTTAAATCCGAGTTCCGAACTGGCAACAGATCGTAACTGCATCACAACAGTGAATCTGAACCTTGACCTGATTCTACTCAGAACCCCTAAATTCGGCTGTGTTCGGATTTCAGAAATCCGGACCCACACATCTCTAGTTTAAAATGTCATATTACACTACAGAGAAACCTGATTTTCACAAATAAAGACAGATTTATGCCAACTGGGGAAGGGGACGCCTGCACATATATTTACAAATATTGAAATTTAAAAAAAATTGTGTCTGCTTTGTGGAACAAGTCAGATGCTCCAAGTCACTTGTGTACTAATAAGCTGTACAGTCCGGCATTAATGTACTACGATTTTTATCATATTCTGTAGTATCCATGGAGCCAAGCATCAGGTCGTAATCTAGTCTCAGCTCAACTAGATATGACAAGAGGAGGGTGTCACAGCTCTAGTTTTTTCAGATGCGGCTAACTGTGAATAGGTGCTGATACGACTTTTTAAAAATCTTAAATTATAATTAAGGGCCTGATTCAGAGGAGGACGCAGTTCATCTACAACTGTGATTTATTATGGATTCATAAGTGTAAAAATAGGCAGTTTAAGCATTCCTCTCGTGTTCTTCAGTGCAACGGTCTGAGCAAACACTATGATGCGCACTTTGCATATGCAAGCAATGCTCAAGCATGCTGGTGGATCCAATCTCTCAACCATCAATGCACCATAAGTCGCAGCATCAACTCCCCAACCAGAGCTTCCCTTCAAACCTTTTTAAAAAATGGAGACTGAGGCTGGAGTGCTGAAAAAGAGTACATAGCTGCATGCCCAAACACGCCATGACACTCCCATAACATGCCCTTGAATTCTCCTCTTTCTGTGATTACTTTAATTAACCTGCCAGGGATTGCAGATGCCATCTCAATTGATAGTGATGTCATACGCAACTGCATATGCCATCGGGAATCAATATGATTTACCGCCGGCCGCAAATCCCAACAGCAGAAGCCCGGCAGGGTTGACGATCCCGAACGTAAAAAGGTAGGTATTAACTAACCCTATTCTCTCCCCTAACCCTCCTTTAGGGGTGCCTAACCCTAACCTCCCCCCCAAGTGCCTAACCCTAACCCCCCTCTAAGTGCCTAAACCTAACCCCCCCTTCCCCGCAGCCTAATTCTAAGTCTCCCATAACCTCCCCTCGGGGGTGCCTAACCCTAACCCCCCTTCCCCTAGCCTAACCCTAAGTCCCCCCCGGGAGCCCCTAACCTAATACTCCTCCCCCCGTGGCTGTCCGCGCCCGGCTTACCTTCGATTGGTAAGCCGGGTGTCGGGATTTCAATGCCTGTCATTAGTGCCTTGCCGGGATTAGACAGTCGGGAAGCCGACGGTTGGGATTACGTCCGTCGGCTTCCCGACTGCTTCCCTGCCATCACACACCTTGGTTCTATCTGCTTCTTGGACTTTCTGTAAATGCACAGTAGCAAACCATCGCTCAACTGCGCAAACATCTGCACTGAGCCCACCCCTGAATCAGGCCCTAAGTTTCAGTGTGTCTCTGAATAAGCATTTGTACTGCTCACTGTATAGTGTGTGTCCGTGGGGTTCATATTTTCGGTTTGTTATTTTCCAAAGACCATTAGATGCCTACTTGTAATGAAGAGGAGGTCATCTAAGGGTTTGGTAAGCCTGTAATTTGTGTATTTTTTTTCTTTTATAAAATAAACCTTTAGTAATCTGTGGATTCAATTCTTCGCTATGTAAAAAATAGATTGTTGGTTTTCTAAAGTATTCCAAAGTGGGTTTTTTGTCGTTTTGACTTTAGTAAAACCCAAAATTGACCTTTAGTAAAAATACCCTCTCAACATCTGTAAATTGTGAGACGGAGCCGACGTGCACATACCTACTAACACATACAGTTCCACATATGCACAATTGAGTTGAGATTAACACCTTAAACTCTTGACCAAGTTCGTCAAACCATTCTCAAACAATCTGTGCAGTGTGGCAGGTCGCATTATCCTGTTTAAAGAGGCCACTAATTGCCAAGAAAGGATGTATCTGTTCAATTTAGTTAGGTGGTACATGACAGTACCAAAGGCTCACACTACCTCTTCCCAATTGTATTCTTCCCACAAAGCAGCCTGGTGCCACCTCTTTCCTTGGTACATTGCACACATGTACCTGTTTGCCCACATGAAATGGAAAATAAATTGAGATTAATTGGACCGGGTGACCTTTTTCCATTGGTCTAGTTCCAATATGTGTGTCACCATTGTAGGCACTGTCAGTGGTAGACAAGGGTTATCATGGGCTCTCTGACAGCCTGCTGGTAAGTAGTCCCATGCACAGCAGGGTTCTATGCACTGTGGGTCGTGACACATTACTCTCATCACCATCATTATAAGTTCCTGTGATTTGGTCCACATTATTCCTTCTATTGGGCTGTACCAGAAGAGATAGTCTTCTTTGACTTCTCACATTGATGAGTATTAGTTGTGCAAAACCCTACAGAAAAAAAGAAAATACAGGTGCACACTCTAGGTACTAAGAATACTGATAATCAGAAAAATTACAATAAACTCTAACAATTAACATGAAGTATAACTAAGTAAAGCCGAGTACACCGTAGACGATGTTTAGTGTGTAACGATCTCGTTAGTGATGGGACCCGGCAGGATGCCAGCACCGGCAAGTGCATACACACTTGTTGATGCCGTCAGTGACGAAGCAAGGTTGAGGGCCATGCTGCATTTGGCAGCATGGACCCCGCTGAAGATATCGCCATACAGGTTCGACGGACGATGTCACTGATGATGTATGGGAGCACGCATCACCAGTTACATAGGGGTAAATTTAGTAAAGGTCAATTTGGCATTTTCAGTGACTTTTTCATTCGATTTTGCATTTGAGTATTTACTAAAGCCTAAATCGAATGGTAATTCGCACCCCAAACCAAATTTCACCACAAACCGACTCTAGATTGAACATCGACAAAACATTGGTACTTTTACATTAAACAACACTGAGCAACCTTATTTACTGTGATTCAATTTCAAATCACACACAAAGTCGAGTAAAAAAATCGAATTACAAACCACCCAAATAATAGACTCACTCCATAGTGTCGATTTGAGTTTGGAAACCTCATTGCATTGTTTGTTTCCAAATTGGTCTCATTATAAGAGTGTACACAAGCATCTGCTGTACTGTGACAGTTCTTATAATGGCAAATCCTGGCTATGCGATGTTGGGAGCTTACCTGCGGTATGCCAATCACCACCTGACTCAGAGAACCCAAGAGCCTGAAGTAGAGGAACAACAGCAGCTTATTGAGATACCGCAGAGCCTACGCAGGCCTAGGTTTTTCCGTGGTCGGTTACATCTCATTCATTGTCTGCTGGCAAGGTTATACAGATGTTTCGCCTGACACGATCAAACATTATGATGCTTTATGACCTCGTCAAGACTCAGCTTGAGCCAGACACTGCACGGTCTTGTGCCATATCAGGCCTGCACAATGCTGTGTGCTCTGCATTTTTTTGCTACTGGCTACTTTCAGTCAGTGTCTGGGCGAGTTATTGGTATTTCACAGCCTACATTTAGTAGGCACCTTGGGCAAGTCATGGCTGCAATGACCCCCCTCTGTTCCACCTACATCTGTTTTCCTAGCCATGAAGTACAGTGGCATGAACTTAGGGTAGCCTTCTATAGTTTGGCTGCCATGCCTAATGTCCTTGGAGCTATAGATTGCACAAACATTGGGCTGAGACCACCCAGGAATACTGCACACCTGTACATAAATTGCCATCATATCTATTCTATGAATGTGCAGGTGGTCTGTGATGCAAACCTTAAAATCATGAGTGTTGTAACTGGCTATCCTGGTTCCTGTCATGATGCCTACATCCTCAGAATGTCATTCCTCTATGCCAAATTTAAGTATGGTGAAATGCCCGAGGGATGGTTGCTGGGTAAGTTGTTATGTTGTTTTGTTTACATTTAGACACTCTTCAAAACTGTGGGTTTTTTTTCAAATTTTTTTCTTTTAATTTTAATTTCAGGTGATTTAGGCTATCCCTGTACTTCATGGCTTCTGACTCCACTGTCGTATCCGCATACTCCTGCTAAGCATAAGTATAATGAGGCACATATATCCATTCGATCCGTGATAGAACGCACCTTTGGACTATTAAAAACTAGGTTCAGGTGTCTTAATAAATAGGGAGGCATTTTATTATATAATCCTGTTAAAGTGTCAGATATTGTGCTCTGCTGCTGCCTATTGCATAATTTGGCTTTAAATTAGCCACTACCCCCTGATTATACAATAGACAGTGAGCAAGCAGGTGTGTTGTTACCCTCGAATGACTCTGTGAGTTCATAAAATGAAAGGCAGATTAGGGCTTCCCTAATTGCAAGCTATTTCAGGTGTAAGTTTTTTTGGCTTAATTTTTAGCTAACGAAGCATAGCCTATAATCATTAATCATTAAATGTGTAAAAAAACACAAAACACACCGTGAAAATAAAGATTTATTACATACATACATACACAACCATTGGAAACTTTACGTTGAGAAGGGGACATGAATATCTGGGAGCAGGTGAGTATGTGTATGTATGTAATAAATCTTTATTTTCACGGTGTGTGTTTTTTTACATATTTCGTTACAGTTGAACTACAGGTACCAGTGGCCCCTTAATGCCCCGCATGCTGGTACTTGTGGTTCTCCAAGTACCAGCATGCGGGGGAGGCTTGCTGGGACCTGTAGTTCCATTGTAATGACAATGTGATTTAATCTGATTTTTACACACTACACCTACACTATCAACCCGCCACCCACCGCCCAGGGGTGGCGGGGATAGCACCAGGCTATCAGCCTCAGCCAGGGGTGCCCTGAAGAGGGGGACCCCTTTATTGGAGCTGACTAGCAGTCAGGGCTGATGCTGCAGCTGGGGGGCCCGGTGAAAGGGCTGTGGCATCAGTCCTCCACTAGAAAGGGTCTGGAGCTGGTTTTAAATATAGGGTGAACAAGGGTGCTGGTTCTTAAATTATGGTGGAACCCTGTTCATTTTGATCCCCATAATTTTAGGAACCAGGACTGGCTGGCAAGTCTGGGGCTGGTTATACTTTATGGGGGGGACCCTATGTCATTTTTTTTTAAATAAAAACACTTTATATTAGGTATACAGGCAGAAACATACACAAATCACACTGATCTGTGTATGTTTCAGCCAAACTCGCAGCTCAGGAGGTGAGTGTTTAAAACTTCTATTTCACAGTGAGTTTACTACAATCTCACACGAGACTGGAAACTCAAATCTTAGTAAATTTAAGAGTTGCATCTTTTTCATCTAAAGTACTGTGCGATGGTGAGTTTTTTTGAGTTTGCAAACTCACATGAGCTTTAACAGTGAAAAAAGAGAACTCAAAGGCCTGATTCAGAGCCGCTTGTAAGTGGCTGCTCGTTCGCTCCGAGCGATGTTTGCACAACTGCGCATGCATAAGGGTCGTAATGCGCATGCGCCAACCAGTCAGTGCGGTCGGAAATCGAGCGCTCGCAAAATAGCGAGTGCCTGCTAATTTGAGTGACAGAATGAGACATTTGTGGGTGGTAACAGGGGAAGGTGCTTGAAAACGGGGAGTGGTGATCCGAACGCAGGCGTGCCAAACGGTCAAACGGGCGTTTTAAGGGTGTGCATAATTAACAAAGCAGCGTCATCGACCACGTCACTTGATTGTCTCTTAGCCTGAACTGTTCGCATGATTGCGGTAGGAAAATCCTACCACAAGCACTGCAAGCAGTTCAGACGCCTTTCAATGTACTCGATTAATCTAATAAATAGCAGAGATGACGTATGATGCGAGCGGCCAGGGGGCGTCTTTACAAAATAACGAGCGCATGTTTCGTTCGCTCGCTCAGACATAGAGGCGTCAACAGACCGCAAAGAGCGAGCGCTCAATTTAAATAGCTGGCCCCTTTTTCTGAAGGAGCGAGCGCAAATATCGTCCGGCTCTGAATCAGGCCCACACTTCAAACTCACTCGAGTTTGTCTTTAGTAAATTTGCGAGATGAAAAAATGCCTAAACTCACTTGAGTTTGCAAACTCACACAAACTCGACCCTTAGTAAATTTACCCCATTGTGTTTATTTTTCTTATGGGGGTATCCACTTAGCGATATACAAACAAGAGCACGATTGCGACATTGCAATCGTGCTGTTGTTTGTATAGCTAGTGATGTGCCTAGACTGAACGTTCACTCGTTCAGTCCCGGCACATCCCTTATCCCCGCACATGCAGAACCTGACGAGATCGTTAGGTTGACCTGCATGTACGGGCGATGTTGGATGTTGGAAGCGACCTGCGGGCACGCGCATCGCGGGTCGCTTCCGTCCAAAACATGCCTGATGCATGCCCGATGCATGCACGATTTACAAGCGATTGCACGATAACAACATCGCTATCGTGCAATCGCTTGTTTAAATCGCTAAGTGGATACCCCCCATTAAGCTTGTAAACTATTTTTTTTTTTTTGTACGCTGAAAACCTTTAAACTTTCTAGATTTTTGATGGGCCAAATGTGAATGTATCTTGCAGACATGTGGTGGATACTGTTTGTTTTGCAAATTTGTAGCACACAAGACGTTGTAACATGAAACATTGTATCCACTTACTTTGTTTTTTGTTTCCGCCTAGGCGGAAAGAGTAAATACGTGATACTTTTTTGCCTACAATGCAACTTAATACACATGTTTCCGCCTAGGTGGAAAGACTAAATACGTGATACTTTTTTGCTTACACAGAAAGTAACAGCACAAATTTTGGCTATTTACTTTTGACCAACACACACAATACCATTTGTATACTAATCCAAACCAATATAATAAACTAATTCTTTAGTGTTAGTTTTAGGAAGAAAAAAGGAGCAACACATTTCTTTAAACTTTAATAAACAAACACAAACCAAACAACTTAATTACACAATAATAGGTTTCCCAAACAGAAATTAACACTTTGAAACATTTTTGATCAAAATCAAAACTGCATATATCTTTGATTCAGCATTTACTAATAAATTAAATGTCTCCAGGCCAAAAATATAGTCTTTATGCTCAAATATTGTACCCTGCCACAAAGCAAAAATGAACACACAAACAGTCATACAACCCCAAAACTAAACACATTTAGGGGCCCATTTATCAAAGTGCATTTCAGGTAAATTCCCCGAAAACACCTGTTTTCTGGGGTTTACCTCAAATACTTAGTATCCCCCGAATGTATAAAGGAGGGACCGCAGCAGGTATCTCCGATACCTGCTGCGATCCCTCCATTGCCGCCGGCAGCCGCCTCCCCCATAGGTTTCTATGGGTGATGCGTTGCTGCCAAATGTATCAATATCAGGAATGCGAAGCATTCCCGATATTGGCCCCAGCAGCTAACGCTATCTAAAGATAGCGTTAGCCGCTGTTTCCTATGGGCACTTACCGCATATCAGCCGGCGGAGGGATCTGCCAGATCCCTCCGCCGGCAATGGGCGCCGCTCATGTGCAGTCCTCGGGACTGCGCATGCGCAGAAGCCCCGACTGCCCTCCGGAGACATCGCAGGGACGGGCTCTTTTCGGAGCCCGTCTCCCTGCATGTCCCGGATAATACATCCGGCAGATAGGATCGCATTTTGCAATGCGATCAGGGGCGGTACTGCATGCCCTGATCGCATTGCAAAATGCGATCATTAATTAATGGGCCCCTTAACGCTTTATTTTAGGATTTTTCCCAGCTGGTGGAATATCCTCATTCCTGCCAGTTAACCCTTCTCTGGTTCTGCGGACTGATCGAGTTTCTGCAATTGTTTCTTGCCTTGTGTTTTTAGGTAATGCTGCTGGATGTGGAACGTACTGATTCTGCAAATCTAGCTAACATTCGGTCAGCTACTGTACTGATATTGTTACTTAAATCAACAATATAATTTGTGTGTGCCTGTTGTATGGTAGTAATATTACTAATTATGGTTTGTTGTGTGGCAAGAAAGCCACTCAATAATGCTTGTTGTTGTGTGATGTTTGTTTCATTTAGATTTTGAAGGGATGAGACCATAATGTGCATATTCAAATTAATATTCTGTAATGTACCATTAATATAGGTTAATGCATTCGTTACCTTGCGCATGAGCTTATTATTTACAGCATTTTGCCTCATTTGAGTGGACATACATTCAACTTGGGTTTGTTCAAATGCAGAAATGGCTGATAGGAAATCTCTGCCCATTTGGTTTTCCAGGGGTGGTGTTGGTTGCTCGGGTGGTGAGATTTGGGATTCAGCAAATGGTGTAGTGGGTGATATTGCCTGAAAATCAAGCGTAAACGTCGCCAAATTCAGATCTTCGCCACTTGCTTGAACCAGGGGCATTTTTGCAAAAGTGTTGGATCAAAATCTAGAGTAAATATAAAATAAATCAGCCACACACTGGTGAAAATGCAACATTAAACTGTTTTTTTTTTTACAAAAAAACACTGATTAACTAAAAGCCAAAACAAAATCTAATTGTTTTTTAAACATTTATAGGTTTAATGATCCATACCACAATCAAGGCCAGGATCCTCAGATGTTTCCAAAAGAGGTGTGGGACTTTGAACAACATCAGCTGGATCATTTTCAAGCAAACCATCAGTAGAGGCCAGCTGAGTCCATTCTGAAGATGGCCCTTAATTTATTTTGAAAACACTTTGTTACTTTAATTTCATTTAAACCCACTTGGCTACATTTTGGCAAATCAGCAATACTTGACAAAATCAAGTGTGGCCCATAAACTTAATTTGGACATTGTAAAAAGATTGAAGAACTTTTTCTGATGGAAATAAAAACATGACAAATAAACATTGATAAAGCAAAACAATGACAGACAATGTTTCATTAAGTAATAATAGTAATATAAAACATTGGTAATATCTTAACTTCAGAACAAAGGAGAGTTATGTGATTTGGTAATAGTAATTAAATGTTTGCAAACACAATTACCTGCCAATTCATCATCTAGTTGGGGATCTGGGGAATGTTCAGGTGCAGATTTCCTTTGTACTGCATTCAAACAGTAACAATACACAAATTACTGACACGTAACAAACAATTACACCTTTAACATTGTTTAAACCAAAAAACAGTAACAAAAACTAAATTAGAAAGATTTTCCGAAACAAAAATACACAAATACCAAAAGTAGGTGCAAAGCAAAAAAAACCAAAAAACATATGCAGTTACAAATATAGATACTCACCAGGCACATGCCAAAGTGGTGGTGCATCTGTGTCATGCACATTCACCCCTGCAACAATATCTATAGGGATTATGCTTTTAACTTTTCCTCATAGTCATTAAAGGAGATATCTTGAGGTGAGCCACCACCAGTGGCAATGGCACTATTTCTTTCATCTGCCATTTTTTTCTTTACCAAGCGCCGAATGTCTGAAAATCTTTTTAGACAATGTAATTTTGTGCGTTTGAAAGTACCAACTACATTAACTGCATCAACTGCAATTTGCCACATGACACGCTTCCGTGCAGCCGAAGTTTTTCTGGCACTCCTCCCTAATAATAAATGAGAATTTGGAAGCAAAGCATCCACTAATGCACAATTTTGTGCGTAACTAAAACGAATATTTCTCCCAGATCTCGTATTGCCAGGTTGCAAAACAGGCATATCATCTGACTCATGGCCACCAGCATCCTTTGTAAATGATTCTGCAATGACAGCATCACTTTCGGCTCCAGAAGGACCCCTCTCCAAATGCCCACTATCCTCCACTACCCTCTCTCTTTGCCTTCTTCACCCTGGATACATGAGGTACCTACATTTAGGATGTTCACAACCAGTATTTCTCTCAAACACCTCTCTGTGCTGTGTATCGTGAGTTTGGGTAACAAAACTCTACACATGCACCTCTTTTAAAGGATGTGTGCCATGGTCCATAATCAGTGATAATTAGCACAGCAAAGGATTGTTGGCTTTTGAGTGATTGTGAAATTTGAACAAGTGTTACAATTTCGATTTGAAGATCATTTGATGTGTGACTTGGGATGCGACTTGCAATTTCAAATGCAAAACCGAACAAAAAATCACTTTCACAAATCGACCTAAATCTAATTCGATTTGCAAATCGAACACAAAATCAAATAATAGTAAATCTGGCAAAATCACTGGTTTTGTAACATTTGATTTGTGTCGGTTTGAGAAGAGCTAAATCACTCTTCAAATCGACCTTCAAATCGACCTTTGATAAATTTACCCCCCAGTGCGTACACACTGGACGATTTAAAGAATTTGTCATAACAAATGGTCGTTATCGGCAAATTCCTTTAAAATGTTGTCTAGTGTGTACCCAGCTTAAGATACCACGTCAAGATGAAACTCATCAAGTGACACATTATACTGTATACTGTACTGACACATTATATAAATTATATACATTTATTCAGGTCTTACCTATAAGAGTGCCCATTCTAATTTGTATAGTACTTTTAATAGTGGTATATATATTTTGAACACTATTCATTACATATTTTTACACACAGATAATAGTGAGGCATTCTAATAGCTACATTGGTTTCTATACTTCACAGCTCTAAAATTTCTTAGGATATGCTTGAGCAAAGTCATGTAATTCATCACATGTAAACTGTTTCCAAACTTTGAACCCACCCCCCAATTGAGTAAACATGGTAAATGTTTATGCTGCATTTGGCCAAGGTCTTTTGTGTGTATCCTATTTTGAAGTGGTGTGGATAAAACAACCTGTAGCCAATCAGATTGACTCAATGTGCACTGAGTGTTTCAAGAAGTAAGTGTGGTGATATTGTAGGAACTCTACAAAATAAACCCACTAGTTGTGGTACTAACGTGTACAGTAAGAAATAATAAATAAGTACAAGAATAAAATGCCCTTATTGATTACACTATAACTTACAAAATATTGTGTTATTTAGAAAAATGTTCTCCTTAAAAAATATGCAAGATAAATTCATCAGAAGTTTATTTGGTGGGCATAATAGTGGCACAGTGGGTAGCATTTCTGGCTCACAACACTGGGGCCTTGTGTTTGATTCAGACTAGAAAAAATCATTAAGTGACATTCATGATGAAACGTTTGCATGTGGAGTTTACACTTTCTCCCTGTGTTTGTGTGTGTTGTTCCTGCACTTCTAAAACATGCCTGAAGGTTAATTGGCTGTTCACAATAATTTGCTCTGCAAGCTCCAATGGACCAGAAACTGATGTGAATAATTACATATTCTCTGTGCAGTGTTGCATAATATGATAGTGTTTTAAAAATAAATGATAATAATTCATAAATGATCAAAGATGTATTGTCGTTTTTTTTAAATGTTCCCAAAATAAAATGTTGCACTTTTACTGTAGCAGGTTTGACATAACATAGCCAAGGTTTTGACAGTTTCTCTTCACTGGAGCAAATTTAAGTTTTCAGAAAAGGTGAAAACTCACAGTAAAACAGGCAAAAAAAAAAATGTACAGTACAGTATAAATATATGAACATATGTCTGGCCACAGAGATATAAATCACCTCCAGACTTGAAAGGCTTAATATTACAATGCCATTTCTTGAGACCAAAAGTGCCGAACGGAATACTAAGGACAAAATAAATTATATAACTTTGGGCCTGATTCATTACCGATCGCAACTGCGATTAGGCACGCAATAGGCCAATTATTGCATACTGCGCATGCATCACAGTGCGTGTGAGCAAACCGGTCACTACAATCGGGACTGCAATCGCAGTGACTGCACAGACCCATCACAGAGTGATTGACAGGAAGTGCTGCTTGTGGGTGGTGACGGGGGGAGGGGTGGTTGGCTACACGCAGGCCTGCCAGTGCATTTGATTGCTGTTGCAGGGACGTGCATAAATTATCTACTGCGATGCCTTACGCAACTTGAGTACTCATAGCGTGCAATGAAGTTAACAATTTCTGAGTAGGGTCTGACCTTGTGCAAGTGTGTGTGAGGCTGCGATGGTACTCGACTGTACCAAAGGTTTCTTGCTAAACATTATGGATGTGTGTAAGGTAAAGTGGGCATCCTTATGTTGTGCTGCAGAAGCATAGCGATAGCAAAGGATTAGCATACTATCGCAGTTGAACTGCATGAGTAATCGCTATTGTATTCGCAGTTGCGATCGATAGTGAATCAGGCCCTTTGTCCCTTATACTTTCGTTTTATTCCTCTCATCTTTTATCCTATTTATACAGTCCTCTAGAATTGTATGTACAGCATGCACAAAATGCATCATTTTTTTATTGTACTTGTGATTAAATCCTAATTTATTACAAAATGCTTTCATTCAGATGCTGGGATGATTATGAAAACATTTACTGGTGGATAATCAAGACCCCAATCCTAGTTGCAATATTTGTAAGTATAGTTTATATTTTAGTTTAAAGATACCAACACATTTCTATGTATTATTATTTATTATTTTATATATTAGTGGTGTTCATAAATAAAAAATATACCTAATTTAGTCTTTGTTAAAAATAAGTGTTTAAAAGACACAGCCTTTCTTATACTGCATGTGGACCTTAACTAATTCCTCCCACACTCAGTATGTGGCGTACTGTATCATCTGCATCTTATGGATATAGAATCATGATGAAAATTACAGCAAACATGGATCTAGTGGAGCAGGCCATTACTCAATGCTGCGATGGTCTGCCAATACAGTCTTTAAGTTCTGCTGAAAGCAATTCCAGGCATTTGTAAAGTTGTATTTTATAAAATAGTGTATGAAGAACAAATATTCTGCAACACATAGTAACCAATCAAATTCTACCGTGGTTCATAATGAATGCTACATTAGTTTTCTGAAATCTGATTGGTAGTCTTTAATTACCAAACATCCAGATTCCGCTGAATAGTATTGGATAAAACCCCAGTTTGTGCCAAATCTATTATTGTTGTCCAATTTTGAGGACATCAAAAAACCTGAATTTCCACTGTTCTCTTGGTGCACCTAAGTCTCTTTATCCACAAAACTGTATTTTTATTTTTTTATATTATTTTATTTTTGCTGCCAGATCTCCAACAATACAAATTATGTCCAAGAGGCATCCTATTAATAACAATTGGTATGAGAGTTTGGACATTTCTAGCATACATGAAGCATCATATATATGAAATTGCAAATATGTAGCCCTGTAGATAAAATGTCATTTTGGCACCTAATGCACCCATGTTTATCTGATTTCATATACATATGGATTAGTACATTACTTGTTACATTAAGATCATGGTTAATGGGATTGATACTTTTCATTTTTTGATGGGAGAAGATGGGTACTTGGGAGCATTCAATGTTGAATGTGGTGTGTTGTTGTTGAGTAACATTCTGTTTGGGAAATTTACTAAAGGGCTGTTTGTGAAAAATACTATTTAAAACACTAGATTTACAAAAGGCAAATCCACGCTAATTGTCTTTATACAAACCGTCGTGAATTGCTGGCGGTTTGTGAAGCACCATAAAAAAAGGTGAATAGTTAATCCTTTGGTTTTGAGGTCAGTACTGCCGGCAATGTGTTGCAGATTAACCGTAGCCTAACTCGCTGTTTAGGAAATTTACCACTGTGTGACTGAAAAAAGATTTAGTTAGCAGGAGTAAGTAGTCTGCACCAATTTACAGAAACTAATCATGGCAAAAAATGAGGTATATAGGAAAAGCCAAACTTGTACCCTAAAGCACCATGGTAATGGAAAACAACTGAGGTAAAATATTGTAGGTAAAAGAATGTGGACAGCTAACATGAAACAAAATAATACAGAGGACTAACACATTTTATTTCTAATACATAAGATAGAGGTTTTAAAAGGGTGTAAGAAAGTGAAACACTGTATTGTAGGAGGGAAATGACTGAGGTTTACAGTTAAAGTTCGTATGTAACAATTATCTTGTATTAATTACTTGTATATACTATATGGTTTAATAAGAAAGTATCATATTTATTACACTCTGGCCTTATGTAGTATATGCCGTTTTGTATATGAACTAATACATACTCATCTCTTACATTATTTCTCAGCTAAATTTCATCATATTTCTAAATGTGATCAGAATTCTTATGCAGAAAATAAGATGTCCTGATATCAGTAAAAACTACAAACAACAATACCTGTAAGTAATACCTTTATTTTATTTCCTCAGTAATTATTTCTCTACAGATTGTAATTTCTCTACAGATTGATAGTTCTTAAGAGAATGCACACTTATTTACTCTATATTGTATTTGATTAAAGATAAATTTCAGGTTTTACTGACTGAAAGTTGGCCATGGTTAAACCAGGAAAATAACCTTCTTTCAATGTATTAATTAAAATAGCATGATAATAAAATGGATGTAGCTTGCCATGACAAGTACATGGAGCACACAGTATCTGAGCATTATATATATTATGTACAACTCCTACTCATCAAATAAATGCCTATTTTTTTCGCCCACAAATTCAACAACAGGTAACCCTAATTTATTATTATTATTAGTTTTATTTTTATTAACAGTTACTTATATAGCACAGAATTTTCCGCTGTGCTTTACAATTGGGAACAAACGGTAATAACTCAAGACTGGGAAATAAACAGACATAGAGGTAAGAGGGCCCTGCTCGCAAGCTTACAATCTGTAGAGAAATAGGCATTGATACACAAGAATAGGTACTATCTATTGCATAATGGTCCAGCCAGATTTCGGAGGTTCTTGGTGGGCTGTCTGACCCAGTCACACAAAGGATGTGAAAGTGAAAAAAGAGAAAATATGTAAAGTTATGTGTGGACTGTATAGACGGGATGTAATTTATTAGGCTAGCTTATGATAGTTATGTGGGTTGTTCTGGAATTTGATAAGCTTGTCTGAAGATATGAGTTTTCAGGGAATGCTTGAAGGTTTGGAGACTAGAGGAAAATCTTATTGTGCATCAGAGGGCATTCTACAGAGTGGGTGCAGTCAGAAAAAGTCCTGTTACTGTGAATGGGAGCAGGTGATGCATGAGGATGGGAGATGCAGATCTTGTGCAGAGCGGAGAGGTTGGGTTGGGATATATTATGAGATATGTGAAGAGCTGTATATTGGTATGGTTTAGTTAATAGCCTTATGTGTAAGCAAAAGTACTTTATACTGAATACTATAGAAAACAGGTAACCAACGGAGGAACTGACAGAACGGAGCAGCAGACAGAACGTTTGTCAAGGAAGATCAGCCTCTCAGCTGCATCCAAAATGGATTGTAGTGGTGAGAGTCTGTTTTGGGGAAGATCAGTAAGGAGACAATTGCAATAATCAATGCAAGAGATAATGAGTGCATGTATAAGAATTTTTGCAGTGTCTTGTGTAAGATATAGATATGGTCAATTTTGGATATGTTTTTTTATATGTATAACATGTTTTGGAGACATTGAATGTGGGGAAAATAGGGCAGTTCAGAATCAAGAATCAAGATTGACACCTATTATAATTTGCTTGGCAATGTCTTTCCATGCAGAAATACATTTTTCCTAATATTAATAATACATTTATAATTGGTTAATGCTTAATCTTCTAGCATGATGAAAGAGCAAATTGTGCTTCTCTGATAATTGGGTTTATCTGTGATTGTTTTGATGAATAGTAAGTTCAGAAATTAGGTCACATTGAATGTACACAATGTACATTAGCTATAAGCTCATACTCTTAATATGAAAGTTCTATTAAGGTAACTGAAACCAGAATTATTAGTTTATATGGAGTGACTTTTGATTTACTGTAGCAGAGAGCAGATTGGTATGTAATCTGGATTGGGTCCCTGTATACAATACTTTCAGTATTCAACAGAGTTCCCGTAAATCCCAAATATTCATTTTCTCTCTGCAATTTGTCTAAAGTTTGGCTCAAAATTTGCAAATTGTGGTATGTTCCTGAATGTAAAAAAGCTAAATATTTACTAAGAAAGCCACCTTTTCCTAGCATATTTCAGCCTGAAATTAAAGGGACATTTCTTTTAATAGCAAAACAAGCAGCAAAAAAACCCCTAAGGATGTTTTCACCTGACCGTAGCATTGTGATATCACAGTGCAAGTTCTATTTAATGTTAAAAGTAAAACTGACAGCATACTTTCCACTCCAAATTCTCAACCAGCCCTAACACTAGATAGGCTGGATTGGTGTCCCCTATAGCAGGCCTAAGGCTTGTTAACACAGAGCTGGTACATCTCAACATTTTTAAAGACTTTTTTTTTTCAAAGTGTTTTTTACAAATTTACTTTTAATTATACTGGGAACACTGGGTTGTCTCAATCTTGTTCACAGCCCTGTGACTGCAGCACACTATTTTTGGTATGAAGATACAATTTAATATAATATTTAATCATTATTAGACACCAAATATAATTGTTTACCCACTTTATGAAATTATTTGATTTTGTTTTTAGTTCACATTTATACTATTTTTACCATCATATCAACCTTATATTAATTCATAGTATATTTTTTTTATTAGTTTCATCACCACACACATACAGTAGCACTAATAATATGTTATTCTATTTACCAGTACCTGCATCATATCACACACATTTTGTTCATTTCCAGGATTTTAATAATATGTTTGATATGCTGATATGCTATTTTATTCCTGTTACCAGGGGCTTTTCTAGAGAGGAGGGGGCCCGTGTGCAGTCTAAGACATGGGCCCAGCAGCGCACTGAGCTGTGTGCGGCTAGTGCCGAAGTTATAGACTCTGGGCACTAGAGTGTGGCCAGAGTCTATAGTGAATGCACAGGTCACCAGGAAAATGGCCGCGGTGGCCATTTTCCCTGTACTGCGCAAGCGCAAACGATGGGAAAATGGCCGCTGCGGCCATTTTCCAGTTGTTTTACCACGCCGACGTGGGACTCCGGAGAGGTAAGTAATATTATGGATGCAGGGTGTCAGGTGCGGGGCCCCCCTGGACCCAGAGGCCCGTGTTCCCCGCACACCCTGCACCCATTATAGATACGCCCCTGCCTCTTACTGTTATCTATGCTAATCTTTTTTGAGTGACCTGTTTGGTAGTCTAAAACATCAATTAAACCACTTAGCCTATGAGGACTTATTCATCACTATATAACTTCCAGGAACCTGCTTGCCATGATCAACATTTGAAAAAGCCTTTGTGAAACTCATGTCAAGTGTTTGAAAGGGGATCACTATCTGACAGCCATCAGCCATCTGAGTAAGCCTAAGCTTACACAGAATGGCCATCGGAACTTCTCTTCCAGGGCCAGGAAATCTGCATCAGAAGACACAGAGCCTGGACTCAGCACTCCCAGAAAATGAGGGTGACATTCTACTATTTTCAGGAACACTACCGACGCCACCCGCTCCCTTCCCCCAAACAACTACAGCTTGTCAATCAGGCTGCAGCTTAGTGAGCACTGCTTGTGATGACATGGTACATGCGCAGAACAGGTTATGCACATGCATGTGCCCCCACCATTAGAGTTGTATGCAAAAACCATTGGGTTTGCATACAACTCTCAATCAGGCCTACTGTGTGGAATTCCCATGTAACAGAACCTGCTAGTTTCTGACCATTGCATCTCTGCTTGTGATTCCTACTGTTTACCTGTCTCCTTCTTTACGTACCATTGCTAAAAACATATGACAGGCACTAATAACTGTAGATAAGTAAAGTTCCTTGGTGCCTTCGTAAAGTAAAAGTATCGATCTCCCAGTGTCACAGGGCACTCAAGATAGATATTTTTCACCATGTAACAACATTTTACAATATCCAGGTATGGATAAGCATCTGTCTGTCTGTCTATCAATCTTGTTTTGAAACTCGAATTCCCAAATTCAACAATCAAGAAATCATGCAGATCACTTCACCCCCCCTGAAACATTGCTAAAATGTAGTGGTAGCCTCTTTTTTAACTCAAAGACTAACTATTTATATAGTATTTTTCTCCTGAAAAGTATTGGCACTTTTGACTGATTGTTGCCTCCTTGGATAGACAATATTTAACAAATTTGCACCTGCCAGAGAGGTTTTGCACAAACCGACCTTTTCGGTGAAATAGCTTCAGTCTCACGGCATCAATGCATTGCTGATGCAAAGCAATGAAGTTCCCATTTTTGTGCATATGTAAGCCATTATGTCCACACACGTGCATTAAACAATATGGACATTTTGGTCTACGCAGGAGCATGCTGGTAAGGATGTGCATGTCTACTAAAAAATATGGACTTTCTCGGTGTGAGCTAATCAAGACTGCACATGTGATGGAGGGAGATGAAAATGAAATAGTACTGTACAAGGAAAACCCTGCAGATAAGTATAATGCCACCTTGATATGGCATTTTATTTTTAAGAAACGTGTGCTGCCCTCATTGCGTTATATAGATAATCACAAGATTGCCTTAATAAACGATACAGCAGAAAAATTAATGATTTGTCTGCTGTTTACCATTTGATAAATGATAAGGGTGATATTCTAATTTCTCCAGTCAAAATAACGGAGAATAGGCTTAGGTTTGCTTCATTAACAGACACCAAGTATTGTCCTGAATTGACTTCTGTAAATCTTGTTCTGATTTCAAATCTTCACACCTGCTCCCCAACACCCACCCACTCCCAATCTGGTTGATTTTTGAGATGACATGCTGCTTTTTTAAAATTTATGCATGGATCTTTACCAGCGGCAGATTATATCTAGGGACTGCAGGGCTGCAACCCCTACCCCAGTAAAATCCACCACTCCCTTGTTAGCCCCCAGTCTCCCACTACGTGAATTAGGACAGGCAGTGCCAGACGGAGGTGTTTTTTCCCCCTGGGACTGCCATTAGCAGAGAAAGAGCTTCCAATGGGAAGCCTCTTCTGCTTTTATTATAACATCCTTATTCGGCTTCTAGGGGCTGCAGCCAATGCTGTTTCTCCTGTGTATGTGCAAGGCTTGATTCCATGGGGTTCTGTCCTATTCAATATTCAGTCATGCACCATGGATAGGGGCCAACACAAGGTCGCGGCGAGAGGCTGCAGTCTGAGAAGCCGCCCACAGTAGGAAGTTAGGAACCACCACTAATCTTTACTACAGATGAAGGCCGTATGTAACAGATACTTGCAGTCGTGTCTGCAATTATTGCACACCCATCCTCAACTCCATTCTGCCTCATAATCCATAAGGAGTCAGGGAAATGTAACTTAAACCAGCCATATGCATACACATTTTAGGTCCATATGCCAAGTATCAAAATGCTAATTTTAAGCAAAAATATATATTTATGTTTAACTCTAAATGAGGCACATTATCCTTACATTTGAAGAACTTATAATACATTTTCTGGAAAAAAATTGGTTAAAATGGTTCAACTAACAAATAGTATCAACAAACCTGTCTGTTAATACATTTATAGCAAACTAGATTACGTATACAATTTTAAGTTTAAAAAAAAAAAAAAGCTAAAATAAATGAATTTCTTTCTTAGGAGACTAGCAAAGTCCACTCTCCTCCTGATCCCTTTGTTTGGAATTCACTACGTTGTCTTTGCTTTGTTTCCTGAACATATCGGTGTCTGGGCCAGATTGTACTTTGAACTTGTTCTTGGATCAAACCAGGTAATTCACAACTTTTTGTTTACTTAGTGATGTCATATGATCAGGTAATATATAGAATATAATTAAAGAAATTATAATTGTGTGTTTTAAATGAAAACTAAAATTCACCTTTATATACTCACATTATCAGTGGAATATTGACTTTGAATTATGCATTAAAATAGTAAAATTTAGGATTAATAAAAACTGTAATTAACTATTTTTCAAAATTGTACAATGGATTGGAAAATCAAATTAGTCAAGTATTAGTACTGTATATGTTAAGTGAAACAACATAAATGAATTGAATATATAAAATAATGATTGCCACACAAAAAAGTTTTCTACCAAGGACTTAAACTTTTCAAGTCCAATGCTGCTGCGGTTACTTTAGCATCTTTTGCTGGCATCAGCCCTTCCCCATCTGTATAAGTTTGTACCTGAATGTGCAAGGACTGAAATGCCCACTCTGAGTCTTTTTAGACGCCACCATCTATGGTACCATTGAAACTAGCACCAGCCCCATGCAAGGTGTAGATTATCTGTCAGAGTATGGTCTCCAATAAGTCGCCTGAGTTCGCAACCAGTGCAGAGACACACCTGCGATACTCCCATAATACACCCATAAGTGCATCTCTGTACGTCTGAATAGCCACAGAGATGCCCTTCTGATCCACGGGAGGTTTTCGTCCTCCCTGAGTCACCGGCCAGGTACGCCTATTACATGTTCAATAAGTTTCACGGGAAGCAGTTGGGAAGCCGACAGACGGAATCCCGACTGCCGGCTTCCTGACTGTCTAATCCCGGCAAGGATTAAATGTCAGGCGTCGGAATCCCGACGCCTGTCATTTTACCTATGCCGGGAGCCGATGCCCGGCATCCCGATCAAAGGTAAGCCGTGGACAGCCGCGGGGGGGAGGGCTAGGTTAGGGGCTCCCGGGGGGAACTTAGGGTTATACACTCCCATGGGAGGTTTAGATTTAGGCTAGAGGAAGGGGGGGTTAGGGTTAGGCACCCTCGGGGACAGGTTAGAGTTAGGCACCCCCCTGGGAAACTTAGGTTTAGGCAGCGGGGAAGGGGGGTTAGGTTTAGGCACTTAGAGGGAGGATTAGGGTTAGGCACTGGGTGGGAGGTTAGAGTTTGGCACCCCTACGAGAGGGTTAGGGTCAGGGGGGGAAAGATTAGGGTTACCTACCTTAATCACTGTTCGGGATTTTCACCCATGTTGGGCTGCCGCTGTCAGGATTTGAACCATGTGGCCGGTGGTAAATCATACTGATCCCAATTTCACACACCATGCCACTCAATTGCTACTGTGCCTCAGTGTAATGCATGTGCCATACATGTTTTTAGGGATTTTTGTACATGCATAGTAGGTAACAATCACTCAACTCTGAGAACATCTGCATGCGACTCAGAATCAGGCCCTATATGTCTAACTCGGGGTCCATTATCATATCAGTTAGGACCAAATTCAATGTAGAGAATTTACTATTAAAAATTCTTTACAAAATGTATTAATAAAAAGGAAACCTTTTTACTTACATAAAATATAGTTTCATGTATAAACTAAGTACAGTACAACATGTTCCCAACATGACTTACCGAGTTTCCATGCACACATGAAATGGTGATTATTCCAATGTGTTGCATTGTTCCGATGCTCCTCCGCTCACTTGTACTGGCAGTAGGATTCATTTACTTACATTTCATTAAGTTAAAAAAATTCTGCTAAACCACAGAAAACATTAAAACACTTGCTGCCATAGTGTAAGAATATATACATATGTACATGCTAATAACTGTACTGTAACCAACATTTTGAGTAGTATATTAAAATAGGCAATTATAAATATATATTTTTCTGATATACTAGTCTCTGGAATCAACCACCTTATACAGTAACTTGTGCAGAAGCCTGCTCCCATCCTGTGCTATAGCATAATTGGAAATAAATAATTAAAATAATAGCCCACATACCCCATGTTTTCACACTAGCCACAATAATTTAAGAAAATGTCTGTACTTTCCACCATCCACGCAGTGGCTGTATGCTGTAGGGAACAAATTATTCTGTGTGCCTCATTTGCTGCCTACTAATATTGGAAAACACGTGCATGACTGGTCTGAGGTGCATGCCCACCATCTGTATGCTACACATGTGACTTGTTTATAGTTTGGGTATAGAGAGAATGACTAGGTGGAGCAATGGGTCATGCTAATTTTCATAGCATATAGTAAGGTGGATGATCCCAAGTGAGTGGTTAGCCACCAGGAAGCGCATCAATTTTGGCAACAATAAGCTCATGCCACCAATACCCTGGTCACTATTATTTGAACCCCACAAGTTTAAGGCAGCCCCATGATGTCATGGGGGTTTCTGACCTACTGGGAAAGTTCCCAATAAGTTTTTTGTCCAATCTGTCCCTACATCAGAATAAGTCTGCATCTTATTTTCAGTTAAGAAAGTTGGCAAAGATGTGACCTAGTCAATGCAGTAATTGCTCTTACTTTTGCTCCAAGGATAGGACTGGTGCAACTGTGTGCTGATGCGGATGACAGTTATGAAACCAAATGTGTGATAGGGGCGGTACAGTCACATAGATGCATACACGTCAGTGTATGGGCAAATATCCACATTTAGATCCATGCACAAAATCAATGTAATTGCGGATGACTTGTGCTCAACTTTGAACAGACTCCATAATAATCCACCTCATTAGGTTTTTGTTTGTACCATACACCCCTTATTGATCCTAATCAGTTTTAATGCCGTTTAGTATGTATAATGCACAATTTTAACTTGAAATCGAAGCACAACCAAGTTTAGTACTGCCTCATTCAATTACACAAACAGTGTTATGGGCATGGGTCTTTAAGAGTGACAGAACTACTGCCAGTACATGATTCATATGAAACCTGGAGTTGAGAGCAGCTGTCAGTGCTTGTCAAGCCTGCTGTCTCCTGCTTTGCTCTTATGAGTTTTTGAATTTACTGCAAACGGACCACCCCACCAGGCGTGTGGCTCAGGATTGCCCAGCCCTCACAAACTTTGATTTGCAATGTTTTTCCTATGCTAAAACTTCCTACCCATTACAAAAGAGCAAAAATAAATAACCAGCACACACACACGCTCAGTTTAACATCATATCGAAATCTCAGAACCCTTTTATTACGAGACATTCATTTAAAGAACTATTTACATTCCTCTCTACAATATATTGTTTGGTTAAATATTATTTATGGCATAAACAAATAATGGGAATGAGGAAACATCAGGAATGTGTTTTTACTTGTTACTTTTGTGTGAAGCTGAATATTACATTACAGGAAGTGAGTTTAGAAATGCATTTCCCCAGCAACAGAGCAAAAGAAATCAAAGCTCCGGCCTCTTTCTGTACTTTTAATAAGACTTTGGTAGAGATGCACATCTGTAGACATGCTGTACTGTGAGAAATGTAATATAGTTCATACACAAAATTGCTACCTGTAATAAAACAGTGCCCATGTACACTGCGCAGTTTAAAAGAAAATAGAAAAAGATAAAGCATAAAAAAATTGTCAGCCCCTCGCAAATCCCCCCCCCCCCCCAAAAAAAAAAACAGCACCAAGTAGCCTAGTCTGGTTCTACTATAACAGTGAGGCCACGGTGGTGAGTTCCCCTTGCTATAGAGGACTAGTGATGTGCGTTTCAGTTCTATAGAAATCTGAATCCCCCTGAATTTCCTGAATTCAGACAGATCAGAGTTGTGGTTCCGATCTCCTGAGGAGATCCGAATAAGTCCAAGTCATGGTACTGATCTTCCCATGGTTGGGAATTTGGATTTTATATTGGATTTTAAATTTGGATTGCAAAAATTACATGATTTTTACTGTTTTTTTAAAACTTTTTATCATTTTGTTTTTTAAAAACCCAGATCCAAAACCAAAACACTCGAGGGTGGTTTTGCAAAACCAAAACCAAAGCATGATGATGAATCCAGATCCAAAACCAAATTCCGGAACACTGGGGTCAGCGTACATTTCTATAGTAGACACATCTAATCCCTGCAAAGTACCAGACACATTGGGGTAAATTTACTAAGAATTGTGTCCAAGATTGCCTGAGTTTAAGCATGCAGAGCATCGCAGGAGCACGGGTGACTTGTGTCAGCTGAAACACTAAAAATTTACCAAGTATTGTGTTTTCTGAATCGTGTTTTTTGATGGTGTATGTGCTCGTGTTTCCTACCTATTTTCCCTGTGTTCCCCGTAGCCCAATACTCCCGAACATGCACAAATCTAGAAAATACAATCCCGCACCAATATAAATAATTGTAATGTCGTTCTCTTGGTCCCGTACTCTTATAATTCACATATAATCCAGTCTAGTAATATTTTAGACTAATAGATCATAGAGGAGAATCATCACTCAATACAAGAAAAAGAAGAGCACTAGGACCAATAATTGATTCAAATAATAATTCTTTATTGGTATGCATTAAAAAGATGGGAAAAGAGTGACGTCTATTGGTAACAAGAGAGCCTATAATATAAGTGTGTGCTACAATTCTGAAACATTGTATACAGTTATTGCAGGTGTAACAAATAATAATTACACTGTTTCTTCTTCATATGAAAGGAAAAATCATATTGAGACTCAGTTAAGAGAAATAAGGCTACTGAGCTGAAAACATAGTTATTATAATAAATGACAAATTAAGACAAGAGGCAGCATTGAATTTAATATATTTTTATTTCTATAAGCAAATTTTTCCTATCTTTATTCACACACTATTAAAGATTTTAAATATTTCACCTTTTTATGATATCAAAGAGATATCTTTTTAATGCATACCAATAAAGAATTATTCTTTTAATCAATTATTGGTCCTACACATTTTGTCCCCTGTATTTTTAGAACCAGGACTGGCTCGCAGAGCCTGGGGCTGTTTATGATTTTGGGGGGAACCCCACGCAATATTTTTAAAATGTAACCTTTTTTTCCCTTCATTAGAGGCAGAAACATATATGAGTCACACTGATCTGTGTATGTTTGTGCTAAACACACAGTTCAGGAGGTAGTCTATGTAAATCTTCTATTTTGGACCGAGTTTGTTTAAATTACACTCATGATTATAATCACGATTCTTGGTAAATTCCAGTGTTGTATTGCTGTCAATGGAAAGTTTCTGCAAGTTTGGCCGATGGTGTATTTATTTCTATTTTTGTTTTCACCCGTGTTTTGCAGAGTTTAAAAGTTTGCCTTTTGTAGATTTGCGAGTTGTAAAAAATGGCCAAACACACCCGTGATTAACATCTCGACCAGACACAATTCTTAGTAAATTTACCCCATTGAATAGCAGCCTTGCCACCCCAGTTGACCCAGCATAAAAAAAAAAATAGAAAAGATCCACACACATTTCTAAAACAAACTTTATTTGAATAAAACACTCAACAAACCCTTATTCAACATTTTACTGCACAGAAAAAAAATTTCTTTCTTGATCTGTTCTAGCCCAGTTGGAGAAACCACTGATTAAAAATAAAACACCTTAACACTTAGACTTAGGGGTATATTTACTAAAGTGTGGGTTTTTAGAAGTGGAGATGTTGCCCATAGCAACTAATCAGATTCTATTTAACGTTTATCTAGCACCTTCTAGAAAATAATAGCTAGAATCTGATTGGTTGCTATGAGCAACAACTCCAATTCTAAAAACCTGCACTTTAGTAAATTTACCCCTTATAAGTGATTGACATTTAATTACTTTAGCTGTGAGTCCCTGGATCATCCCTTCACAAGTTATGCACATGCTGTCATAGTGGATACTAGTGCAGGCTGTCTAGCACTCATGCTGATTGAGGATTTGGAAGGGATAAGCACACTAACTATTTTTTGGTTTTCAAAAGTATTTATTTATACACCAAAGGAATCATAGGAATGAGGTTACAATAATATTATAAGCACAAGCAGGACACAGTCTGATAAATCATGTGATCAGGAAACATATATCTTTCATATATAAAGAGGAGGGAGTTGCACAGTCAAAAGAGGAGAAAGAAGAGATGAGAAACAGGATGAAGGGGTAAATATAAAGAAAGGGTAGGGGTTTCACACTAAAGGGCTTTATACAGGGTGTGATATGCACCTTGCGATGCGACTGCCAATCGGACGGCTGAGATATCAGGTGGTCCCCACACACGGAGCGATCCGGTGGCCGACCACCCAATATGTTGGCACCCACCTGCATAGCAAGCTGCATGGAATTGTCGTCGATCCCCCAGATCAATTGAACATGTAGAAAGATCTGGAGGAGTGACAAATGACCCCACGGGAATGCGCAGTGGACAATATCATGCCCACACATGGAACAATATAGCGGCGATATCATTCAAAACCATCATTGGCTGCTATATCGCCCTGTGTGTGGAGGCCTTAGGAAGAATTAGTAGGCATGTGTCCAGGAGGTTACTGGGAGAGTTAATTCTAAAAGTCATCATATATACAAATAAATTGAAGTTCAAGGGGTGTCAGGACTGTGACTATCTCAGTACATAAAGATAAATTACATTTGCCAAAGTTCCATTGTGGTCATTGGAGGAGCTATCCTGGTTGCTGGCGTTTCCCACATACAGGGGATAGAGAATGAAAATGATCACCTGTCTCAAAGGTATTGTCAGCTTGTGGGATTTCTGATTACTTATTATTTCAAACCTGATTCCATTTGGGTCACATGTTCTGAACGTCCTATGGATCACAGACCCATAGTATAAAGCCTGTTACTAACTGTGTCTCAGTGTCTGTGCAACGTTACTTTCAGGTCTTTTTTGGACTCCTGCCAGATCCCTGCTGTGCCTGTGGTTTGCTGTGGACTTTGCTATGTCTCTGCCTGTGTTCCGGTTAAACTCCTGATACTGGTTACCAGCCACACTACAGAGTTTAGCATTGCCATTGCCTAAGTATTGTTATCCTGCTCCATCACTGTGGTTGCATACCCTGCTGGATTATTTACTCTGCCTGTTGTCTTCTACTTCCATGGGCATTGAACTCACCTCTACTACAGTTTCCAACTGCACCGTTACAGTTATTGTTGCCAGACCCTTTGTACATTGTGGAGCTCAACCCCGCTTCGGATCCCCATCACACCGCAGGGCTCAACCCTGCTCCGGACCCTCACTACATCGCGGGGCTCAACCCCGCTTTGGATCCTCGCCACGCTGCAGGGCTCAACCCTGCTCCGGACCTTCACCACATCACAGGGCTCAACCCTGTCCCAGATCTTCAGTACATCACAGGGCTCAACCCTGTCACGGATCTACACTGCATCACAGGGCTCAACCCTGCTTCACATCACAGAGCTCAACCCTGTCTCAGATTTTCACCACGTCTCAGGGCTCAACCCTGTTCCAGATCTTCACTAATTTGCAGGGCTCAACCCTGTTCCGGATATTCATCACACTACAGGGCTCAACCCTAGTAACGTCCTTTATACCATCCTGAGGTTTTAGCCTCATATTGGACTTGGGGTTCCCCACCACATTAGTATCAGAGACTTTATTTACATATGGGGGTTTACTCCTATATTGACTACTGCATATCTGAACTGTGTTGGTAAGACTTTATGTGAAACGTTGCTATATATCTTGCCTGTGAATATATTCTATTTACTTTTATTCCATGTTACTGAGATTCCATGAACAGGTCATTCCTAAAACCACCTCAGTTTATAGTGCCCAGTAGGCCTGACTCCTTCCAGGAGTCTCAAGTGTCGGCAGCTGTGACAAGGGGTGGGGGGTGGCTTGATTATGTCATGAGGTCCAAGGAGTCCACACTTTTAGTAAGGAAGTGAAGGTGTTCCACAGGATGCTTATATTATATTTTCATTTGGCAATGTGAGTTAAGAAGGGAGCGAAGTATGTACTTCGGATCATGAGAAGTTTGAAAATTAGGGATCTGGGAGACTATGGTGTTGAATTTCTTCTAAAATGACAGACTCTTGCTGATCACAAGTCCTCCAACAGATGCCCGAGATATCAGGTTAGATACCAAGGGGTCGCATGGGGACATACTGTAGTACCATTGATAGAGCAATTTATAAATTTTTTTTTAAAATAAAGACATTGATGGATGATTTAGGGATAACTTCAAAGATGGCAGCTCTTTCCTCTTGATTGAACTGCTCTCCCAAATTTGATTCCCCTTTAATATGGAATGGGTCCCTTCTAGCTCCAGAGACGTGAAGTAGGGAATTATAGAGAGTAGAAATGAGACCTGTGGAAGAGTGATTATATAGACAGAGATGCTTAAACTTAGAAACAGATCTGTATCAAAGGTGTTATTCCACTGTATGAAAAAAAGTGTCTAATCTGCAGATTCTATTCCAACTGCTCCTTGTAAACCCAGGAAGGGTCATCAAGTCTTTGTATGGAGGGAAGATCCCCAGTTTTAGACCAGACCAATGCCATGTAGAGAGGATGAGGAGTAATGTGGGGATGCCTGACAGTGAGATGCTGAGGGAGATAAAATGGCAATTTTGTTGCAATATGACCATATAGTCAAGGAGTCATGGAGTAAAGGATGGAGCAGACCTATTGAGTGAGGGTAGCCAGAGGAGTGAACATAAAGGATGGTCATCTAACACGGCAGTTTCCATATCCACCCAACCTCTGGTGACTTGTGGGGAAGGCCACTGGACACATTGGGCCAATCTGGCCACGTAATAGCCACTGGCCACAGGGAAATGCTAAAGGAAGCAAGCTTGAATTGTGGTTTCTTACATGACCAGGTAAATTTCATCATTAGCTATTAAAACAAGGAGAGAATCAGTGGGGGAACTCTTATGGGAGTTTGAAAGAGGTACAGTAAACTGAGGGAGAATTTTCATTTTAATTGAGGTAATGTGACTAACCCAAGACTCAAGGTCTGATTACATACAGGACATATTAGGTGGGTAGTTAGCATGGAAGAGCCCATCAATAGTTTTAGTATGTATTATTCCCAAGTATTTGATTAATGAATTCGACCAGGTGAAAGGAAAGTTACTGTAAACTCCAAAAAGTGTTTCAGTTTGGGGAGCAGGAAAAAGTATTTGTCTTGGTCTCATTGATTTTGAAGTTTGAAAGGGCCAAGAACCATTTAAGTGTATCAAACAAATTAGGAATTGTGGTGACAGGATGGTTTATGGTTAACAGAATGTCATCAGCATATAGTGTAATTTTATGGTTGCTGTAAGACATTTGACTGCCCAAGATGTTATGGTTAGACATTATTTTAGAGACTAGGGGGTCAATGGAGAGGGCAAATATTAAAGGGGGAAGAGGACAACCCTTGCTTGTCCCATTCAATACTGGAAAGGGAGGGAAGGGAACACCCATTCACCTGGAAGCCATAAGAAACAAGGGCTGTCATCATAAAAGCCCCCCACATGGTCAAATGCTTAAAGGAGAGATGGTAGCCTGTCTTTTGTGATATGGTGAATCGAGGTAACTATTCTCTGGGTATTGTCTGAGGCTTGGCAGCCCAGGACAAAATGGAGAGACCAGGTTGAGTCTGTTGGCAAGAACTTTGGAAAAGATATTCCAAACAACTTTTAACAGCGAAATGGGATGGAAACTTTTAAACAGAAAGGGATCCTTTCCCTTCTTGTTGATAAATTTTATTTTGGCTCTTGTGGTTGCAGTATCAAAACCACGATATATGATTGATGTAAAGAGAGAGGAACTAGTATGCTTGAAAACTTCATATAATAGGAGGCTGCAAGGCTGTCTAGGCCAGGGGATGAGGCTACATTTATAGACAGTAATGAAGAGGTGATTTCTTCAGTGATTTTGGCGTTTAACATTATGATTGGCTCAGGGGGAAGCTGTCAGGTTGCGGCCTCGGATCAGCCATTACTCAATGCGGTGCTGGCTTCCCCTGATCCCTCGGGTGGTCAGACGACAGGTGCAGTGGTGGGTGATGTGCTGAGCATTATTCTAAGAGCCATGTGGACATCCATGCGCCGAGTCGTGCCTTGATTACTGTGGTCGCTGTCATGGACGCGGCCATGACAGTTCACATCACCTGACTACCCTTTACCCAGTGGTAGCATGGTGGTGGTCAGCTGATGCTGTCCACCTATGATCTGCTACTTTAGGGTATAAAGCCTGCCTCTGGACAGAAGGAAGTTGCCTGTGCAATGTTGTCGCTACCTAGTGTTTACTGCCACTACCTCGTTCCAGGTTCCCTCTTCGTGATATCCTTGTGTCTTCAAATACCTACTCCTTATGCAACAGAGCATCCTAACATCATGCCTGTGTGCTGACAAGTATCAACTCTTTGTGCAACAGAGCATCGAAACATCTCGCCTGTATGCTGACACAAGTGCCAATTCAAATGTCTGCCACAGAATTTCCAGACTCCTAGGTCAAAAGTGGCATACATAATTTCCCTACTGACTGGAACTGCATTGGACTCAGTTTCTCCACTATGGGAACGTGCTGTTCCTCTGGTGTCTAATTACGATACGTTTATTGCAACTTTCAAAAGAGTTTTCAATGAACCTAGCCATACTGTCTCAGCATAAGCTGACCTCCTTCTAGTCCGCCAAGGAACCCGTACTGTAGGACAGTACGTGGTCCAGTTCCAGACGATTTCCTCCGAATTGAAGTAGAACGAGGAAGCCCTTAAAGCAGCATTTCTTCATGGGCTCTCTGAGAAAATGAAAGACAAATTAGCCTCTCGAGATCTTCCAGAATCCTTTTTAGAGGTAGTCTCTCTATGTATCAAAATCGACTTACGGCACAGGGAATGTTTGGCTAGCAGAGGGCGAGGGGACTGTTTCCAAGATCATTTCTCTCTGGAGGCCAGTCCTTCTTCACTTACCACCAGTAAAGAAGAACCTATGCAGGTCAATAGGTCTCGCCTGTCTGCGGCTGTTCGAACCCGTCAGTTCCAAAACAAAGTATGTCTATACTGTGCCACTCCGGGTCATGTTCTTAAGGATTGTCCTCTTCCTATGGGAAACGCCAGACCTTAACTGGTTTGGGGGGTGTCCAGTTAGAGGTTTTGATCAAGCCATCCCGTGTAATGGATAGTCTGTTATCGGCATCACTTTCCTATAAGAACCGGACACAAAAAACGTGGAAGCATTAATTGACTCCGGAGCCGCAGGAAATTTTATTTCTGAAGCCCTGATTCATTCTTTAGGTATTCCGGTGTATCCACTGCCCAGCAAGCTAGCTCTCTCTGGAGTTGATGGCAGTATTATTTTGGGAAGTTTTATTTCTTCTATTTCTCATACAGTGTCTCTTCAAGTTGGCTGCCTTCACCAGGAAACAATGTAATCATTAGTGCTTCCTAAAACGTCTTATGATTTAGTCCTTGGCCTTCCCGGCTTAAAAGGCATAATCCTACATTAAACTGGTCAACTATGCAAGTCCTCGCTTGGGGCGAGAGTTGCTTCCATCAGTGTCTCTCCTGTGTACTACCTGTACAGACCCAGCAAATTCCTCCAGTTCCCAATCAAATGAGAAACCTCTCTATTCCTCATTTGCCGGAAGCATGCCAAGAGTTTGATGATGTTGTTAATGAACAAGCTGCGGACCAATTGCCTCCCCATCGCTCTTCTGACTGTGCCATTGATCTTTTTCCTGGAAAAATGCCTCCTTGAGGTCGTATTTACCCTCTTTCTGTGTCGGACATTGCAGCCATTTCTGTTAACATTAAAGAAAGCCTTGCTAAAAGGTTCATCAGACCATCTTCTTCACCGGCAGGAGCAGGTTTTTTCTTTGTTGAAAAAAAAGACGGAGGACTCAGGCCTTGTATTGACTACAGGGGACTTAACAATATTACCATTAAGAACCGGTATCCTCTACCGCTCATCTCTGAATTGTTTGATAAAGTCCAGGGAGCCTGCATCTTCACTAAATTGGATCTCCGTGGGGCTTATAATTTAATCCGCATCAAGTCCGGAGATGAGTGAAAAATGGCATGTAATACACATGACGGTCACTTTGCATATTTGGTGATGCCGTTTGGTCTTTGTAATGCCCCTGTAGTCTTCCAGGGTTATGTCAATGACATTTTAGGGATATATTGTATGAGTTTTCGCCTAAGCGGAAAAAAAACAGAGGAAAACTTTTCCCCATGTATAGGCAGGCGAATTGGAATCTTAGGTACTTTTTGCCAGTTTCGCTATTCGCTGATTTCACCTGTTTACCTTTTCGTGTCTTTTGGAATTGAATACGGAGGTAAGCGGGAGTGCGTAGGGAAAATGTATTGCCTATAAACAGGCAAAGGCGGCGAAAACATTAAGGCTCAACTTTTCACAGCTAATTGAATCCGGCCCTAAGTGAGAGTAAGTAGACGGCATGGAACTGAAAAGGGAATACAAGCAGAGCCAGAGCAATTTCCCTGCAATTTAGAGAGAGACTGTGGAAACCAGACATATAATAGTAGATACCTGTGTGGAAATTAGAAAGTGAGCTGTTGAGGAGTGTGGGAAAGAAAGATAAGCAACTAAAAACAAGAACAGGGAGGGGAAAGGGTGAGTCATTGAGTGACTAGATGATAGAAGCTTAGCTTGGAGATGGGACAAGAGTGCAATGAAAGCAGAATTTTAAAATAATTTTTTTATTAATTTTATTTCCACAATACTCTGTGTGGCAGAACTGTTATATTGCACTAAAGAATGAGACAGGGTCTCAAACAGTTCAGAGCAGGTGCAGAATTCAAGCCTCTTTATGAAGCTGCAATGGACATGCAAGGCCCCTAAAAAAAAATTAGCCCCTCCATCTGCTTATCTAACTTAAATACTCCCTCTGCCAAATGAAACTTTTTCTGCACTACTCCCTAAAACATAGCATAATGTAATGATGTTTAGAACTAAGGAGGGGGGGCAAAAAGTAAAAATTGGCACCTGCCATGGGTATCGTGTGGCTACATCATGTTGAGTGACTGCATCATATGGTGGACAGGGGTGCAGTGAGATATCTACCTATATTTAATTTTTGCAGGGAACCCAGTACTCTGTGGAGGAAGCATCCCAGGGAAGAGGAGAATAGAAAAACAGTGTAAGAGGGGATGGGGCTGTCCAGGATCTCACTACACAGTGCAGCTTGTATAAATGGATATACCGACCACCAGGCAGTGCATGGTGAGCTTTCCAAGATGACAGCCAAAATCATTTGATTTGGGACTGGACCACCTGCAGTCCACCGTAATAATGTGCTGTGGCACCTGAGAGCATCTCAGCACATGATTTGATAAACACTGTGATAGTGAAAGCATTCATTCTGCTCCCTGGCTACCTTGCTGGGGATCACCCAGAGTTCAATTACGATTTCATAGGGCCCTAGGGAAGATACCGGTCTGTGCCCCCAGAGCAGTAGAACTGGATAGAAGGCATGTACCCCCTGCTGACAGCTGTAACTGCCAGCAATGACTAACAAAAGAACTAACACAATGTCCGATCCTACCTCCCCTTACAGCGCACCCTGATATAATATTTTAAATTAAATCAAAATTAACATTTAATATCATTTGGAAATATGCTTCTGTAAATAAGTAACAGAATCAAATCAGCTACAGCTTCTGCACATGATCAGTAACGGGGCAATATGTAGGGATGCTCCACCACCAGCAACAAGGGTGGTATGCAGTAGGCATCCCGGCGGTCTGGATGCTGATGCTTATTTTACCGGTGCCAGAGACGCCGGTCAAAATCCTGGCACCGGCATCCTGACCACCATGATGCCAAAGGTAAGTAGTGGGGTGGGGGTGAGGGTTAGGATTATATTTAGGGGTTAGGGTTAGGCACTAGGGGGAGGGTTAGGGTTAGACACTAAGAGGGGAGGGTTAGGTTTAGGGTGCTAGAAGGGGGAGGTTAGGTTTAGGCACTAGGGGGGGAGGTTAGGTTCAGGCACAAGGGAGGGAGGGTTACAGTTAGGGTAGGGGGAGGGTTAGTATACCGACCACCAAGTGTCTGTATGTTAACCCTGTCGGGATCCAGGCATCGGGATTTTGACTTCCTGGATCCCATCTGTCTGTATTACATACTGATTATTAGGGAAAGTACTGATAGAAAAGTTGGTGCCAAGATGATGTTTGTTCTTTGGCCAGTTCCCCATCCCCTCATCACTGCTTCCCTGACCACTTCAGCTTCCTCCCGCCCTCTACACATTGATTTAATCCCAGCACTTCCACCATTGCCTCTCCCTATTAACAAGATCAGCACCTCTGCTCACTATCAGCCCAGACTGAGGCCTAGTGTCCTGAGAACCCAAGACAAGTGTCCAGGGGGAGGTAACACCTCTCCTGTCTGTGCAGATAGTTTGATCCAGTGTGTAGATAAGTTGTTTTAGGAACTATCCTGTGCCATATGCATATGTGGTATCAGTCACAGAGCCTTTGAAGTACAAGGTTCACTGTACAGCTGGACAAGATCTAGGTGTTTGGCATTAACCTGAGCATCCAGACTACTGGAATCTGACAGTGAGGTCAGACAGAGAAAGTAGGAGGAAGAGGGAGAGAAGGAGAGCTGGGAGGCAAAAGGAAGGGAGGAAAATGGGGAGAGAGAGATATGGGAGACAGGGGGGGAGATTGAAGGAAAAGGGTGAGACAGGGGACACAAAGAGGGAGATGGGAGGAAGAGGAGAAGATGGGTACAGAGATGGGAGGGGGGGAGAAAAGAGGAAAAAAAATAACCCAGCAGCGCCATGCACAATAGCTAGCAACCCAGCAAATGAAAAGTCCAAATTACTAGTACACACATAAGTAAAGAATATGTAATTGCACGTGATTAAAACAATACGATACACATGAAATTAGTATCTAATATAGTATCTAATATAATTACATAATCATATTATATTAGCTGTGAAATATTCTTAAGAACTCAATAGTATCTAATTAATTTGAAAATGGTTTAAGGAACCAGCTTCATATGCTTATATGTGAAATAGTTCCAGATATATAATAGCCACAAACAAAAGCCAAATCGCATTACAGGAGTGAACTGGATTGAAAAAGTTATTGCCCCGAGCACTATTGCCCAGCCTAAGTGCAGCTTTTTATAGTGGTAAAATTGTGGCAGGAACTTGCAAAATATCACAAATAGAAATGAATTTAATTATTTTCTATAGACTCATGAGGAGCAGCTGCCAATTTCAGTGTCTATGCCCAAATTCCATAGTCCCATATGACTTGTACACGCGCAATAGCGCCTGCTTTTTGTAATGTCACACTTTAAGAGGTCTGGCCTAAATGAAACAACCACTGAATGGTTACTAGTTGATTGAGAATTAGAAGAGCAGCTAGCCTCAACCCACTTGTGGATCTAGCTGCACCCCCCTTCCGAGTGGCAGGCAGGCCTGCCTTGTACATAATGGGCCCTGCCATTACCTTCCATTGACACAGTTTCTTTCCTTTGTGCAAACTTCTGCTTTTCTGAAAATGTGACCATCTATAACAGTGCTTCTCAAGTCCAGGCCTCAAGTACTCCCAAAAGGTCATAGTTTCTGGATTTATTTAATCATGACCAGGTGATTGAATCTATTTTGCTGGGTCAGTAATTATCACACCTATTTCCACAGATAGAAATCCAGAAAACATGACCTATTGGGGGTACTTGAGGACTAGAGTTGAGAACCACTGATTTATAGCACAGCCAACTCTATGCATATCAGCAAAATTGAGGCAGATGGCAGGTCCAATGTTGTATTTATGCTGTATAGTTATCATTTTGTAAAACACATTCAGAGTGTTATTGATTTTATGAGCAGGACAGATATTCATGAGAATGCTAGTCCCACAGGGGCATTGAGAGCTGTGCCGGGCTCGGGGGAAGGTGGCGTGTTCTAATCGTGGGAGGCATGGCCACGCCCCATTTGAGGCAAGAAAATATTTTTTTGCAGTGCCCCTCCCCAGTGCTGTGCACTGGGGAGGGGGGCCCCGTGTGTACCTCAGCCCGGTGTGAAGCCAGGGGGTCACGATCAGTGTGATCACTTCCTCCCACAGGCATAGGAGACTGCTGCAGCTGCTGAGGGGGGCAGCACTGGGTAAATCCTGCAAGCCCAGGCCCGGGTAATTAGTACCCGCTCCCCCCCTCTCGGCGCCCCTGAGTCCACGCACTTATTAGGAAGCAGTGACATCACTGACTTCTAGTGAACTGAAAGTCTACATTGACATGAATTTTGGTTTAAGCCAAGTGCATTTTAATGGCGCCTAAAGAAGGGCACTCTAAAGTGTACTTGTCACCCACTAATGAGGGCACATCAATCCCTTCAATACAGGTGGTGGTTTACACCTCTGTGAATACGCCCATTATTCTGATTAAAGATTTGCTTAAAAATAATAATAATAATAATAATAATAATAATATATATATAATTTTTATATTTTTGCCATTGTTACTTGTAAGAGTAGAAAACTTAAAATGTGTTCCTGAGCACATTGGTAGAAAATATATTATAATTCATTAACACACTTGGTTTCACTATATTAGACCCACATTTATTTCTCTACCTTATGTTAGAAAAATAAGGCACTTGTGAAAGCCATTAACAACTATATAATGTATAAGGGAGACATACTATAGCTATGGTTTCCATGCTCATACACATACTATCAGTAATTGAGTGGATACAGTAGGTGGTATTTATGGTATAAATGCTGCATAGATGGACCTTCTCTGGAAGGGACTGTAAATGAACTTGATAATGTGGTGACACCATGCATGATAAGTAAACTGTAATTACTAAGGAAATGTAAGCTTTCTGAGCCATTTATTTGTTCTCTGTTATCACCAGGGTTTCATTGTGGCTTTGCTGTACTGCTTCCTCAATGGAGAGGTGAGAACTTATTTGCTATAAAGCCGTAGGTAAATAATTGTAAAAGGGACTATGCATTAAGAATTCAGAAATTTGGTAGCTCCAGTTTACAACAAGTGAGCTTTGATAAGGGAGACCTTGCTAATTGCTCCAGCTCGAGCTCAATGCCAGCTACCACAGCTTCAGGTTTTCCCCTGGTTCCCGTAAGTGTATTGTTATATATTTATACCCAGTGTTGGACTGAGGCATGAAGGGCCCACGAGGGGATTGCAGTGATAAAGGCCATTACTTAGGGGTGTGGCCAGCCTCCAGAGGGGGTGTGGCCAGTCTCCACAGAGGCTTGACTAACCACTAGTAAATGTAATGCACCAGATTAATAATAGCAATGTTTTGTAGAAAATACTCCGTAGTACTGTGGAGTATAATGTAACATATGTATGATGCATAATTCAAGTGCACAGTGTGGAATCTGATCCCTAGAGGAGGGGGTGGGCAATCAGGCAGTGGGGCCCATGGGGGTTTCCCCTGTACACTTGTGGGCCAGTCAAACCCTGTGTATACATTGGAGCTCTCAACAGCGAGACAGGATGTGTGGTTGAACTAACCTACCCCGAAAAGCAGAATGGTTGGGAGCAATGGCGGCTCCAGGGGTGGGGCTGCAGCGCAGTCCAAAATTCAAATAGGGGAGCCACGCCAACCGCCAGTGAGTCCCAGGCATCTAAGTTTGGCAGCATTTGAAATGGCAGTTAGTATTGGTCCCCTATTTGAATTTTGGACTGCGCTGCAGCCCCACCTCTGGAGCCTCCACTGGTTGGGAGGTATGGTTGTTTCCTGATGTCTACATGCTTTCCTGAAGTCTCTATCCTTTTTATATACTGAAGAATACATTGTTATATATATTGTATATACTGAGATGTAACTCTGGGGCTGATGCAGAGGTGGCTGCAAAATGAGTGTAATTTCCAATTCAGAAAGTGACATGCAATAATCTGTTGTCAACCAGAACGGTTGACTACTGTTGTCAACCAGAACGTATCTCAAGCTGAACTTGAGATACGTTCTGGTTAACAACAGTAGTATATGTATCTGGTTTACACCAGGCACACATGCCTTTGCTATTAGGCATCAATTAAATAATAAAAAAATGTAATACAACAGAACCAACTCCCCATCTCATATATGAAAACAACTGCTTGAATACTGGAGGAATGAAGAAAGCACCAACCATTGTGAGATGAGCATACAAAAGTAACCAATCACAAGCATTTCGCTAGTATCTGTAACCATCAACCTCACATACTATTTGCAGCCCCTGACCACCCGCAAATAATATGGCTTTCTAATGTGTATTTTCCACTGTCTGCATGTGTAGGGAATTGCCCTTGCTGTACTTCTTGTATGTTAGAACATCCCACTTCTGGCCATCTTGGCCCAGATAGACGTACAGTAATTGACAAAACCATGGAAATCTGCATGGAAGCATGTACAGCATACTCGCCGACATTTCGGTAGGGGAATCCGGGAGGGGGCTGGCAGGTCCGTCCAGCAGGGATGATGGGGACGGGTCAAATAGGCGGAGCGGGTGCGTGCCGATGTGACTGCGTCATAGTGGCCCCCCCCCCACTTTATAAGACCAATATTACTGGCATTATAAGGCAGGGGGCAGGGCTACGATGACGCGATTCAGCACAAATCGCGTCATCACACCCACCCGCCGCCCACTTTTGTGGATGGCGCAGGGGTTAGCGGGGTGCTGGCATCCATTCTGGTGGACTTGCCTAGTCTTGCTGGGTGTCGGGAGCGGCACCCGATTTTCGGGAGGCTCCCGACAGTCCTGGGAGAGCAGGCAAGTATGATGTACAGTGCCAGCTGGCATAGTACTAAGACCCATTATTTACTCGTTCTAGTGTCCTGTGACTGTTTTTTAGCCGAATGACCATAGGAAATCAGTGCTCAGAAACATACATGCATAAATTGACTCTAGCACACATCAAACCACAGAGTGATTGCTGCTAACACAGCAACAGGTCTCTTCTAACCTTTTGACCCATTGTAATTTCAGTTGTTCAATTATGCACTTAATCAAACCAGTTAAATTGCCTAATACATGAAAAAGACTAATCATTGCCTTGAAAACCCTGTACTTATCACCTTAAGTACTGGATACAGTGTTTGACAAAATACTTTAATATGCTAATCCAAGTGCTTCTGAACTGTGAAAGTGTGCATTTGTGTTATTGTGTAAAATCTCATTATAAAGCCATTATAAAGGCTAAAGTATTTGCAATCAAGAGTATGTGCTATACACACGCATAAGCATACATAGAGTTATGTATTAATTAAAAGACAACAAAATCTAAATTTAAAAAATTACGGTTTTGGTTATAAAGTGAAAATCAAAGAACCCAAACCAAAAAAACCCAAATATGGCCGTTGATAAAGTGAGTCCTAGTCCGAACAGCTTTTGTGCAAGCCCTCTTATGTGCTTTCCTCATATTAATATCATATTCTTAAAGCAAATATTATATTTTTATCATTTAATAATTAATCATAATTAATACCTAATTATAAACAATTTAATAACTTACCCTAAGGTTATACCCAGTAAACTAAATATACCTTTAAATCATTAGGATAATTATACTCAAAAAAGATCATACACAAAATGTAATAAAGTAAAGGGAAGTGTATTTCATTAACAATTGATTATTCAATAATATTCACATATATGTAAATCAATATTCTCATATTGTCAAATATAATCGAACTAGTTAGCAGACTGTCAAAATGACGGGACATTGTCGGGACGGCGAAAAGAAAGTCCTATTTGAGCTCTGAAACGGGTCACTTTTCGGTTATTTCTGCTTGGCAGCTCATGAGGCTGCAAGTAGAAATGTCAGCGGCTGTGCGCGGTCGCGTGTGACCGAATGGTGCAACAATTGAATTGCTCCATCGGGCACCATCTAGTGGCCGCCAGCGCACGCAACACACTTGAATTCCCCCATAAAGGTGAGGAGCAGCATCAGCCTTTTATATACATAGAAATTTCAATATGTTTTAACAAAATACAGATGTGTCCTTGCTCTTCTAGCCTCAATATGCCATGCTGCGCGATATGCCTGGCGTGAATGAACCGCCAGGTCCCATGCAACTCTCTAGCTAGTGTCGGGCATCTGTTTTTGCCATAAATCGCAATGCAATGCAACTATCCTAGTTGCATTGCATTGCGATTTATGGCAAAAACAGATGCCCGACACTAGCTAGAGAGTTGCACCAGGAGACCAGGAGACTGTGCTGCTTAATTTGATATATGACACTTGTATGTCTGTGTTCAACTGAGTCTGTAAACGTAACTTGGTGTAGAAAAAAGCTGCTTTCGCTGCATCGTAGCTCTTCGCATGCTGATTCAGAGACTCATTTGCACACAGATATACTCGTACAAGTGTTGCAGATCAAACTAATCAGCACAGTCTCCTGGTGCTTCCGAGTCACATTGCATTGAGACTTATTTTCGGCAAGACAAGACCAGGGCCGGCCCTAGCCCAAATTTTTTGGTAAGCAAGTAGATTTTTTGGCACCCCCTATGCAGTGCCCCTCCTACAGTGCCCCCGGGAGTGGTCCCCCCTGTGCAGTGCCACTTGTGCCCCCAGTAGTAAGCCCCTTATATAGTGCCCCCAGTATTAGTCCTCCCATGCAGTGCCCCTAATAGTGGTACCCCTTATGCAGTGCCCTTTAAACAGAGGCCCCAGTTGTAGTCCCCCCCTATGCAGTACCCCCAGTATTGCCCTTTATATAGTGCCCCCAGTAGTGGTCCCCCCTTGTAGAGCCCCTAGTAGTAGTCCCCCCTCCTGTAGTGCCCCTAGTAGTAGTCCCCCCCCTTGAAGTAGTCCCCCCATTGTTGAGCCCCCAGTGGAGGTTCCCCCCTATGCAGTGCCCCCAGTAGTAGCCCCCCCTTGTAGTGCCCCCAGTAATAATCCCACCTTGTATTGCCCCCAGTAGTAGTCCCCACTTGTAGCGCCTCCAGTAGTAGTCCCCCCTTGTAGTGCCCCCAGTAGTAGTCCCCCCCGTAGTGCTCCTAGTAGTAGTCCCCCCTTGTAGTGTCCCCAGTAGTAGTCCCTCCTTGCAGTGCCCCCAGTAGTAGTCCCCCCCTTGTAGTTCCCCCAGTAGTAGCCCCCCCTTGTAGTGCCCCAGTAGTAGTCCCCCCCAGTAGAGACACACGTAATAAAAATAAAAAAAAACCACTTACCTGAAACCCTGCTCCTGCTCCTGGTCCCACAGCCGCTATCAGCTCCTCCGTCCATCCTCCTGGGCCGCTTTGCATTATGGGAGAGACGTCATGACGTCTCTCCCATTACTCTCTGCGGGAGCCGGAAGATGGCTCCGACAGTGGGCGCAGCAGCTGATGAGAGTCTGACAGACTCTCATTGGCTGCTAATCAAAACAAACACACTGCTGCCGGTGCCAGCGGCTGTGTGTTTGGCACTGTGTAGTGCTGACCGAACCCCGTCCGGTCAGCGCTACACACGCGGTGCAGCTGTGTCACAGAGACACAGTCTGCCCGTGGCCTGCATGGTACGCAGCTGAGGCACCCTCCACTATGTGGCGCCCTACTCAGCTGTGTAACATAGAACAGGCCCTGGACAAGACACAAAAAAGATGCCCAGCTATAGCAGAGTCTCACAGAACTCGAGTCGCCTGTGTGGCCTGACTGCAGCAAAGATGAGTGAGAACATATCTGTATGTACTGTATGTATGTTTGTGAGTGTATGATTTAGGGAGATAGAAAGAAATATATAGAGAAAAGTAGAGTTTGTTTGTAAAGCTTGTTTGAGGGAACTATGGGGATGTGTGGGGGAGGAGAGCCTTTTGCCATGGCATCCATTTTGTTTCACATGACCTACCAAAAAAAATACAAAACTCCATCTTAGAATGTGTTCCATTCCAAGCTGTTATTAATTTAACTCCCATGATACTAGAGCGACATAAACCACAGACACAGGGCCTAATTCAGACCTGCTCGCAAGCGCAGGACGCTCGCTAGTGAGTTGATGGTGCCCTAATGCGCATGCGCACGACGGAGGGAGCTCCGTCCTGCGCATGCGCGAGACCCGCATAGCTACAGCCAAGCTGTCGCTATGGGTCTCGCACCAAAGGGGGCATGCTGTCGATGGTGAGTGACAGAACGCCCCCTTTGGTGGGCATGCCGGGGGCGTGGCTGCCAGACAGAGGTGTTCCCGTGGGAGTGATTTTGGCTCTGATAGAGCCAAAATCACTCCAGGGCTTGCAGCAGCGAGACCCTACCGCAGGGTCTCGTCGCAAGCCCGATGGTCGCGATGGTCTTGACCATCATCATGGACGCTCGCATAAGCTGTGGGTGGTAACCCACAGCTATGCGAGCGTCCAAGAGGCCGCTCCATTTTAAGGTAGGAGGGCCCTGATTCAGAGCGAGCGCTCTGGTCAGAGCGTCCGGCTCTGAATCAGGCCCACAGGTCCATCCTCATAACACTGATACCAGCTTATAATTAAATAATGCTATACAAGCTTATTCAGACATCTTTGCAATACTATTATAAATATACAAATCGGATATCGGATGTTGATTGCTAAGGAAACATGGTAGTTAAAGACATCCTCGGGGCAGGTGAACCATCTTTGAGGCGAGGAATGTAGATCACCCCAGAGATGCTTGAGTAAAGTGGGTACCATTGTTCAGCAAGATCTAGAATGATTACCATCTGATATATTAACCTGAAACATACACACTACAACTATGTGATATATTTCAGGCAAAGACTCTACTATATAATGTAGTATTCCAGAATGTATAAACTATATAACACTGTATAATACATAAGCTGATTACACTATACTCTTTTACATTTAACTATTCTATCTCCATCAAATATATCAAGTTAAGCACCAATATATAAATTAGAAATGTGCGGTTCGGTTTTTATGAAATACGAACACATCCGAACTTAGCGGTCCCAAGTCAAATCGAGTCCCAGTTCAGAATCACTTTGGGGGTCCAAGTAGAAACAAGTCCAAGCTCGGGTCCGTTGTCAGTTTGCAACTCGGTTTTAAAAAACAAATTCTGGTTTTGGATTGCATGTAGACAGGTCCAAATGACATGATTTAAGCCATTTTTTTAAATTTTTTATATCGATTTTTATGAAATCCAAAACCGAACCAAAACAGAATCTGAACCAAAACACTTGAGGATAGTTTTGACAAAACCCAAACCACCAAGCCAAACCACGATGATGAATTAGAACCAAGTCCAAAATCAAAACACAGGGGTCCACATACATCTCTAATATAACTCACCATCCTCAAAACCAACACTTGTTACTAGAGATGAGTGGGTTCAGATTCCAGAGATCCGAACCCACCCGAACTTTGCAGATCTGAGTCGGATCCAAGACGGCTCGGGTTTTCCTGCCTGACTCGGATCTCAAAACGTCATCATCCCGCTGTCGGATTCTTGCGGGTTTTGGATTGTATAAAATATCCCGCGATCGCCGCCATTTTCATTCCATCTGTGAAGAGTAAAGAGAGTGGGGGCTGTGTGTAAATGTGCTCGCTGTGCTGTTGCTGATGCTGTGCATATGGGCTGGCTACTGTTGTCACTCAGGGGCTGGCTTCTTATGTCCATAGGGGGTGGGGCTGGCTGTTGTCCATATAAAGGGGCTGGCTGGCTGTTGTCCTGTCCACTCCATAGGGGCTGGCTGTTGTCCATATAGGGGCTAGCTAGCTGTTGTCCTGTCCATAGGGGCTGACTGGCTGTGCTGTCCAAGGAGTGCTCTGTCCATCAGGGGTGCGCTTCACCTCCAATGTGAAAAAATATATATTTTTTTGTATGTGTGTGCGCGTTAGCAACACTTATCAGCAATGTAGGTGCGCAGGGGTGCTGCCTGTGTCATTTATCAAGAGGCTGCTGCCTCGTTCAGGTGTGTTACCTCCTCCAGTGTGAAAAAAATAAAGTATTTTATTTCTCTGTGTGTGTGTGTGCATTAGCCACACTTATCAGCAACATACGTGCGCAGTGGTACTGCCTGTGTCATTTACAAAGGGGCTGCTGCCTCATTCAGTGGTGCTTCCCCCCAGTGTGAATAAAATGAAGTATTTTATTTCTGTGTGTGTGCACATTAGCCACACTTATCAGCAATGTAGGTGCGCAGGGGTGCTGTGCTGCCTGTGTCATTTATCAAGGGGCTGCTGTCTCATTCAGGGGTGCTTCCCCCCAGTGTACAAAAATTAAGTATTTTATTTCTGTGTGTGTGTGCGTGTTAGCACACTTATCAGCAACGTAGGTGCACAGTGGTTCTGCCTGTGTCATTTATCAAGGGGCTGCTGCCTCTTTCAGGGGTGCTCTTCACCCCCAGTGTGAAAAAAATAAAAACATTTTTTTTGTGTGTGCCCATTAGGCACACTTATCAGCAATGTAAGTGTGCAGGGGTGCTGTGCTGCCTGTGTCATTTATCAAGGGGCTGCTGTCTCAATCAGGGTGCTCCCCCACCCAGTGTGAAAAAAATAAAAACAATTTTTTTGTGTGTGTGCATTAGCCACACTTATCAGCAATGTAGGTGCACAGGGGTGCTGCTTGTGTCATTTATCAAGGGGTTACTACCTCTTTCAGCGCTCTTCATCCAACAATTTTTTCTGTTTGTGTGTGTGCGCGTTAACCACACTTATCAGCAAGGTAGGTGCACGGGGGTGCTGCCTGTGTCATTTATCATGGGGCTGTTGCTTTGTTCAGTGGTGCTCTCCCCCCCAGTGTGAAAAAAATAAATATTTTTCTGTATGTGGTTGTGTGTGTTAGCCGCAATTTAGCTGCACTATAATTGCTTGGTGACACTCCTGTAAGACTGCAGTGAGTATGGAGGACAGTCACATGACAGGAGAGCTGGATCCACATACCAGTCTTGTAGCTGTCATGATGACGATGCAAGGCCGTCAACGTCATCTATGAAGGCCAATGCACCGGGGCTTAAGTCAGGCTATGTAAAAAAATCTACTTTTACCCTGTTAAAGAAAAAAAAATCTAAAGTTAAGTCAGCTTTAGAGAAACAAAAAATTGGCAATATACCATTCACTACACGAAATGGCAAAGAAAGGATAAGGCCTTGGCCTTTATTTATGACTGGTGGTTCTAGTTGTGATAATTTAAGCCCTTCTGCTTGTAGAAGAGGTACACATTTTTTTTTAAATTGTCTCAGAAAAGTCACAGATCCCCAAGAAGAGTCCAAGTGTGTCTGTGGTTGCCATGTGTGAGCCTGACCTTTCTAATACTGTACTTGAAGAGGATCCTCATTCCACCATTTGTGTGCCCTCTGCAAATGTGGGGATGAGCAGCACAAAGCAACATGTGAGGACGCTTCTGTGGAATTGCACCAGGAGGATGAGTAGGATATTTACGTAGTTGGCGATAACAACAAGGATGATGATAAGGATATTTATGCCAAGGATGTTTGTGTAAAAAATGTAAGTCAGGCAACAGTTGTTGCCCATGGAGGGAAAAATCCCATTGTTGCCATGCCTGGGCAAAGGACCACAAAATCCACTTCTCATGTGTGGAATAATTTCCACCCAAATCTGGACAACCTTTGCCAAGCCATTTGTAACCGTTGCCATGTAACAGTGAGTAGAGGTAAGGACCTTAACCATCTAGGAACCTCCTCCCTGTTACGTCACTTGCAGCGCATTCATCAAATTGGAAAGGGTATTTAAAATTTTGAAATTTAGGGGACAATCAGTCCAGTGTCACCTAGCTGCTTCCTTCTATCTGGATCCAAGCGCCTTCAGTCTCCACCACCAACACCTGCATCATCATCAACATCCTCATTTGTGATCGGAAGTAGTCCTGCATCCAATTTCATAAGAATGACTGACTCCTCTCATATCCATGATGGCTGTGCTAGTATTAGATGGTGAAATAATAGAAAATAAGGATGATAGTGTGGAGGAAGTGCAAAAGGAGGATGAGGGGGAAATTTGTATCCTATCTGACGATGTTGCAGTTTGACATTCTCCTGCAGCTCTCAGCTCTGACACAGAGGAGCCAAGAGTGCAGGCGCTATTCTCCGGGGGCAGCCCTGCATCTCTGCAGCCCAGCATCCCCTTTATGTTAGGCCATGCGCCCTTTATGTTGGGCCACGCACCCTTTCTGGGCACACGGGGGCCACCGCGGGTGTCACCAAACCCGGTGATGCCTCTGACCCCCACACACACACAGCTCTCTCCACTTACTCAGATCCCTCTATACTGCTCCCTGCCCCCTCACACAACCTCCACCTCACACAGATGTTCCCCACATGTACACAGCTCTCCTTATTCATGTAGATCACATACACACACAGTACTTCACCCAAACATATTGTAGATTCCCCCCCTTCCCTAACACAGAATACCTTCCCTCTGTACACCGCTTTCCCCTCTGGTCCTCACTATCATAGAGCTTACCTAGCCATGGGAAGGGGATATCACCAGCTGAGCCTGCAACTGTGCAACACATTGAGAGATCAGTGCCTCCATAATGGGTGGGTGGTGTGGGCATGGCGGGAGCCGTGAGTGTTGCTCTGCTCATATCACACCCCTTGTCTGGAAGCACTGATCTCTGAATGTGTTTCAGGCTCAGCAGGTGGTCCCTCACCCCCTCCTACACGCACAACACCCTTCCACGCGCCCCCCCTTCTGCTGGCAGAATCAGATAGGCAATTAAGGTATGTGCTGACAAATTTGTCATCAGCACATACCTCCGGTGGGTGGTTGGAGCAATGGCGGTGGTGCCCCCTTCAGGGCTGGTGCCTAGAGATGGGAGCATCCATTGCCTCCCATAGTTCTGCCCCTGAATCCAATTGAACTCCTTTGGTTTAATCTGGACAGGTGTGTTCAATATGTACAAGTAACAAGCCAAAATCACCTTTGAGAGTAGCTACAAGACAAGTGGACTGCAATCATAGCTGAAACTTTTGACAAATTGACCAGCAGAATGCCCCGTGTTTGCACTGCTGTGATCACCACTAAGGGTGGATACTTTGATGAGATGAAAATGTAAGGAAATCAAAACTCAATTTATTTGTAAACAATGGGCCTGATTCAGCAAGGATCGTAACTGTGATTACTCATGATATCGGGCGATTGTTGCGTTCTGCGCAAGCGTATGCATGTCAATGCATGTATGCAAACCAGCCAATGAAATCGGGACTGCGATCACAGTGACTATGCAGGTCCATTGCAGAGTGATTGACAGGAAGTACCATTTGGGGGAGGTGACGAGGGGGTGGTTGGTGAAATGCAGGCGTGTTAGTGCATTTGAACACCATTGCAGAGGCATGCATAAAATATCCACTGTGATGCCATATGCAGCTTGGTCTTTCACAGCGTGCACTGAGGTTAGCAATTTCTGAGTAAGGTCAGACCTTGTGCAAGTGTGAGGCTCTGATTGTTTTGAAGTCTTGCTAAGTATTATGGATGTGTGTAAGGTTAGGTGGGCAAGGCTGCCAAGAGACGGGCTGGGCCGGGGTGAAGGGGGCGTGGCCAAATTACGGGAGACATGGCCACACCCTCTTAAGAAAAAATTGTTGCGCTGCTGTGCGCTGGGAGGGGGTGCTGTAAGCCCCTCATCGCAGCGCATATCCAGGGGGGGTGCAATCAGTCTCTCTTTGCAGCCCAGCACACAGCAGCGTGTGTTGGGCTGCTCAGCTGACAGGGAGAAGACATCGGACCCGTCCCCCGCCGGGCCCAGGTAATTAGTACCTGCTCCCCCCCCTCTCAGTCCTCCTGAAGGTGGGGGTCCTTATGTTGTGCTGCAACGGCATAGCGATCGCAGTGGATTAGCATATCTTTGCAGTGAGACTGCGATTGCAGTTGAGATCCTTGCTAAATCAGGCCCATCATGTGTCAGGGTATTGTTCAGCTGCCAAGCTCAGGAAATTCTGCCTTGAAGACTTCTATCAAGCGGCCGCGAGAGAAATTGAACTTAACACTGAGAAAAGTACAATTTAGCTCAAGAAGTGAGCTGTGACTTCCTGGTCACCTTTATTAATACCTCAAATTGAAGGTGTACATTTAAGCAAACAACCAATAAAATAAAAAACAATAAAACATATTTCCTGAAGCATACTAATATCCAATCAATTCTTGCCCTAAGGGCGTACATATCAGCAAATTAATTAGCTCGTCATATCTGAAAAAACAGTTTAAGCTTGTAGCGAGGTAGATTTATGGTTCCTTGACTTTGTTCCTTGTTTCTCTCCCAAAGTAATGGTTTCCATTGTAAGAATAACTCTGGTTCCCTTATCTTGTAAGCCAGCTCTTCCTGTCAAACAGTCTTGTAGAGAACATATCTGAATTTCTTTCATTTAAGGCAAAAAATACAGTTTTGTCTTAAAGGCATACATTCATTTAAAATCAGCACATGTGTTAATCAATAAGTTCAGCATTGTCTTACCCTAATATTCCCCTCTTTTTATTAACACTTGTCCCTATAGTTGTGATATGATCGCAATATATCGTTTGATGGTGCTTACTTTATCGTACATGACAATCTTAGGGACTGCATGCAGATATATAATAATCATTCAATACCACGTTATTGCCCCCCTATCACAAGTCTAACTAGAGAGGGGTTCTAATTCTATAACTGCATTAACACTTATTTAGCCATACAGACAATAACTACAATAAACACAACTGTTCTTTGCTGTGACTGGGTTCTTTTTCCTACATTTAGGACACCAAGTCACCGTGGCATGCAAGGGCATCTTTTCCACGGACATTAAAGCTACTGTGACAGGTTTCTTCTTACATTTTTCAAATAGGCAATTAGTCATTTTATATGTAGCATACAGAACAATTCCTGCCAGTAGTAATTTCCCTATAAGCTCAACTATTCCCATGAACCAGCCACCTACTCCTTTGAACCAATTGGCTGGGTTTAGCCATGAGAACCAGGATGTACCAAACCATGGCTCCTCTGTGTGATCTTTGGCAAACTGTCTCTTTAGCTCTTAGACCTTGTCTAAATGTTGCTCGATAACCTCTTCAATTTCATAGGTCTGATTTATGTAATTGCAGCAAGCCTCCTTCACTATCATGCACATTCCTCCTTCTCGGGCTGTCAGGTAGTCTAATACCAGTCTATGTGCTAATAACTCTTTAGTTATCATTTGAAGTTCACGTAACATTAATCTGAAATTATCATCATATAAATTGGTTATGTTATCAATGAGGTTAGCTAAATCCATGATATAATAGAATGCCTTTTTAATACAGCACCTATTTATCCATGGTAACGTGATTAAGTCTTGACTGGCCTTTTTAGCTGGCTGTACTTCCCTCCTTATAACTGAATGTTCCTTAAAATCCCATTGTTTCAAGTGTGTGGGGTGTATCTGTTCAACATAATAAGTAGGAGGTAATAGATAACACAGTGTACAATTTCCAAAACCTCCAAATGGTAACCATTTGTATGCATATCTTCCACACAAATAATATATATTGTCAGGGAGAGTAGTAGGGGCATGTCCCACCATTGTTTGAGTGAGGAAATAGAGAAAAGGTCTCACCATCATCATATTTGGGGTCAACCTGATGGGATTCCCCCTACAGGTAGATTTATTCCAATACTCAGGTATCTCACCCTGCACCCATGCTCCTATAGTTGGTATACCTTTTTCATCACAGCCATCTATTGCCAAGAGAGGGTTATCTGCATAAGGCAAGTCGTGATGAGTGGGGTGCCTAAATCTATCAGCCAGGTCCTTAAACCTGAACATGGCCTCCTTACATTTAACCTGACCAAGGGGCCTTTTCTTTGGCTTCACTATAGATCCATCCACCAATTTTATCTGATGGTTCCATCCATGCATTTCTTGCATATAGGTGGTAGGGGGCACTGAAAAACAAAAACTTACATTTCTGACTAGCAAACCAGTCAGTAAGCGTACAGGCCTAGTGACATATTTTGCCTTTGTGACTGGCAGCAAGGAAAAGAAGTTGACATTTATAACTTCATCTAGTGTCAAGGGCACCGCCACCCAGTTCATGGTCTTTGAGGAAAGAGGTGAATGTGTGCATATCCAACAATCGGTTATATTGAGCTGCTGTGCTGCTGTGTAATGCATTTGGACAAGTGAATTGGACCAAGGCTCATGTAATGTTTTATGGTATTCTCCTGTGAGATTACCCTTACTTTGGGACCATGTACTCATCATAATCAGATTTACAAATACTGACAACCAGATAAAAGGATTCATTGTGGTGGTACCAACTTGACTGTGAGTTTCTTGCAATGTGACATGTGAATCCACGTAGGTCATCCTCCAAGCTTTACTGAGGTAGGTGTGGTTAATAGGACCTGGAATGGACCTTCGAACCTTGGTTCCAGCGGTCTTCTGATGTGTTTCTTTGTATAGACCCAATCACCTGGTTCAAGGTAGTGTGAACCTGGAACTGTATCTGGATCTGGAAGGGAGGAGAAAACTAGAGAATGGGTGTTAGCTACCTGCTTACATAAAGCAGCTACATATTCAGTTAGGTCTGCATGATTATGCTGGAGCTGCTGTGGAAAATAACACCTTGTCCTTGGTGCACTTAGAAACGATATTTCATATGGTGACAGTTTGTGCTTCTTACTGGGTGTTGTTCTAACTGAATACAATGCCACTGGTAGACAATCAACCCATGTTTTGCCTGTCTCAGCTATCATCTTCTGGATCTTTAGTTTTAAAGTCCCGTTTAGCCTCTCGACACGCACACTGGCCTGCGGTCGGTAGGGGGCGTGGAAAGCCTGCTCTATACCCATATCTTTCATTATGTGTTGCATTACCTCTCCAGTGAAGTGTGATCCTCTATCTGATTCAATGGTCTCTGGTATCCCATACCTATAGATAACTTCACTAATCAGTTTCTTCGCTGTCGTTTTGGCGGTAGCCTTGGCGACTGGGAAAGCTTTTGGCCAATTACTGAATAAATCCATACAAATGAGGGCATACTCATATGTCCCCACCCTGGGTAACTGGATGTAGTCAATCTGCAGTCTCTGAAACGGGTACAATGGCCTTGGTGTATGTTTCTGTGGTGTCTTAACTGTCTGTCCAGGATTGTGTTTTCCACACACAAAGCAGGCAGCCACATAAGTGGTAGCTGCTGCATTAAAGCCTGGTGCTATCCAGTGCTGGGAGACTGTATTTGACATAGACTCCTTCGAGTTATGCAGTGGGCTATGGGCCAGCTGAGCCATAAGGGGATATAAGGCCCTGGGGAGTCACCACCTGTCTCCTTTCCTCCATAACTTCTCCTCACAGGTGGCTCCCTCTTTTCCCAGCCCTTTTTCTCACCTGTCAGTGGTTGTTCCTGAAACTGCATCAGGGTCTGTATATCTGTTTGTTCTCCTTTTGTACTATCTGCTGTGTCAGTTTCTATACCATATAGGGCTGGTACTTCTATCAGGGCCGCTTGCTTGGCCACAGCATCAGCTTTGGCATTACCCCTGGCTTCAGCTGTTTTCTCCTTTGTATGAGCCTGCACCTTGATTATCGCCACTCTGGTGGGAAGCTGCAAGGCTGCAAACAATGACCTAATGAGAGCAGCATGCTTAATGGTTTTACCAGCCGCTCCCATTAAATCCCTACTCTTCCAAATGGGGCCGAAATCGTGAGCCACACCCCAGGCGTACCTGGAGTCAGTGTATATGTTTGCTGTCTGATTTTCAGCCATTATACATTCCTCTGTGAGTGCCCTCAACTCCGCTTCCTGTGCAGAACAGGAAGGTGGGAGTGGTTTCTGAATCAGTACCTCTTCCAGAGTAGTGACAGCATACCCTGTTCTTGGGGATCCATTGTGGTAATACCTCGAGCCATCAACAAATAGCTCCCAGTCTGGGTTCTGGAGTGGTATATCGCTAACATTAGGAAGTTCCTGCATTTCAGATTTCATTAATTCCAAACAATTATGTTGGGAAAAATTTTGTTGTGTGAGTGTATCTTGATCTTTACCTGTGCTACACTCATCTGGATCTATCTCAAGAGTATTATCAGATGTGTTTGTACTCCCTTCCTTCCTCTCTCTTGAATCCTGCATTGGGAGCAGAGTAGCGGGATTCAACACTGTGCATCTCTTGATTGTGATGTTTGTAGGACTCAAGAGTGCCACCTCATATTTGGTAAGTCTTGCTGCAGATAAGTGTTTAGTTCTGGCTTGATTTAGAATTTCTGTAACAGAATGTGGGACCTGTACTATTAAGTGGTGGTCCAGGACTAAATCTGCAGCCTTGTCTTTAAGAAGTGCAGCTGCTGCTACAGCTCTGATGCAGGATGAGGCACATTTTATTATGTTATCAAGCTGCAGAGAATAATATGCAAGAGATCTGTGTTTACCTCCATGTTCCTGCACTAGTACTCCCTGCACATGCCCCTCCCTCTCATGACAGAAAAGAATAAAAGGCCTGTCATACCTTGGTAGGCCCAAGGCCGGTGCCTGAGATACCACTGTCTTGATATTTTGGAAAGCCTGCTTCTGCTGTGCAGTGAGACTAACCTTTTTATCTGTTGAATCTGTCAGGGCATCATATAATGGCTGCATCAGCCACGATGCATTGGCGACCCAATCACGGCAATACCCAATCAGGCCTAAGAAGGCTCTGAGCTGCCATGTAGTGGTGGGTTTGGGTACTTTCTGTATTGCAGATACCCTGTCTTGTGTAAGGTGTCTAGTGCCTTGTGAGATACAGTGTCCCAAAAAGGTAACTCGCATCTTAGCAACCTGTAGCTTGTCCTTAGACACTCTACAATTCTGTTCACATAGGAACTTTAATAAGGAGACTGTCTTAGCTTGACAAATTTCTTGTGTATCTGTACACAGAAGCAAGTCATCTACATACTGCAATAATTGAGTAGATGGTTGCTGAGGTCTCCACCCTTGCAGGACTAGAGAAATTGCCTCTGAAAATTCTGAAGGAGATGTGGCCCCTCCTTGTGGGAGTCTGGTCCAGCAATACTGTTTACCCATGCTGGTGAATGCCAGATATAACTGACATTCTGGTGTTATTGGTACAGAGAAGAAAGCATTGACTAAGTCTATGACTGTAAAGTATTTGGCTGTGAGCCGTTTCTGATTTAGTATGTGGATTCGGGACAATAGGAACATCCACTACCAGTCTCTTATTTACCTCCCTAAGGTCATGAACCATGCGATACTCTTGGATTCCACCAGGTGGCGCTATTTTCTTCTTCACCGGAAACAATGGAGTGTTCCATGAGGACCTACATTCCCTTATTACCCCCGTAGCTAGATAAGCCGATATCTGTTGCTGGATAGCATGTTCTTGTTCTTTGGTGAGGGGATACTGCTTTATCTTAACAGGGATTGTACCTGCCTTCAAATGCAACATGGCAGGCTGTACTTTTAGTAATCCCACATCTGTTTTTCCCTTTGACCATAATTTGTCTGGGATTACTGACAACCAAGGTGGGATGGGCTGGGGTTTGGGGGTTGCATGCTCTAGCAGATAAATTGCTGCTTCGATCTGGTTTTCCAGTGTTTAGCCTGATTTACCCTTAAGAACAACATTTCCATCCCTGTATTCAATTGTGGCCTGTAAAACACTTAAAATATCTGCCCCAAGCAGATTAACAGGACAGGTTGTGGAGGTCAGGAACTCCACTGGTACCTTAATTTCCTCTGATTCTACAGATACCTTTACTGGTTTGCTAATGTGCAAAGGTATGCTATGTCCTGTAAGTCCTGTACCTGGGATGGTTTGGTTTGTTAAATACCCCTTAGGGACATCAGCCGCCCTCAAGACTGTACGACTGGCTCCAGTATCTACAATGCATTGTATTTGCTCCCCTTCTGGCAGTGTTAGGGTTACCACTGCTTTTGGGCCAGGGGCATTTATGGTGTCCAATTGAGGGCGTGATACTGGAGTGCCTATTTCCTATGCAGTGTACACGTGGGCATTGTCTGTTCCTGTTGGCCTATTCTCTAACCACTGTTTATACTTCTGACAATCCCTTTTTATGTGTCCTGCTTTCTGACAAAAGAAACATAATCCTTTTTTTGAAAATCTCTTCTCGGTTAACTTTTTGGTTTCCTCTAGGCTGATTTTTGGGTCTGTAACCCCCTTCCTGTACCACATGGACTGTAACCTTCTGTGGTTGAGTCTTAGCTTTTGTCTTTTTTTCTTAATGTTGATCCTCAATTGCTCTCAAAACCTCAAGTACTGCTGACAATGTCATGGTAACTGCCTCTGGTCTTTTCTGATATAACTCTACTATGAGGCTCTCTAATAATCCCCCTAAAAAGGAGGTTCTGAGCATCTACTGGTGCATTTCATTGTCATCTTCAAACCCTCTGTCTAGGTGTGATTGATGGGTTTGGTCATAATATTCCTTAACTGATTGTCCTACTCTTTGCCTTGCTTCTGGCACTGCAGGCATACGTTGCTGCTACAATTCACACCACACTTTCACTCTAGTTACAATGAGTGGTCCTGGTTCTGGGTTCTGTCTATCCCCTACTCCAGGGGCACCTACTATGGGGGGATTGGTTGGCAGAGCCAGTATCTCTGCCAAGCTACCTCTCCCTATAGTCATTCTGCAAACTTCCTCCAGATCCACCCATATAGCCCCCCCACACAGATACTAATCTTTCCATGAACCTGTGGTAAGCCATGGGGTTCTTCCTAGGGTCTGGGGCTTTAGCAACAATATCATCCAGTTCTCTGGAAGTCCAGGGCTTATATTGGACCTGTGTTCTTACTACAACATGTTGGTGTGCTGGGTCATAGGCTGGTTCAAGGACTCTCTGAACCATCACTAGAAAAACCCCTGCTGAGTCTCTTAGGTATGGTGGTGGTTCAGTGTCCAGCAGAAAATAAGATTCTGGTTCTCTACAATATGAGCAGTCATATGGCTCAGAAACCTGCCCGCTTATGGCTTTCTTACAGACTGTATGTCTATGGGAGACCCTGTTTCCCACATAAGGCAGTAAAGGACTTGTTAAACTGTTCCAAGGGATTTATCCCAATGCTCTTTGAAAAAGAGACTGACCTTGGGGTGTGGTTGGGGTACTGTATGAGACTCCAGATGTTGTTTGAGGGGAATCTGGATTACATGGTTCCCCTCTCTCTGGAACTTGATTGTGACAATAAGGGTAAATATTGTAGGCAAGTGGTACACAAGATTCACAGTATGCACATTTCCTACTTGCCCTGGGAGTTGTTCCCATTACTTCTGACATTGTGGGGTACAAAGGCTTATGTGGGGCTGGCCCTACCCTCCATTGTCCCTCTCTCCTATTAAGCCTGATAGAAGGTACTGTGGGTGTAGAAGGTGTGTGTATTCCTGCTGAGGGTGTTGGTGCAGAGGGTGGACTAGGTCCACAATCCTCTAAAAATTCTCCCGCTTCTTCATTTAATGCCTCCTCACCTTTCTGAATCTGCTTAGCTACCCTTGTCCATGAGTTCACCTGATGTTCATATCCCTTATGCTGGATCCAAGTTTTCTGCTCTCTTGCAAAAGTTTCCCACCTTATTGGATCCAAAGATCCATGCTTGGGCATCCCAGCTTTCTGGAGTATCCTCTGTATATCTTTAAGTGTACCTTTTCCTTCTTTATCTCTGACTAGCTCCACAGGACTTCGTGGTTCTAATTCTGCCATACCTTTACTGCCTTGAGCCCCCATAACTGCATGACAGCTTGGGTTGCCGGCTCCTAGTCAATACTAGAGATGTCTTGAAGGATCCTTAATTAATTTACTCCACTGGGGTCCCTCTTTAAAATTTGGAAAATCGTTGCATCAAACTCTCTACTTGGATCTGGTATTCTTACCCTGGGACATACTATGGGTGCAGATTCTGAACAAACATTTCTAGGAATCTTCCTGCAGATAAACTGCCAATCTTGGCCCTGAAGTGTCTGTAAATATGACAAAGCAGCTTCCAAAGCTGGGTAGCATATGGCCTTTGAGGGTCTTTTATGGATATATTAGGGCAGATCACTGGCGCTTGTTTGCTTGCTATATTTCTGGGCAGTGTGGATACTACCTGCTTCCAGTCTTCACCCACCCTCCCCTGTAAATATTATTTGTCAGTCACGTGTGTACCAATTATGATACAGACACCTACTTTTGGCCTCGTGAGACTGTCCTCACAGTATAGCCCTACCGGGGTTTCTTTGGCCAATACTCCAGTCAGTTTTGGGTATAAGGACATCCTATTGTTCTGTAACAACAGGACCCCTGTACAATCCTTACACTTCAACTTGAGCGTGGCTGCTTGGTTCATATAGAACTCTTGTGGGAACTCTTGTGAGAACTCTTCTTGTATCCTCAACTGCTATCTTCATTTCCCATATACAATACAACTGCATTACTACTACCAATGATACCATACACACTATTGCAAAAATGTCAGGACCTTCTATCATGGCTAGATTCTCTCCTGATGCTTAGAGTGTTATATGGGTGTGGTTGGGTCCTAATTAGATGATGATGTGTTACTGAGTGTCTGCTACTTTTTACAATAAGCAGAGTAGTGCTATTAAGATGGCCAGTCCCGCTAGGCTGGCTAAGACCATCAGCACTATATCTATAAACTGACTGTACGGCATTGGAAATGTTCTAGCAGCATATACAAATAATTAGACAGACATACACCTGACTCAGGCTCCCCCTAGAGGCCAGACACTGAGAACTGCAGGTGCATCTAAACACGCAAGGGACACGGTTCTCTGGTGCTTACCCACTTCCCTCGTGAGTAAGGCACTCCGTGTCACTTCAAGCAAGAACTGAGAGCTATGAAGTCAATAAATAGTCAGCCCAGGGGGCGTAGCTCCCAAGGACAAGCCTCTAATAGCAGGTGAGAGCTGCAGTCTTTGGCTGTACTTTTAAAGACGTTCATTTATATACATCTCAGTTCTGTACATGTACAAGCACACACCTCTCATCATACACACTCTGCTGACAACAACTTATACTCTATAGAAAGGCAGAATTTGCTAGGATTCAATAAATACGTTACCTCACACCCACTGATCCAACGCCTTACTTAGGAAGAGCAGAAAGATTTAGAGGCAACAAATATGGCACTCACCCGGGTATGATTCTGCTGTTCCCAAGAGTCGGAGTGGTTTATTTGATCAGTGCACTTGGAGGAGGCCGGATCCCGGATGAGAAACCCCCAGAAGATTGTCAGGGTATTGTTCAGCTGCCAAGCTCAGGAAATTCTGCCTTGAAGACTTCTATCAAGCGGCCGCGAGAGAAATTGAACTTAACACTGAGAAAAGTACAATTTAGCTCAAGAAGTGAGCTGTGACTTCCTGGTCACCTTTATTAATACCTCAAATTGAACGTGTACATTTAAGCAAACAACCAATAAAATATATTTCCTGAAGCATACTAATATCCAATCAATTCTTGCCCTAAGGGCGTACTTATCAGCAAATTAATTAGCTCATCATATCTGAAAAAACAGTTTAAGCTTGTAGCGAGGTAGATTTATGGTTCCTTGACTTTGGGCCTGATTCAGAGCCACTCGTAAGTGGCAGCTCGTTCGCTCCGAGCGATGTTTGCCCAACTGCGCATGCGTACGGATCGTTATACGCATGCGCGAACCAGTCAGTGCGGCCGAAATTCATGTGCTCGCAAAATAGCGAATGCCTGCTAATTTGAGTGACAGGATGAGGCGTATGTGGGTGGTAACAGGGGAAGGTGCTTGAAAACGGGGAGTGGAGATCCGATCGCAGGCGTGCTTAAAGGTCAAAACGGGCGTTTTATGGGTGTGCATATTTAAAACAGCAGCGTCATTGACCACGTCACTGGGTTATTTTATAGCCAGAACTGCTCACAAAATTGTGGTAGCAAAAACCAACCACAAGTATAGCGAGCAGCTCATACCCTGTTCGATGTACTCGATTAATCTAATAAATAGCGGACATGACGTAGGATGCGAGCGGACAGGGGGCGTAGTTTCCCAAATAACGACCGCAAGTTTTGTTCGCTCATTCAGACCTAGAGGCGTGAACAGACCGCAAACAGCGAACGGTTCATTTGAATAGCCACCCCTATTTTCTGGACGAGCGAGCGCAAATAGCGACCGGCTCTGAATCAGGCCCTTTGTTCCTTGTTTCTCTCCCAAAGTAACGGTTTCCATTGTAAGAATAACTCTGGTTCCCTTATCTTGTAAGCCAGCTCTTCCTGTCAAACAGTCTTGTAGAGAACATATCTGAATTTCTTTTGTTTAAGGCAAAAAATACAGTTTTGTCTTAAAGGCATACATTCATTTAAAATCAGCACATGTGTTAATCAATAAGTTCAGCATTGTCTTACCCTAATACATGTAAGAGTACAAAAAAATGTATGTGCCAAAATAAATATATTTTCATCACAAACTAGTTTCATTTGTCCAATACTTACTGAAAAATTTTCAATTTGGGTGGTTTTTGAAAATGAATGAACGGTAGTGTAACTACACAATAAACAGTATCTACTGCATGCTGTTTATATTACACAAATTACCACAGAATTACTAAAGACAAACTATCACATAATTACACAATAACCATATCCACAATCCATGTACTCTCATCTGGCCATTAGTGTGTTGCCATACAGAAATGAGACAGAGAGAGAGAGAGAGAGAGAGAGAGAGAGAGAGAGAGAGAGAGAGAGAGAGAAAGATGTGATGCATATCCATGTGGGGAAGAGAGAAAGAGAGAGCCAGGTCCAGGTGAGTCACAGTGGCGTAACTAGGATTTTTGGAGCCCAGGGCGGGCAAGTTGAAGAACGGCGCCCCTCCCCCCACACACACACACAGCAAAATAAATTTGTGTTCCAAAGGCAAGCGGCAAAAATGGACGTAATCACATACCAAAGGGGCGTGGTCACTGAAAATGGGGCATGTCAATGTGACACACCACCCATTTCTCGTCACTCTGGGAACATTCCTTTCCATTCCATATGCACCTTACCTATACGGTGGTTTCTCACAATGTGGAACCTCTGAAGAAATGTATCTTCCATGGGAAGATGGTGTCTTCAGTCGGTATTCACTATTCATGTACTGTAGGTCACATCGTCAAGAAGATGCCTGTTTTTGTAGGAATATTAAGAAGGTCATCATCATACAACAGCTGTTCAACCAGATTCATTCCCCCTGTGTAGCTTCCTTCCCCCTGGATCTCTCAGCCACACAATCTCTCCCTGTGGCATCTCTCAGCCACACCATCACTTCCTCCCCTGCATCATCTCTCAGGCACACCATCACCAACCCCCTGCGTCGTCTCAGCATACCATCATCTCCCCCCGTGTCGTCTCAGCCACACCATCACCTCCCCTGTGTCGTCTCTCAGCATACCATCACAGATACACACACACACTGACACAAATACACACACACTGACTCTCATGCACACACACACTGACAGATACACACACACTGACACAGGTACACACACACATTGACACAGACACACACCTCTTTAACACAAATGCAGCCAACCAAATAAAAACATCATTGGCATCTATTGATTTAAAGTCACCCCTTCCGTGGCAGTCCGCACCCTTTCAGAATGGGAATGACTGCCTGGGAGGGGCTGCATGCTCCTCCTAAGTCAGCACCAGTAGGCACAGTTGCCTGCTTATTACATTATTATAGTGACAAGTCTTCGGTCCAGGAGCAATGGTGGTGGAGGCGGGTGGTGTGGGTATGATGCCCTTGCTGGGCCTGCAACGGTGCCCAGGGCACGTGCCTCGCACAACCTCCCCTAGTTATACCACTGGTGAGTCATCCCCATGGTGTGAGTTTCGGAGTGAATGCTTTGTAAGATGTTGGTACATTGAGCCTCAGGGTGTGACCACTGACCATCCCAGAAAGTAGTCAGAACCTATTGTCTAATGTCCTGTGTGTGTTAATTTGAATGTGCTTGGCAGGGGTATCTTAAGCAGGTACACACTAGATGATAGGTCGTCTGATCCGTGGGTCGGACGACATATCTGCCACATCAGCCACTGTGTACCGGCTATGACGCTGATGATGTGCACTCCCGTGCATTGTCAGCAACATCGTCCATTGGACTTGCAAGCAGGTGCAATGGGCAATATCATCAGTGGGCCCATGTTTCCGAATGCAGCATGGCCCCCGCCATCACTCCATCACTCCCGGCATCTGGCAGTATGTATGTACGGATGACATCGTGCTAGTTACACATTGGCTAATGTGTACCCAGCATAAGCCCTAGGCAAGCAGTGGTCACAATATCCAGGCACGGCTTTGTGTGTGAGATGGCCATGTCTGTTCATATGCTAATATAACAAACAAACTAATTTTCTCTGTAGTGAGTGAATTATACCACTTTCAGACATACGACCCGGGAATTACCCTGCCCAGACCTGGGTTTTTCTCCTCTGCAAAATCCCAGGTTTTTGCTCTAGACCCCCTTTCACACTACACCTGAGACCTGGGCAATTCCCGGGTCAACCCCTTTCAGACATAAGAAGGGTTTTTCAGTGTTTTACAGTTTTTCACAGTTTTGTCATTTAAAGCGGACACTTTGCTGGCACACAATAATGAGGTCCAGTAAAGGTAGGGGCTTTGCTATAAAGAGACTGGATGGGGTACCCATAATGCATTGCTGTATTCATGGCTGACAAGCACATGTGTAGCATGTAGAGCTTGATTTGTCTGGTGGATTTGCTGTACTATGCAGCAAATGATGCATGGATGAAGATGCTCATGCTGCACAGTGTGAGATCCAGAGGAGAAGGAACCATTTTTTGTGAAGAGGGAGACCAAACGCTGACATTATTTATGCCGCAGAAGAGCCTTCGTAATGTCCAGCAGATAACTGGAGGGTCATCTTGCACAATGTGGGCTCGAGATTGCCAACATAGAGAGGTTTTCTGGGTTACGGTGGGGGCATTTACAGAAAACCAATGGATGGCACATTTTAGGATGGCGTGTGGCACCTTTAATTACATCTTTGAACTCCTAACCCTGGCACCATCCGATGAAAACAGCCCTTTTCCCCGAGCAAGAAACCACCGATCATCTTGTGGTGGTATGCCACCCCTGGAAAGTACTGCACAATCTCCTAATTGTTTGTCGTCGGGATCTCCATGGTATGTGTTTTTTTGGTGTGTGAAGTGACAAAGGCAATACTATACCACTTTCAGACAGAAAAATCACTAAAACACTGTTTTTTTCATATATTTTTCAACCTGGGATGGACCCGGGTAATTGCTCCTAACCCCCTTTCACACAGCACATTAGACTCAGGTAATTCCCGGGTTGACCCCTTTCACTGAACCTGGTTCAGCCCTGCAGTATACTGTGTGTCATAATAAATGGATTGCTTTCATGGCACACAGGGATGAGGTCATGAAAAAAGGGTAGTGACTGCTTACTGCATTGCAACCATAGCTGCGAATTACTACTGAGTAGCCCAGACAGTGGGCCTGATTCAGAGCTGAACACTCTGACCAGAGCGCTCGCTCTGAATCAGGGCCGTCCTATTTAAATGTGGAGCGGCCTTTTGGACGCTTGCATAGCTGTGGGTTACCACCCACAGCTTATGCGAGCATCCATGATGATGGTCACGATGGTCAAAGACCATCGCGACCATCGGGCTTGCGACGAGACCCTGCGGTAGGGTCTCGCTTCCGCAAGCCCAGGAGTGATTTTGGCTCTATCAGAGCCAAAATCACTCCCACTGACATCATTACTGATGTCAGTGGGGCTGGACTCAGATGGTTGGCGTTCCCCTGGGAACGCCTCCGTCTGGCAGCCATGCCCCCGGCACGCCCACCAAAGGGGGCGTGCTGTCACTCACCATCGACAGCACGCCCCCTTTGGTGCGAGACCCCGAGCGACGTATTTCTCGCTGCTCGCCGGGTCTCGCCCATGCGCACGACGGATCTCCCTCCGTCGTGCGCATGCGCATTCGCCCAACATCGACCCACTTGCGAGCGAACTTCCCTCACAAGTGGGTCTGAATGACCCCCTGTGATCTGTTTGCAGATCTCTTCCTCCCCTCTGACTGCCAGCAGCTCTCGGATCACTTACTCTTTCCAATGCGCCATGCCTCTCTCTCTGTTTTTCTGCAGCACAACTGTGACATCAGACACCAGCACTACTGCCCCACCCACTCAGCCAATCAACCAGAGCCCGACCATATCAGCCAATAAGCGCTGTTTACTGTGATCTGGGTTGAAAAATCAGGGTCGAAGCATTTCAGACAGCCGGCAACCCTTGCAGGACCCGGGAAAATGTGACACCACAAGAATCCAGCTAGCGAGATCTTCTGCCAATAACAACCGCCCGTTGTTCCCTTAGAACTAGGATACATTCACCGGTACTTAGGCAGCTGCCTGGACTTATGCTCGAGGTAGTAGCGGCTCACCTGGATATACAGGGGAATTCAATAGGTAAAGAATGTACAGTTAGGACTGACACAGTTTATGATGATAAGAATATCGATGGTACGGAAGTTGTGAGAGTACAGTTAGGTTTTTTGGACAATAGCTTGGGAGCCGATGGTGTGGCAGCTGTGCAGATGGTGCAGCAATGGTGCCGATGGTGCGGCAATAGCCATAGATAAACAGTCTAGGGTTAGCAAATGGCTCTGACGGCCGATGGTGCGGCAACTGTGCCGATGTTGCAGCGATGGTGCAGATGTTGGGGCAATTGCCATAGATAAATAGTCTATGGTTTGATAAGGGCTTTGAGAGCCGATGGTGTGGCATGTGCACCGATGTTGCAGCGATGGTGCCAATGTTGTGGTAATTGCTGTAGATAAACAGTCTAGGGTTTGATAATGGCTTTGAGAGCCGATGGTGCGGCAAGTGTTCCGTATGATGAACGTTGGCAGCACGGGAGCTGCTGGATGTGGCTAGGAAGCCGTTTGGAGATTGGTGGTAGCACGGAAGCTACTTGGAGCGGCTAGGAAGCCATGTGGGAGTTCAGTGAACAGGAGAACAGGAACAACCTCACTCTGCAGCCAGGCTGAGGAAACTCACGGACACTCTATAGTCTGCACAGGTGCAATAGATCAGTGAGTATAAATAGGCTGAAGTCCCAATCAGGTTTGCACTTGTGGAATACACATCACTTCCTGAGGCGTGCCGATCTCCTAGCAACAGGAAGAACTGGAGTAACCCCATCCTGTCTGGTCATACTGTCAGAAAGTGTCAAGTCATGACCGCGACTTGTAACACAGCTTCACCGATGTCTTCAATGACTGGCCCAGTAGCGTGCATGCTGGCAAATTCTTATCTCTATAAGATCTGTTTCTTTGTCAGGTAAACATACGTGATATTCTGATATGCTTATATGAGCTAGTTAGGTATCTATTTGGAAACAGATCCAGCCATGTGGTTTATTAAATATAATTTTTTTTTTTTTGCTTAGAATAATTTTCTCAGGTACACCTTTAATGTAATGCTTAACATGCCTGGCAAATACCTCCTGCCCAGTAGTAACCAATGTGTACACCTACAAATAGTTTAGTAAATGTTTTTTAGGGTGTACTGCAGGCCAGATCAACCTGTGAGTATTCCGATTTTGTGAAAGTACAAGTTCCAGCATGCTCTGCCACAGTATTTCTATTAGGGCAGGGGTTAAAGTGGGCCAGAATGGGGTGGCGGAACTGTGTTCAGTCAGTTCTATTTGGAGATGGAACCAGTTCTGCCTCCTCCAGCCCACCTTACCCTGCCAGTCAGCCCTTCACCACAGGGAGTTGCTGGGCGCCCACTGAGATTTTGTTACCAGCGGGCGCCCAGATCCTTCTCTACAGCAGAAGCCAGAGCCTGGAGTTCACTCCTGAGCTCTGGCTTCTGGTTCCCACAGTGGGCACTATGGGACATAATGGGCACTACTGCTATGGGCATTATGTGTAAGAGGCACTACTGCTGTGGGCATTGTATAAGGGGCACTACCACTGTGGGCATTATGTGTATTGGGGCATTACTACTTTGGCTTTGTGTATAAGGGACACTATGGGTCAAATGTAATAGGTAGTCAGTTTTAGTAACAGTACAAACTCGCACTTTCTCGCACTTTTAAAAAGTGCGAGTTTGTACTGAAACTCGCAAATTCAATAGCCTGCGAACTTTTCAGCTCGAGGCTACTGCATTTGCGAGTGCAGGCGAGTTTAGGACTATGTAAACTGACACCTTTTAATGCGAGTAGCATTAAAAGGTGCGAGTTTTAGAGAAGCCATCACAGATCAGTTAGATCCGTGATGGCTTCTGTGTGTGTTAAAAAAAAAAAACGTGCACCCCCTCCCCAAAAGCATAACCAGCCCCGGGCTTTATAAAGCCTGTTCTGGTTCTAAAAATGCAGGGGCCAAAATGCGTAGGGGGCAAAACGAGTAAGGGTCCCCTGAAAATTCCTGAACCAGCACCGAACTCTTTCTAGCGGGGGGATAATGCCACAGCCAGGGAAAACCTTTCACCGGTTTCCCCGGCCAAAGCATTATCCCTGACCGCTAGTCAGTCCAGGCCGGGGACCCAATAAAGGGGTACCCCTCTCCAGGGCACCCCAGGCCTAGACTGATAGCCCGGGGCTATCCCCGGCACCCTAGGGCGGTGGGTGCCGGGTTGATAGTGTAAAGTGAAAGTGTAAAATTAAATTTACCATATTGTCTTTATTTGTAGAACCACAAGTACCAGCAAGCCTCCCCTGCATGCTGGTATTTGGAGAACCACAAATACCAGCATGCGGGGCATTACGGGCTCGCTGGCACTTGTAGTTCCACAACTAAAGAAATACGTAAAAAAACAAACTTACACCGTGAAAGTATAATTTTAATAAAACATACATGCACACTCACACTCACACATACTCACCTATTATCCGAAGTAATCCATAGGGGTGTACCTGAAAAAAAAATCCATACTCACCTCTCCTATGCGTAGATCACGTCCTCTTCTCCAAGTAGGCAATCCAGGGGTTAAAATAAAAAACCGAAAAAAAACCCGATCCATGCCGGACTGAGCAAAGGTATGTGTGTACACATACCTTTGCTCCGCGTAAATGACCGGGGCACACGTGTGTGTGCAGGGGCCGCCAGGGAGCATCTCCGTCTGGGAGCATCTCCGTCGGAGCAGCTCCCTGATTAGCTGAATGCGGCCAGCCTCTGTCTCCCTTAGACGTCTATGGTGAGAAATCTCCATAGCCCGTCTATGGTGAGAGCCGCTACATAGTAACCGCAAGATTAATTGATGTTAATCTTGTGGTTTACATCAATGATACAATATCGCGACAAAAAACCCGATCCATGCCGGACTGAGCAAAGGTATGTGTGTACACATACCTTTGCTCCGCGTAAATGACCGGGAGCTGCTCCGACGGAGATGCTCCCTGTTTGGCTGGCGGCCCCTGCACTGACAGGGCACACGTGTGCCCCGGTCATTTATGCGGAGCAAAGGTATGTGTACACACATACCTTTGCTCAGTCCGGCATGGATCGGGTTTTTTTTCGGTTTTTTATTTTAACCCCTGGATTGCCTACTTGGAGAAGAGGACGTGATCTACGCATAGGAGAGGTGAGTATGGATTTTTTTTTCAGGTACACCCCTATGGATTACTTCGGATAATAGGTGAGTATGTGTGAGTGTGAGTGTGCATGTATGTTTTATTAAAATTATACTTTCACGGTGTAAGTTTGTTTTTTTACGTATTTCTTTAGTTGTGGAACTACAAGTGCCAGCGGGCCCGTAATGCCCCGCATGCTGGTATTTGTGGTTCTCCAAATACCAGCATGCAGGGGAGGCTTGCTGGTACTTGTGGTTCTACAAATAAAGACAATATGGTAAATTTAATTTTACACTTTCACTTTACACTATCAACCCGGCACCCACCGCCCTAGGGTGCCGGGGATAGCCCCGGGCTATGTCTAGGCCTGGGGTGCCCTGGAGAGGGGTACCCCATTATTGGGGGGGTACCCAACTCCCCAGGGATCCCCGGCCTGGACTGACTAGCGGTCAGGGATAATGCTTTGGCCGGGGAAACCGGTGAAAGGTTTTCCCTGGCTGTGGCATTATCCCCCCGCTAGAAAGAGTTCGGTGCTGGTTCAGGAATTTTCAGGGGACCCCTACTCGTTTTGTCCCCTGATTTTCCAGAACCAGGACCAGCTCAACAAAGCCCTGTGCTGGTTCTTAATATACAGGGGCCCCCTACGCATTTTGGCCCCTGTATTTTTAGAACCAGAACAGGCTTTATAAAGCCCGGGGCTGGTTATGCTTTTGGGGAGGGGGTGCACGTCATTTTTTTTTTATTTAAACACATTTTACATAAGTACACACACAAACATGTACATATCTCATGGATATGTGCATGTTTCTGTGTTAATCTGACCTGCTCAGGATGTACTCGCTAGCCTGAAGCAGGTCTATTATTTGGGGACTTTTGGTAATCTTTTTTTTGCGAGTCTGAAACAGACACTCTATTACATTGGGCGAGTTGATTGTTTTCAATGTGAAAACATCTGGATGCCAGTTTGAGAATGGAGAGTTTTAGTAACTCTGAAAACTGCGAGTTTTAGTGAACAGACACCCTATTACATTGGAGAGTTGTGAAAAATTGCGAGTTTGGCACCAAACTCGCAATTTACCAAAACAGACTACCTATTACATTTGGCCCTATGTGTTGTGTAGGAGGGGCACTACTCTGTGTCATAACATAAATAAGGGACACTACTATGTGATGTAATGTGCAGGTGCACCGACAGCTGCACTGGGCCAGTGTGAAGGGTGCATGGCCTACTAGTGGGAGGCCTGGCCATGCCCCCTTAGGAAATGTTCTTTTTGCAGCAGCACTGTGCACTGGGGAGAGGGTGCTGTGAGCTCCTCAGCCTGGTGCATAGCCAGTGGGAAGCATGATCAGTGTGATTGATCCTCCACAGACATAGGAGACTGCGAACAGTCTCACAGTGCAGCCCAGCACACAGCAGCGTGTGCTGGGCTGCTGTGATGCACGAGGGAGGGGGGGCAGCACTGGACCCAGGCCCCTCTAGCAAGCCCAGGCACGGGTAATTAGTACCTGCTCCCCCCCTTTCGGCACCCCTGGTAATGTGAATCAGGGGCACTATGGCCCTCATTCAGAGGCGGTCGCAAGAAGCGATCGCTCTCTCTGAATGAGGGCGGCCGCTTCTTTTATTTTAGTGCGGCCTCCTGGTCGCTAGCTAAGCTGTGGGTTACCACCCACAGCTTAGCGACCGACCAGGGTGATGGTCGCGATGGTCAAGACCATCACGACCATCGGGGTTTGCGACGAGACCCTAAGGTTGGGTCTCGGCAACCGCAAGCCCCAGGGAGCTTCCTGCTCTGATCAAGCAGGAAGCTCCCCACTGACATCACTGCTGATGTCAGTGTGGCCGCCCACAAAATGGCAAGCGTTCCGTAAGGAATGCCTCAGCTTGTGTAGATACCCCCCCGCCCCACCTACAAAACGGGCTGAGCTGTCGATCAACATCGACAGCCGGCCCTTTTGTAGTGAGCTCCGGAGCGAGAGATTTTCTCTCTCGCTCCAGGGCTTGCTCACGCGCAGTGCTGCCGCTGCACGTGCACAGGGCCTCTACATCGACCCGGTTGTGAGCGCTCAGCGCTTGCGACTGGGTCTGAATGAGACCCTATGTGTGGTGTAATGTGAATTAGATTGTGTTACTTTGTGGCGGAATTTGAATTGGGGATACTATTTTGTGACCACGACCCTTTCTTTGGGACCACACCCCTTTTTGCAGCGCCCCTATGTCCCTTTATTAAGAAAATGCGGAGTATGGGGGGGAAGGGTGATTTCCATCATATCTCTAGGACCACTTTAGGCACCGTATTGGGGAATGCTATAACTGTGACAGTGCATGCTGGAATGTGTAGTTTCACAACAGCTGGAAAGACACAGGTTGGCCGGGCCTAGTGTAATTGTTTTTGAACGTAAAAAGCAAGAATATGTCATACAAGCAAGTAGATATACCTGTACCAAGTATGCTTAAAGAACCTGTATACCTGTAACATCAATAATAATTATTGAAACAGTTGTTTTGATTTGCTGAAGTCCAAGCTTGTGAACGGTGTGGAGGTACAAGTGCACATCATTGGGGATGCTGCGTATCCCTAAAGAAGTAGGCTTATGAAAGGGTACAGCCAACAGGTTGAGCTGTCACTGGAACAGATTGACTACATCCATACCCTCAGCTCTACCTGAATGGTGGTGGAGAGTGCTTTTGGATGGATCAAGGGACGTTGGTGCTGTTTGTTAAAGTGCAATGATATAGACATTCGCCTGATTACGGATGTTGTGCGGGATGCTGTACTTTGCATAATATTTGCGAGATACAGAGACATCACTACCTGCCGGAGTGAGATGTCGTGGAGAAACCTGTTGGGAGTGATCTTTTTCTCCTAGCAACCACCTCTGTTGGTCAAAGTACAAGTAATGATGCTGAACTACTAAGAAACGCCATTGTTAAAACTATTAATTAAATGATAATTTATAAGTAAATGTAATATATGCCAAGCTAGTTGTCAATCCTCAAGTATTATTTTCATAAACTTTTTTGATTAAATTCAAAAACATGTGTGAAAGCCTTACTTCCGTATTTGTTCCATATGAAAGAATGACAGACAAAAGACACCCCCAAAGATAAAAAACAATAGTGCACTTATATTTCAGTGCAAAATTCTCTCCTTATTTTTGTATGGCGTTTGAGTTAACCAGCTCATAATATGAGCGGATACATTTAACACAAAATACATAACTTCATTAAAAAATTAGGCAATGCACGCCCCATAGAAATACAAAAGAAAAGTCTGCATACACTTCTGTGTACAATTCACTCCATATTTATGTATGGACTTTGGGCCTGATTCAGCAGCTAATCACAATAGCGATTAAGCACGCAGTCTCACTGCAAAGATATGCTAATGTCTGCGATCGGTATGCCATACGCAGCCTAACATAAGGACGGCAACCTTACCTTACACACATCTGTAATACTATCGGTAACACCGAGTACAATCGCACAAGGTCTGACCTTATTCAGGAATTGCTAACCTCATCGTATGCAGTGCAAGCCCAAGCTGCGTATGGCATTGCAGTGGCTAATTTATGCACTCCCCTGCAACGGTGTTCAAATGCACTGGCATGCCTGCGTTTCGCTGACCACCCCCCCGTAACCACCCCCAAATGGTACTTCCTGTCAATAACTCTGCAATGGGTCTGCGTAGTCACTGCAATCGCAATCCCGATCGCATTGGAGTCTTTGCGCACGTGCACTGCGATGCATACGCAGAACACAACAATCGGCTGATTGCATGAGTAATTGCAGTTGCAATCACTACAGAATCAGGCCCTTTAATATAAGTAGCTCATATTATGAGCTGATATATTTAACACAATATACATAACTAATTTAAAAAAGAGGCATTAGACACCCCATAAAAATACAAAAGATAAGTGCACATAAACCTCGATATATTATGAGCAGTAACAGTTCCAATTAACACAAACAACCTGTGTACTGTATATTATTTTTAAAAACTATTCATAAAATGTTAAATAGAACCATGTGTAACTTTGCTTGTTGTGCATATTGGGACATAGGGCCTGATTCTGACCCAGTTGCAAGCGCTGTGCGCTCGATACCGGGTCGATGGTAGGCCAGTGCACATTCGCCCAACGGAGCCGGCTCCATCATGCGCATGCGCGAGACCCGGATAGCGACAGGCAATCAGTCGCTCTGGGTCTCGTAATAAAGGGGGCGTGCTGTCGATGTTGAGTGACAGCACGCTCCCTTTGGTGGGCGGGCCGGGGCCGTGGCTGCCCAGATGGAGGTGTTCCCATGGGAACGCCTACCATCTGGGGCCGGCCCCACAGACAAAAAAAGTGATGTCAGTGGGAGAGCTTTCGGATCTGTTAGAGCCGAAAACTCTCTGGGGCTTGAGGCAACGAGACCCTACCACAAGGGTCTTGTCGCAAGCCCGATGGTCGTGATGGTCTTGACCATCGCGAAGATCATCATGGCTGCTCGCTATAGCTGTGGGTGGTCAGCCACAGCTATGCGAGCGGCCAGGAGGCCGTTCGAAAACACCCGAAGGCCGGCCCTGATTCAGTGCGAGCGCTCTGTCAGAGTGTCTGGCTCTGAATCAGGCCCATAGGCCCAAATGAGGTGGGAGACTGTGCTTGTTGCACATACTGGGATGTAGGCCCAAATGAGGTAGGAGACTTTGCTTGTGTGCATACTGGGACGTAGGCCCAAATGAAGAGGGAGACTTTGCTTGTTGCGCATACTGGGATGTAGGCCCAAATGAAGTGGGAGTCTTTGCTTGTTGCACATACTGGGATATATAATAACGTGTATGACCACCGTGTGGCGCTATGCTTGACAAATTCCACAAAAAACAAAACACAAAATAATTGGCTACTTTCCTTTCCTGTCCTTTCCTTAAGTGGTGTATCAGGAAGGTTCCCAATATGTGGAGAAAAGTAAATAGGTGCAATAGTGTGATATTGATAACAGCAAATACATTTATTAGTCAAAACACACAAAATTAATAGTTTAAACAATTGCCCAAGAGGGCATAATGATGTGGAGATTTATATTAAGAAAGAACGGGAGCCCATAGGCCCTGCATACCAGATCCCAGATGATAAATAGCATTGTGGGTGCACTGCCGACCATCCGGACCAAGTCTAGCAGTGACTGACAAACAGATACTGGTACTTTAGGTCTCAGGTCCTTCTCCTTAATGTCTCCGCTCTGCTGTCCTTAATTCGTTTCAAGCCCACCTGGCTCTTCTTCAGAAGGATGCAGAGTCTGTGTCCATGTCACTCTTATATACCACTTAAGTCCTTTCCGACTCCGGAAATGACGAAACCGGAAGTGATGCACCCCGCAACTTGCGGTTTCGCGGCTCCCGTCCTAAAGTAAAATAAACTTGACATTTCCCTTGGATAGTCCTCCCAGGGAGCACCTCCTCGGTTCCCCTCTATAGGATGCCTCCAATGTTGTTCCTAATTGTACAATCTCCTCAGCGTCATTCACAGAGATAATATATGTAAACATCCGTTTTTTTCTCCTCAACTGGAAGTTGTCATTCTGGTTGTCATGGTAACTGAAGTGACTGCTTAAGGAGTCCCTGGAAACGATCCCCTCCGTTCATATGGTCCACATACATAAATAAAAAACAGAGGTTGTAAAATACATCTTAAAGGGAAATGAGGGCACAGCTGAAGGTGTAAAATTAATACATAGATAATAAAAAATATATATAGGATAAAAATATATAATAAGAAATATAAAAAATATAAAAATATATGATTTATAATGTATAATAAAATGAATAGTAAAAATGTGAAGTATATAATAAATACATGTATATAAAAAAATGTATGTATGTATATATATATATATATATATATATATATATATATAAAAAAAAGGGGGAGAAAGATTATTGGATGAACCACTTCAGTTCGAAATCTTTATTCAATCCATCAGGAACTAGTGTTTTCAATTTAAAAATCCATCTCATCTCGCTCTTCGCCAGGTTGGTTTCGACATCTCTATCCTTCCATGTTGATTTAATGTGTTGTATCCCCATAAAATTCACAATGTTCCTCGGTGAGCAATTATGGAACTTCTTAAAATGCTCCAAAAAAGAGAATGTGTTTCCATTCCTTTCTTCATATTACGCACATGTTCCCCCATCCATGTTTTCAAGGCCCTGGATGTTCGTCCCACATAATATAATCCACATACAAATTCCACCAAATAAATAACATTGGTGGTATGACACGTCATGAAATCCATAATTTTAAAATCCATAATTTTGGCCTTTAACGATGAACTCTGTGATTTTTGAACAGGATGTGGGGACATTAATGCACATACTACAACTACCACAGCGATGGAACCCCTTTGTACATACTGGATTATTGGTTGTGAAATCAAGTGCACTTCGTACCAATTGCTCTTTAAATTGTCCGCTCTTCTATAAATAAAACACGGTTTTTCTAGAAGTTTATCTTTTAAAATCGGATCTATTTTTAAAGCATGCCAATGATGTTTAAAAACTTGTTCAATTTCTTTATAATGGTTTCCATATTTAGTGATAAACGACCATTCACTTATCTTATTTTGGTTTGTGTCGTTTTTAGGTTTTAAAAAAAGGTTTCTGTCCATATTTTTCGCAACCTGTTTTGTCTGTTCAAGTTGACCTTTTTCGTAGCCTCTTGCCAAGAAATTCCTTTCCATTTCGTCCATTTGTTCATCGCAAACCTTCAGTTCACTGCAATTTCTTTTGACCCGAATGAATTGGCTTTTCGGTACGCCCTTCAGCCATCTGTCAAGATGTTCACTAACCCAATCAATGAAACTGTTTGTGTCCGTTGGTTTTTTAAAGCATTTAGTTTGAATACAATTATTCTCTATGTACAAATTTAAATCCAAAAAATTACACGTCGTCTTATCTATATTAAAAGTGCATTTTAAATTCAAGTCATTGGAATTAAGAACTGCACCGAATCCTTCCAAATCTTCTTGAGTCCCCCTCCAAAAAAGAGGACATCATCTATATACCTGTGCCATTGCACCAAGTTCATCCCCCAGTGCCTACTTCTCAAAATGTTATCTTCTTCCCACTTGGCCAGGACCAAATTGGCATAACTGGGGGCGAACTTGGTGCCCATAGCCATACCCACCCGTTGCAGATAATAATCACCATTGAAAATGAAGTAATTGTTATTTAAAATGAACTTAATGCCTTCTTCAATAAAATTGATACATTCTGGATCCATTTCTGCCTTCTCTAAATGCCATCTGGTGGCTTTTATTCCTTCCTGATGGTCAATTATCGTATATAGGGAAGTAATATCCGCAGATATCATCAGCATATTCTCATCCCATTTGATATCTTTAATTTTTGCTAGGGCATCCATAGTGACTTTCAAATACGACTTAGTAGTTTTTACAATGGGTTGCAAATGGAAGTCTATCAATTCTGACAGTTTACTCATTAGAGTCCCCGCTATTATAGGTCATCCCGGGGGTGTAGTCTCACTTTTATGTATTTTAGGTAATACATATATGGTGGGAACTAGAGGACTGGTGGTTTCTAGAAAGCTTCTTTCAACTCTTGTTGTTCTAGTTTTTTTCTTCACTTTCCTCTAAGAATTTGGCAAAAAGATTCTTAATTTTATTCGTTGGATCTGTTCTGAGTTTACTATAGGTCTCTGTATTGAGTTGTCAGTATATATCCTTCTCATATTCTTCTTTATCCATTATAATGATGCTCCCCCCCCCCTTATCCGATGGTTTAATCACTATCGACTTATCTCTCTGTAGGTTCTTGATAGCTTCTTTTTCCTCACATACTGGGATGTTTGCCCAAATGAGGTGGGAGACTTTGCTTGTTGTGCATACTGCAATGTAGGCCCAAATGAAGAGGGAGACTGCTTGTTGCACATACTGGGATGTTGGCCCAAATGAGTTGGGAGACTTTCTTTGTTGCACATACTGGGATGTAGGCCCAAATGAAGTGGGAGACTTTGCTTGTTGTGCATACTGGAATGTAGGCCCAAATTAAGTGGGAGACTTTGCTTGTTGCGCATACAGGGATGTACTGTAGGCCCAAGTGAAGTGTGAAGTGGGAGACTTTGGCCCTCATTCAGAGCCGTTCGCTATTTGCGTTCATTCGTTCAAAAACAAGGGGTGGCTATTCAAATGATCCATTCGCACATTGCAGTCTGTTCACACCTCTAAGTCTGAATGAGCGAGCAAAACATACGCTCTTTTATTTCTTAAAAACGCCCCCTGGCCGCTCGCACCATACGTCATGTCCGCTATTTATTAGATTAATCGAGTACATAGAACAGGATATGAACTGCTCACTATTCTTGTGGTTGGTTTTTTCAACCGCTATTTTGCGAGCAGTTCTGAGTTAAAAAAAAACAAATGACGTGGTCATTGACGCTGCTATATTAATTATGCACACCCATAAAATGCCCGTTTTGACCTTTAAGCACGCCTGCGTTCAGATCTCCACTCCCCGTTTTCAAGCACCTTCCCCTGTTACCGGCCACACTGACTGGTTCGCGCATGCGTACTAAAAACCGTACGCATGCGCAGATGTGCGAACATCGCTCGGAATGAGCGTACTGCCGCTAGCGAGTGGCTCTGAATGAGGGCCTTTGTTTGTTGTGCATATTTGGATGTAGGCCCAAATGAGGTGGGATACTTTGCTTATTGTGCATACTGGGATGTAGGCCCAAATGAGGTGGGAGACTTTGCTTATTGTGCATATTGGGATGTAGGCCCAAATGTAGTAGGAGACTTTGCTTGTTGCATATACTGGGATGTAGGCCCAAATGCAGTTGGAGATTTTGCTTCTTGCACATACTGGGATGTAGGCCCAAATGAGGTGGGAGATTTAGCTTTATTTTCTTATTGTGCACAATGGAATGTAGGCCCAAATGAAGTGGGAGACTTTGCTTATTGTGCATATTGGGATGTAGGCCCAAATGTAGTGGGAGACTTTGCTTGTTGCATATACTTTGATGTAGGCCCAAATGCAGTGGGAGCCTTTGCTTGTTGAACATACTGGGATGTAGGGCCAAATGATGTGGGATATTTTGCTTAATTTGCTTATTGTGCACACTGTGATGTAGGCCCAAATGAAGTGGGAGACTTTGCTTGTTGTGCATACTGGGATGTTGGGCCAAATGAAAAGGGAGAATTTGCTTGTTGCTCATACTGGTATTAAGGCCCAAATGAAGTGGGAGACTTTGCGTGTTGCGCATACTGGGGTGTAGGCTAAAATTAGGTGTGATAATGCGCTTGTTGGGCATAATGGGTGTGGGGTGGCAACTGTGGTGGTTGTGAGCATATCTTGGTCATAGCTGAGCGAGATAATCTCGGTTATCGCGACTGACCCTTTCCTGCATAGCTACCATTTGCACTAGTAAATTGCTCTGCAATTCTCGTTCATTGTCCATGAATCGCTACAGCCTGGCATCCTCTTGAGCCTTTCTGAATCCAGCTCTTGTAGTTGTTCATACAGGATGTTAGTCATGGCTCTTGTAGCAACCTCTATTGTGGTCTTCTTCTTCTTCCTACGTGTTAGGACTGTGAAAACTGGAAACAAAAGAAATAAAAATTAATCATCACAAAGTTTCAAATAATATATGAATATATGCAACACATGATTGTAAACGGTACAAAAAATTAAAGATTAAGGATTATCAATGCATCCATGCCTGCACTGACCATCTTCTAGCACAAGTTGAACGCTGCAACAGATACAGTTTCATTTTAGCACCTTGCACCTAATCATTAACAAGACAACTCTTGTTTAATATTGAACAATGTACCAAAAAAGTCACGGTTATATGTGAAGAATAGCCACAATATTTACCAGTGTTTCGTACAATTTTATAGAAAAAACCTAGTACAAATTGCAAATCATATAGGTTAATGCTGCAATAAATAGAGGTTTTACTAACGCTAATAGAGGGGAACTTACTGTTACTGCGTAGTGTGGTCTTGTCTCCCTGGGTCTGTGCTGGGACTCTCACCCCTGGCTCTGTGACAGTGCTATAACATCTGTGACGGTGCTTGGTTCAATGATGGTGGTAGATGACTTGTCATCAGGATCATCATCAAATAGGACCTGCGATGATGCCGGGCTCTGCTGGCTGCACTCAAGAGTCGATGAAGGCGTGCCTGTCATTGTTGCAGACATTGTGCCAGCATCACTTGATGAAGATAGGGCAATGGGGTTGCATAGTGGTGAATGCCTAAAAACAGTACTGCACAAATCATGTATGGGCTACTCCATCCTTCCCAAACAACTGCAATTGTGGTTGTGGTCATGGATCTATGTATATTGTATTTTCAGAGACTTTAGTTTATTAAGAACTTGCTGCAGTGTCTTCACAATACCCCTGCTGGACAGAATCTTTGCAATGCTCATGGCATCATTAACAGTGCCTGTAATTTGAGCTTTTATCTCCTCCTCTCCCCTCACATGTAGTCGCTCCCTGATCTCCTCCTCCTTAAAATAAGACATGATCTCAGACAAAATGCCACTCTCATAACTGGCATTGTTCTCCTCAAACCACTGGCATTCATCTCCTCCGCTCTCTAGCACCGGCACTCTTCTCCTTTACCCAATCTGACCAATGCCACTGGCACACTTCTCCTCTGCCCACTGACTCTCTTCTTCTCTGCCCTCTGTCACTGCCTGTCCCAACAGTGTGTATGCATGTGCAGCATCTCTTTCTCTCTTCGACTGCTGCTGATGATGTCATCAGCATGCATCAGGCAGCCCTGGCTGGCCAATGAGAAGCTTCTAGGTGTAGCCCGGGAGTCAAATCCTGGGTTGCACCATTCAGACTTGAGCAGGGTTGTATACCTGGAACTTAAGTTCCAGAAAAACGCTGGTCAATTGCAGGGGTGGCGGCCGTTCCCTGGTTGGTGTCCTTCAGGCATCCGTGAGACCCGGGTAGTTTGGCTGAGCCACGGCAAGAATCTCGGTATGTCTGAAAGGGGTGTAAGGGAATATAACTAAAATAGAATACTGTATACAGTGTATATAACAAATATATATATATAATGATTAAAAAGAAGAAGAAATCATCTGAAAGCTGTAAACAAATGTAAAATTTACAACTAATTGTATGAAGCGCTGTTGGAGGCTGCACAGCAATTTGTTCATTACTTCCAGCTCCTTGTCCAAGGTCTCCTGAATCTGTCTCCTCCTGATAAGATCAACATCTAAAAAAAAATTACTACAAACATCAAATAATTCATACTCAACATAGTTTAAATGCAAGGTCACATTAAACACATCTAAATGTGTGTTGTGCTTCAAGTAACATGCATCCAAATATTTAAAAATGTTGCTGCTTATTGACTTCTGCTAACAACTAAAACAGATGATGCTGTATACCTGCCAATGGGGTAGTTGCCATTATGATAAGCTGCATTTTTGTTAAAACTTGAGGAAAGCCCCAGAGGCATCACCATGTCTGGTGACACCCGGCGCGCACTCTGAACACCCCCAGTGCGCCGAAGGCGTGACCAGCTAATATGAGGCATGGCCTAAATAAAGGAGCGTGGTGGCGCGGGGGTTACCGAATACTTCATTCCAGGGTCAGCGCATCACCGGAGATGCTGGGCTGCCCCCGGAGACTGGGCTGTCTGCACTGTCGGCTCCTCTTCTATGACAGGAGCCGGGTGCTGCAGAAGAATGTCACACTGCAGTGCCGGGCTCCGGTCACTGCATGCAGAGGAGCCGGCATTTTGGTGTCACCACCATGGTACGGCTCGCACCCCCCTCATGATGCCACTGAAAAGCACAAGCAATCAAACCTTGGAATATGTTATATTCTATAGATGTAAAATTGTATTAACAATACACAAACAACATTAACAGGTACATTTTCTTTTACCTCCACCTGCCAACACTGCATCTGCCCGATCATCTGCTAGGTCTTGTGGTGTGATGGAGAAAGGGGAAGGATTATGGCAAGGGAAAGGATATAGGGAGGGCATAGTGGTGGGTCAGGGGAAAAGGTCCAGGCAAAGGAAGGTGCTGGGGCTAAGGTACTGGTATGTAAGTGTCAGGGCCATAGCTAGGGTAGTGCGGCCAGTGCCATCGCACAGGTAAGGGGGCGCTGTTTGGGCCTGTCCAATTTCTGCTTATTATCATCCTCACTTGTAACTTCCTCTTATTTCATCCCCAGCATCTCCTGCCCTCCCCTACCTCTTCCCTGGCCCTTCCCCATGAGGCCATTGCCCTTTTTTGGGTGCATTATGTCCCTTTGAAAAATTAGGGGGGTGCCAATGCTCTTTCTGGCAGAGGGCACCAAAAAGTCTAGTTACAGCTCTGGTGAGTGTACTGATGCAGGAAAAATGGTCCAGCCAGGGTAGAGTGGTAGGGAAGGGGAAAAGGTCCGGGCAAGGGACCTTAGACAGGGAAAAAATTCAGGGGATGGCTACTGTGGAGGGGATGAGACCCCTGATGCATCTCCTCCTTCCAGTCTGGCCTTTGCATGTCAACATGTCTTGTGTTTGTTAATGTTAATTTTATGTATTATTTTCAATTTAACTGATATTAGCACAATGCTATCAGTTATCTTTCTGTTGCTGTCTTCGCAGACAAAACAAAATAGAGAAGGTCACACTAAAGTAAAATTAAATTTTTTTTCTATGCAGTAAACCCTTGTATCTTCAAGTGTACCTATTACTTATAATTAGGGGTGAGCGGGTTCGGTTATACTCGGTTCTTATCGCCACTTTACCGCAAATTCGGCTCGATTTTATTCGCTATCCAAAACACATGTTCGGAGATAGCCAATAAAAAGATCCGAGTAAAACCGAACCCGCTCACCCCTACTTATAATGTATATAATATATATGTGATTTATTGATACTACTCCAGGACTAATAAAACAACAAATCCAAAACCATAGAAAAGTAGTCCTTACAATGGAATGCACACGTATGTTGCATAGATACAAAATATTCTAAAATTCAACTTTTACTAATTATTATTAATATCCAATTAATAATGGCAATAGTCAAAATCAGCTAAACAAAATGATATATTAGTAATGAAAATGAAAATCAAGGCTGTAATCGGTCTCTGGGCCTGATGCACTACCAAATGCAACTGCGATTACGTGTGCAATCGGCCAATTGTTGCGTTCTGTGCATGAGTATGCATCGCAGTGCGCGTATGCAAAGATTGCTCTGAGAACGGGACTGCGATCGCAGTGACTACGCAGACCCATTGCAGAGTGATTGACAAGAAGTACCGTTTGGGGGTGGTGACAGTGGGGTGGTTGGCAAAATGCAGGCATGCCAGTGCATTTGAACGCAATTACAAGGGCGTGCATAATTTAGCTCATGCGATGCCATACACAGCTTGGGCTTTCACTGCGTGCGATGAGGTTAGCAATTCCTGAGTAAGGTCAGACCTTGTGCAGGTGTGCATGAGGCTGCGATTGTACTCGATGTTACTGATGGTATGTACTGGGCTAGTGAATAGTTCAGATCTATCCACCTATTCATGCAGCATATAGCCATTTTCGTGTATAGGCAGTATATTGCATTTAATTACATATGGATCTTAATTCTTATGTAATCTCCAATATATCACACAGATATCACAAATAGCACTTACTTTAATAACCAGCGCTATGCCACACTGTTTTTCTATATACAAAGTATCATTATACCGATGCTACATTTTATAAATACAGTATATACACCGAACGATTAGCAGAGTGTGCACGGGAGGAGGCATAAGTGGGGGCTTATGTCTCTATCCTAAGAATATAGGTAAATTCAGTGTGATCACATGCAAATAAGTGTAGCAGAAAAACACACTGACCGGCATAAGAGCACCGGTGCCTGTGAGACTGTGAGATTGGCTGCTACCACAAGGTGTGAACTACCCACCAAACAGTCAGCAAAGTGTGGACTGGAGGAATACAAAAATATGCATAATAATACTGCCAGCCCTATAATAATACTGGAAGCATAAGGGCTAGAAATAGGAGCCCTACTGGAAGGGATTATAGGCAACAATTATGCAATAGGACACACTGTATTTCTGAAACATCCATAAAACGTTTTTTCAACTTAATGAATACTCTATTGGGTACATATATTAGTAGTATTTGGAATACATACAGGATGAATGGTCTTGGTGGAATTTAAAATGAGATGTATAAGTTAGGAACAGAAAACATTAACAGTGGAATATGAAATAAAATATTTAAAATAGATTTTGGCCAACTAGGGGCCCACCAGTGTCCAGAGCTGATTTATATGAGAAATACTAGATACCAGGTGATTGATAGGAATTAAAAAAAGCATATATTGACAAATGTCATATGGAATGAGAGAAGTCACTAATAAGAAAGGCACGGCATGAAATAGCTGTATTCCATAAACAAGGGGAAAGAAGGACATCTAGTGGTAATAAGGAAATATAAAATGTAAATCTTGTGCAACATCTTTGCAACATTGGATAGAAAAAAATGTTTGTGGAGCACTGTGTTTAGACAGAGATCATCAGTGAATCGCTGGCAGCTGACACAAGGGGATTCCTGCCTAAATACCCCAGAAAAACCAGAAAATAGAATAGAAATATGTGTCTGCGCCTGAAATCACTGAAACGTGTACAACAAACCAATGGTAGTGGCTAAAAATAGATTTATTAACACACTAGCAACAGTGAATCTTACTAACAGAACTGCAGTTCCTAAAATCACATATCAGAAACAGTGTAACATTCTGCAAATAAGCACCAGTGCTGAAGATTTTGTGCTGTTCTCTGGGGGGGAGGGGGGGGGATGTCCTATTGAAATACCTACCTTTTCAGGACTACCAGCTTATTATCAGTTTACCTCCTACTGTGCTGCTGGGGACCTTCTTTCCGGGTACGGAACACACTGGAGTGTGGGAGCACTGATGCTGAAAAGTTTGAAATTAAATTTTGTTTTGGGCCCTACTTGGGTCATGAGTCTCCAGTTTTTCACCAAAGTGCTGGTTCCTGGTTTGGTGGCTTATGGAGTGAGTGCTTGTTGAGCATTGTGAAGTCCTCCTTCTTCTTAATATATATATGCTAATAATTATCAGTTTCAATTTAACAACTGTTGTCTGTGTCTTACTTACAATAGGTTTTGGTGGGAGTTAGGTAAAACTTGATGCTTGACATCCATCCATAGACTGAAACTTGTACTTTGTTTTACTGTATTATTTTAGAAGCCAAAAGCAATATTTTTAGAGTTTGAATTTCTAATTTGTGTGATTGTATTTTGTGTGTCCACATGTTAATGTGAAACTGCATTAGTTTCCTTCTACAAGATCAATAAAATTAAATATAATTCATCCAAAGTGTGTATGATTATGTGATTCCTTACTTCATATTGGCAAGGTTTTGCTTAAAGAGGTAAAAATGTTGTCATACAGAGTAAAAATTAATTAAGGTAAAATTACAGACACCTGAACAAATGAGGTGCTGTTGCTGTATAGAGTAGGACGCTTAGTTAATCTTGTGAATAGATTGAAAAGTAAGTAATATTTGTTGCAAACAGGCTCGGACTGACTCGGCGAGGAATCAGGGAGATCTCTGTTGGGCCCGGCTGATTAGTAGCCACGCCCACTATTGCAGGAGGGTGGGGCCTAACTTATGTATCCAACGGTGCTGTTTATATAGCAGTCTGCACTGCAGCTGCTTACCGAGCAGTCATGTGAACTGCCAGGCTCCTTGCATCAGCCAAAGGATGTCCCGCAGGGACTGCTGGGAAACATAGTCCAGTGGTCACAAAGGAGGAAGGGACTACGTTTCCCAGCAGTCCCTGTGGCGCGTCCTTTGGCTGATGCAAAAAGATGGCGGGTGGTTGGTGTAGTCTTCGGCGGGGCAGGGACCAGTGACATGCATATACACAGGGGCAGGTCTCTCTCTGCAGCAGGCTCCCATGTGCCCACTTCTCTCCCCTCCTGAACACAGAGACCCAGCAGTGCTGATGGTAAGAGCTGACTACAGTAATTCCACAGTGAGTCCAGCGGTGCTGATCCTACAAAGCATTGCTGTCTCCTCCTGCTGATAACTACTGTTGTGTGTATGTGTATGTGTTAAGGCTACATGTGTGTGTGTATATGTTTTTACTGAGACTGCATGGTGTGTGCATGCGTGCTGAGAATGCATGGTGTGTGTGGAAAAGTAACAATAACAATAATAATAATAATAATTATTATTATTATTAATAATAATATCTATGTACATGCATTTAGAGAATTTTGTATTTTTAAACACAAACTTTCTGCTAGTTCGCTTTATTACAAAAAGGAAGAGCTGTCACCATTCATATCCCTTAGTCTGTAGAATGGGGAATGGGCTGTGTTACTCTGGGGCTATCAGCTCCCTGTACAGCAGTGTGCTTGTGTAAGTGCTGGCATGGGGTTACCTGTGCCACTGTCTGCATGGGCTTACCTGTGCCCATTGGATGGGCATGGGCTTACCTTTGCCGCTTTCTGTATAGACATGTGCTTACCTCTGTGTGCCCTTGTCTGTAGAGGTGTGGGCATACCTGTGGCCCTGTCCATGAGGGTATGGGAGTACCTGTGTCCCTGTCTGTGTTGGCATGAGGTTACCTGTGTCTGCAGGCATGGGGTTACTTGTGTGTGTGTGTGCCCCTGTCTGTGGCTGTTTTATTAATTCTTTGTATTATATTTTGGGGAAATATTGGAATATTTATATTAGGGATTCCAGAAAGAGAACATTGTTTTGTCTATACCTTTCTTTCATCACCAGCCCCTTCTAACCAAGCTATTCTCCACACGGCTTTACCATAATCCCCTCTGGTACCCCATTTCTTATGATACTTTTGCCACCCTTACCTATATCCACCCCCACACCTAGTCTTACCACAATACACCCCATACACATAAATCTTCCACCGAAGGTTCCATCACTCCTTCCGCAACCTCCAGGATCTGCAGCTCTACTATGCCAGAAAAAGGGGCTCTAATTGTCTCTCCTCGGCTCCGCCACTGCTCCTACTAACCCTAGTGTCAGACTGGGGCATGAAGGGCCCACCAGGGGAATGCAGCGATAAAGGCCCATACTTTGGGGTGTGGTCAGCTTCCACAGAGGCTTGACTAACCATTAGTAAATACTGCTGGTACATGAATGATAATGTACCAAATTAATAACAGCAAAGTTTTGTAGAAAATACACCATAGTCATGTGCAGTATAATGTAGCATATACAGCGGGTAAAATAAGTATTGAACACATCAACATTTTTCTCAGTAAATACATTTGTAATGGGCTATTGTAATGAAATTTTCCCCAATTATCAGCAACAACCCATGCAGTCCAGACATGCAAAGACATCAAACCATAGATGTCCATAAATTAAGTTATATGTAATAATATGAAATGACACAGGGAAGAAGTAGTGAACACATGAAGATAGGGAGGTGCAAAAAGGCGTGGAAAGCCAAGACACCAGCTGAATTATATCAGTAATTAGAAAGCAATCCAGCCCCTTGTCAGTGCAAATTAATATAAACTGGTTCAGTCCCAACTGATGGCCTATAAAAAGGTGTCTCATTACCAATGTGTCAAATAAGAAACATCTCATGATGGGTAAAAGCAAAGAGCTCTCTCAAAAGCTTTGCACCCTTATTGTTGCAAAACATACTGATGGCATTAGTTACAGAAGGATTTCTAAACTTCTGAATATTCCAGTGAGCACTGTTGGGGCCATAACCTGGAAATGGAGAGGACATCATTTCATCATAAACCGGCCACGACCAGGTGGCCTCGCAAGATTTCTGACAGAGGAATGAAAAGAATTATCAAAAGAGTTGTCCAAGAGCCAAGGACCACTTCTGGAGAGCTTCAGAAAGACCTGGAATTAGCAGGTACAATTGTGTTAAAGAAAACAATAAGTAAAGCACTCAATCGCCATGGCCTGTATGCACGCTCACCAAGCAAGACCCATGGCCTGTATGCACGCTCACCAAGCAAGACTCCATTGCTGAAGAAAAAGCATGTTGAAGCTCATTTAAAGTTTGCTGCACAACATTTGGACAAGCCTGTGAAATACTGGGAGACTATAGTCTGGTCTTATGAGTCCAAAATTGAATTCTTTGGATGCCATAATACATACCATGTTTGGAGGAGAAATGGCACTGCACATCACCCCAAAATCACCATACCTACAGTGAAGTTTGGAGGTGGAAACATCATGGTGTGGGGCTGTGTTTCAGCATACGGTACTGGCATACTTCATATGATTGAAGGAAAGATGAATGGAAAAATGTACTGAGACTTTCTTGATAAAAATCTGCTGCCATCTACCAGGATGCTGAAGATGAAACGAGGGTGGACATTTCAGCAAGACAATGATCCCAAACACACAGCCAAGGACACTCTCCATTGGTTTCAGAGAAAGAAAATAAAGCTGCTAGAATGGCCCAGCCAATCATCTGACTAGAATCCAATTGAAAATCTATGGAAATAACTAAAGATCAGAGTTCATAGAAGAGGCCCACGGAACCTTCAAGATTTGAAGACTGTTTGTGTGGAAGAATGGGCCAAAATTACACCTGAGCAATGCATGCGACTAGTTTCTCCATACAGGAGGCGTCTTGAAGCTGTCATTACCAACAAAGGCTTTTGTACGAAGTATTAAATACATTTCAGTAAGCGTGTTCAATACTTTTTCCCTTTGTCATTTTACATTACACATAACTTAATTTATGGACATCTATGGTTTGATTTCTTTGCATGTGTGGAATGCATGGGTTATTGCTGACATTTGGTGAAAATCTCATTACAATAGTCCCATTACAAATATATTTACTGAGAAAAATGCTGATGTATTCAATACTTATTCAAGTGCACAGTCTGGAATCCAATCCATAGAGGAGAGGGTGGGCCCTCAAGCAGTGGGACTCACCAGGGGTTTCCCCTGTACACTTGTTGGCCAGTCCAACCCTGACTAACCCTGCTCCTTTTCTTAGTTGACAGTAATCCTGCCACATCTCCCCAATTCCAGCTCCCCCATTCTTGTGCATTTTCTGGAATAATTTCCTGAAGTTATCTTGCCAGTCCCCTCCACTTTATTACCACACCTACATAATGGCTGGTCACACCTCTTAAGTGGGTCCCTTCCATTACATTTCCCTGGTGGGAAAATATTGTGACACTTGCTGCTACATTTGAACTGAATGTAATTTAGGTGTAATAGAAATGTAAATGAGCTAATAATAGCATTTGGAATAACCTTACCTGACACAGATGAAGTTCCCTGATGTCTGATTATTTTGAAGAATCGTACAATTTGTTATCATTAGTAACATGGTTTGCATCAGCCCTCATATAGGTGCAGAGGAAAGCCTGAGATGTCGAGATGTAACAGTGTGCACGTTGCTTGCAGATTCACTTTGTTCCCTGCATGTGCCCATGATCCACCCATGACACATCCACACTTTGGACTTGTAGCATGTACCCACTAGATACACACCCAGTGCATGCCCACTTTCCTCCTTGCAATACTCTAATGTATGTGTCTGCTTCACAGGGTGATGAGAGCTGTGGCAGTGAGTGATGTGGATATTTTGTGCCTGTACATTTTGCCTTCTTTCCTTATGGTGCATGCACACTAGGCCAATAATTGATAATACTGTGTGCTCAATCTATTGTGTGCTCTGCTGAATCAGGCCCAGTGTATCATCAACCCCACCTACAAGAATGGTTCCCCTGTATTTATTCTCCCCAAATCATGTCACAATGTCATATTGCCTACCCCCATATCATGCACCCCTGTATTGATGCCCATACCAGCTACCCCCCTATATTGAAGCTTCCCCATATCATGCACCACTGTATTGGTGTTCTCGTATTGATACTCCCTTTATTGTTTATCCCTCATATAATGGAAATTGTCATGTCCCACTGTGGAACATATTTTATATGAATCTGTATGTCTTCATATGTGGGAAATGGGTGTTATATATTTGCAAGAAATATATCATTGGTTATTTTTAAATTACTTGCAGAATTTTTCTATAATTATACAAATGTGATATGATGAAGCTTGTGGTAACAATGGTTTGTTTAGGGGCACAAAAGTGGCTTATGTGTGTGCAGTAATGTTCTTTGGCACATTGCTTCTAACTATATACTGTATTTCCATATATTATAATTACAGGTACAGACAGAGATCCAGCGGCACTGGGGCAAGTGGCAAAGGTCATTGGAGAGCAATGTCTTCAATCTGGTGACACAGGACTTTACTGCATGATTTGATCCAAACAACCAATCTATTGTGGTGGCCGTACAACTTTACCAATCGGTTTGAAAATGGCTAAATAAACACAACGCATATTACATTACAGTATGATCAGGGCCATGTATACAAAATCTGCACTGCCCAGTTTCCTATAATTCTGGATAGCTTGCCTGCAAGAAAATACTTTAGTGACTTGTGTGTGTGTGTGTGTGTGTGCTTGTGTGGGAAGGGTTGTCTGATTATTGTTGTGCACTTGACCAGAGCTTCTGTGACCAATACAGCTCTACTGTTTCATGATTCACAACCAACAGTGTTTATGGTGACGTCAGCAAGGAACACTAAATAATAAACATCAGCAAAGTTGAAAGAACAGGAGAGTATTATCTGGGATTGTAAAATCCATACAGTATATTAATGGGTAAGGCAAAACAGGCAAGCAGCTTCTGATCAACTGAATGCAAATTTCAAACTGTACCTCTAACAGCCAGTTTAATAGATAAACAAAAAACAAAAACATCCAGTGAGAATTTTACAGAGCATAATATCATACTCAGGAACAAGCAAACAACATCTGAACAGTGGTGGAAGGCAATGTGGTCAGATGAATTGTCTTATACCCTTTTCTTGGAAACAACATTACTTTTGCCCTACGTGTTTGTTATTGTTGATTCTGTCAGGGTTAACTAGGCATCTGTTGAGTGACTTGTCCACCTCCTATAAAATTCACTTATATTCTATCTATATAATGTATGCTAGGTACATTAATTATAGATAAACAATATGCACATAAAATACAAAACATTTGTATAAGCAATTAAAGCAGGGATTAAGTTTACAATGAAAAGATCACAGAGCAACATTACATGTGTTTTAAACTATACACAATAAATAAGGAGAGATACACAGTGCTCTCTGGGCCTGATTCAGACCCGCTCGCAAGCGCTATGCGCTCACAAGCGGGTCGATGGTGGCCCAGTGCTCATGCGCACGACGGAGCGGGCTCCATCGTGCGCATGCGCGAGACCCGAATAGCGACGGGCAAACAGTCGCTCTGGGTCTCGTTCCAAAGGGGGCATGCTGTCGATGTTGAGTGACAGCACGCCCCCTTTGGCGGGCGGGCCAGGGTAGTGGCTGCCGAAACGGAGGCGTTCCCATGTGAACGCCTCCATTTGGGGCCGGCCCCACTGACATCATGAGTGATGTCAGTGGGAGAGATTTTGGCTCTGTTAGAGCTGAAATCTCTCTGGGGCTTGCGGCAACGAGACCCTACCACAAGGGTCTCGTAGCAAGCCCGATGGTCGCGATGGTCTTCACCATCATGACCATATTCCTGGCCACTCGCTATAGCTGTGGGTGGTCACCCACAGCTATGTGAGCGGCCAGGAGGCCGCTCTAAAAATCAAGAAGGCCAGCCCTGATTCAGAGCAAGCGCTCTGTCAAAGACCGATGATGCTGAATTGATGAGCAGGATCAGTTTGAGACCTATGTTTGGAGATATTGGATTATTATTATTATTACCAGTTATTTATATAGCGTAGACATGTTCTGCAGCGCTTTGCAGAGAGAATATTTGCCCATTCACATCAGTCCCTGTCCCAGTGGAGCTTATAATCTACGTTTCCAACCAAATGCTCACACACACACATGCACACACTAGGGTTAATTTTGTTGGGAGCCAATTAACCTACTAGTATATTTTTGGAGTGTGGGAGGAAACCCAGACAAGCACATGGAGAATATACAAACTTCACACAGTTAGGGCCATGGTGGGAATTGAACCCATGACCTTTTTGCTGAGGCAGTAACGCTAACCGTTACACTGTCTGTGCTGCCCATTGGACAGGACTGATGTTTGGAGATGTCAGATGGGATCGATTGAGGTAGGTAGGAGCAAGTCTCAGTGGAAAACCAGACTGGAGAACTAGATGGAATTGTAGACTTGTATTAATAAGATTTGGAACTCGAATGGCACGGACTGGAACTGTTCAGATACAGAGTACCTGGGAGCTCAGCATAGAGCTGTAACTTCAGCAGAAGCAAAGTTGTACTGGCAATGGGAGCCAGTCAGGAAATGGAATTTATAGAGGTGGATCCCCAGGGATTGTATGCTGCGATCAGCTGGTCTGGAAGCAGTGCTCTGAATGGTGGAAGAGCGTCAGGTGAGTCCAACATGGCTGCTCCCATACTGTGATTTTGAAAAGGAACTCTGGAATGCAGCCTGTGTATCATCATGCTGAGGAGATACGCTGTGAGCAATTGGCTGCGGGGAGCCATCTCCACACTCAGAGACAGAACACTGAGTGGACTGGGCAGGAACAGCACAGACAGACAGACTTCAGAACAAGCCGAGAGTGCTGTGCAGCATGAGCGGACCTCTGCACTATTTGGGAGTGATGCACAGTGTGAGCAGACCTCAGCGCTAGCCGGGACAGACACCGGAGAGGTGAAAAGGTAGTTTTTAGAGTCCGGAGCATGACAGCATCCCGCCCTTCACAGGTTACCTCAGGACACCTCTTAGACTTTCATAGAAACTTGGCATGGAATGCTCAGATCAAGGAGCATGGACACATGAGGCAAAAGTCCAGGAACATTTTTCTGGGCTGTTGCCCTTCCAGTTGATTAAGTGTTGGAGACTTCCATACTGGATTCGACAGTCCAGAATCTTTGCCACTTTGTATTTAACTCCATGATGAGTCTGGACTTTGGGTGCCTTTGGAAATGCTGAATGAAACCGTTTGAGTATGAGTGGTTTCAATAAAGAAAGGAGGCAGCTTGAGTTTGAATGAATCTGGATTGATAACATGCTCACTGGTGAATGGCCCAATGTAGCAGGGAGCAAATATCATGGATGGAACTCTTACCCGCAGAATTCGTGTAGAGAGCCAAACTTGATCTCTTTGCTTGAGACTGGGAACTACTCTCCTCTTCCTGTCAGCAAACTTCTTGTACCGATCAGAAGCCTTCACAAGAGAGGTGCGGATCTCCTTCCAGATCTTAGAAAAGTGCTGCAAGGTGCAGTCAGCAGCTGGAACCTGTGAGGCAGAAAGATGCTGAAACTCAGGAACTCGAGGGTGAAGGTCATAAGTAGCATAAAAGGGTGTAAAACTAGATAAAGAGTGATACTGATTGTTGTGTCAAAATTCTGCCCAAGGAAGCAGTTCACCCCAGTTGTCCTGAGAGGAGGATACATATACACTAGGTGGAGAAATGACTCCAGATCTTGGTTGATTCTTTCCATCTGGCCATTGGACTGGGGATGGTAGGCAGTGGAGAAATTGAGTTTGACTTGAAGTGTAGAACACAAGGAACCCCAAAACTTGGCATCAAACTGCACTACCCGGTCAGAGATGATTTGCAGAGGTAGTCCATGAAGTCTAAAGATTTTTTGTACAAATAATTGAGCCAACTTGGGAGCTGATGGAAGACTGCTGAGGGGTGTGAGTGATCTTGATGAACCAGTCAACTACCACCCAGATGGGTGAAACTGGAAGATCGGTAATGAAGTCCATGACATATGAGTCCACGGTTGATGTGGAAGTGACTGCCAAGCTGGAGCTTGACGAGGAACTTTATGCTAGGCACACTTGTTACAAGAGGCAATAAAGTTGTGAGCTTATTTTCTGTGAGAAGGTTATCAGTAAGACCTTGAAATGAACTCGAAGGTGTTTTGTATGCCTTCATGACCTGTAAAGCAGGAAGCATGGGCCCAATGTAGCAGTTTCTTTTGTAATGCGGGCTTGACAAGAGTTTTCCCAACAGGTTGCGAGGATTCTACTCTGGCTACAGAGAAAGCCACCAGATTGATGATGTGATGCTTCTCATTGAAGGTAGTCTCATTTTCTTCCAATTCTGGACCTCTGGACATAAAGTCTATTTGAAATTGAAGCATGAGGTACAAAACGTTTTTGTGGCCTGTGAGAATGGAATGTACAGCTCCTTCTAAATGATAGCGCCACTCATCCAAGGCTAACTTAATAGTGAGAAGTTCTTGATCTCTAATAGAATAGTTGCACTCAGCTGGAGTGAATTTCCTGGAGAAAAATCCACAGGGGTGGAGAAGACCATCAGGAGCACATTGGGAGAGCATATCTCCAACTCCTACAGAAGAAGTGTCTGCTTCCAAGATAAGTGGCTGTGTGACATCAGGTTGATGAAGAACAGGAGCTGACATTAAGTTCTGTTTGAGTTTTTGAAAGGCTTCCTTTGCTTTCTTTTAGCATTGGGATGGATTGGCACATTTCCAGGTGAGAGCGGTAATAAGTGCAATGATGGTGGAAAAGTTATTTTTGAAGTTATGATAGTAGTTTGCCAACCCAAGGAAGCATTGAACAGTCTTGAGAGTTGTAGGAAGTGCCAATTCCTGAATTGCTTGGAGCTTTTCTGGATCCATTCTGAGACCAGAACCTGAAATGATATATCCCAGGAAGGGAATAGACTTGACTTCAAAAACACACGTCTCCTATTTGCAGTAGAGGTGATTGGAACAGAGGCATGTCAGAACCTCCTTTACCTCCCTATTGTCAAGATAGACAACAATATGTTCGTACAATAGATTGCGGAAGATCTCATTGACATAGTGCTGAAATACTGTGGGAGCATTACTGAGACCATAGGGCATAATGAGGTACTCATAGTGACTATCGCGAGTGTTAAATGCTGTCTTCCATTTGTTTCCTTCCAGAATTCGTATAAGATTAAATGCTCTTTGCAAATCCAATTTGGTGAAGGCGACTCCTCTGACTCAATGAAAAAGCTCTGTAATCAGATGGAGAGGATAGTGGTGTTTAATAGTGATGTCATTCAGACCCCTCTAGTCGATGCAGGGGTGCAAACCTCCATCCTTTTTTTTTTTTACTAAAAGGAAGCCCACACCAGCGGGTGAGGTGGAAGGGCAGATTAACCCATTTTCCATATTTTCTTGGATATAGTCAGTCATGGCTTTTTTTCTGGGAGCAATAACAGATAAATTTGCACTTTGGGAAGAGATTTCCCAGGGATTTATTGGACAATCCCATTCACTGTGAGGAGGAAGAAAATCAGCACTGGCTTTACTGAAGACATCAGTGAATTCTTCATAAGAAGGAGGAGGATTTGGATGAGATGAAGCAGCAGAGCATATTGGAAGAACTTGTTGAAGACAAAAATTGAAGCAGGAAGATCCCCATGTGGTAACTTGAGAGATTCTCCAGTCAATTTGAAAATTATGCAGACGAAACCAGGGCAAGCCCAGAACTATGGAATTCTTGGCCCTGGGTATGACAAGAAAACTTAAAAGTTCAGAGGACCAATCTTGACTCGCAGAGGTTGAGTCAGAAGGGCAATTGTACCCCATAGGATGTGGCTTCCATCAATTTCTGGGAGTTAGATAGGATGAAGCAGACTCTCGATTGGTAATGTCCATCATTGAAACAAATCCAGCTGCGCCTGAAACCAACAGAGCGGAAACTTGCTTGAAGCACTTGGCCACTTGCAGAGAAACTGAGAAAATGCTGTTTTCTTTGAAGAGGAATGAACTACTCCTAACTTAGGACCTCATTCAGAGTCAGTCGAAGCGGCCACATGGTCGTATGGGAAAAGAGGCCGGATATGCAAATGATTCCCTTGCAAGTTGCGTCCCTAAGTTCGGATCGGTAGCTGGCAGACCAAGGGGAGGAAGCGGCCGGAAGATAAAAAAATACGCCCCCTTCTCGTACGCATTACAAGTAATCTCCAGGCATATAAGGATTAATCGAGACCATCGGGAACCATCGGAACTGGTCGTAGAGCTTAAGGTTGACCATACCCTCTCTTAAGCTCTACGATCATGTCAGTGTAAACACCTCCCATGTCACATGTGCCATGACGCTACTTTGTTAATTATGCACTCCCATAAACCGTATGCACTCCCATAAAACGCCGTTCGCATAATTAGGCACCCCTGCGTTCGGATTTCCACTCCCCCTTTTTCAAGCACCTTCCCCTGTTACCACCCACAAATGCCTCAATCTGTCACTCAAACTACCGACCTGGCTGTGTTCAAGGAGAGAGAAATTTCTGATCGTAGTGGCTAGTTTGCGCACGTGCATTGTGAACTTTACGCATGTGCAGTATAGCGAACATTGGTGGCTTACGACCGTGCAGCCGCTTCGACCGACTCTGAATGAGGTCCTTAGTCTCTACTTGTTGAGTTAGGAGTGGGTGTTTCCTGGATGCTTGGGACAATTGTTGAGCTGATGAGAAGGAGCAGCACAGTAAAGGCAGGGATTCTCAGACTGTTGTCTTCAGAGTTCTTCCTGTGATAGACGAGAATGCTTTGTTTACATCGGTTCCTCTTAGGGAGGAAAAACGAAATGGGGCAAGACTTTTGCCTGAGGCTTAGGATTGACAAATCTTCCTATCTCAATGGCTTGTTCTTTAAAGTGTAAGTCCACCTTGGTGCACAGAGAGATCAAGTTCTCTAACTTGCACAGAAGATCACGGGTAACAAGAACATCTTTAATTTGCCTGATAAGCCATTCCAAAAGGCTTCTTAGAAGTCATTCCAAGAAAGCTCTGATGCCAGTATTTGAAACTGCATGAGATACTGGCCTACAGAATATGAACCTTGGCATAGATGTAGAAGGTTTGCAGATGCAGAAGATACTCTCCCTTTCTCATCGAAGATTCGGCGGAATGCCATGATGGAATCTTTGTAATGGTGCCTATCCATTAGGTGACCTGAATGTCTGAACGTCTAGCATTCAGACCTTCAGGTCGCTGAGTTGCGGTGCCTGCACTGAACGGTGTTCACTGAATGTCATTCAGTGAATGAGCCCGACCTCCTATCTCTGAACATGCCGAACCTGATGAGCATTGTCAGGTTGATGGGCATGGTCAGTAGACAGTCGGGGATGGCAAGGAACCAGCGTGCATGCGAACATGTGAACAATGTGAACAATGCGAGAAAAACCTCCTGGTTTTGTTTGGATTGTTCACAAACTCGGGTAATGAATAGGCCCCCTTGAGATGAAAAGATGGAATCAGATCTTTCCAATAAGGGTGAAGCCCAGTCTAAGGCAAATCCAGATAATAGGGATATGATATATGCCACACGGGTATGATCTGTAAGAAAATTGCTGGGTTGGAGCACAAATTAAATTTCACATTGATTCAAGAAACCCCTGTAATTTTTGGGGTTGCCATCAGAGTTTGCAGGAGTAGGAAGGTGTAGACTAGGTGCCGCTAAGGAAACTGGAGTCGGAGGAATCGGAATAAATGTAGTGTGGATTGGATGTTATCCAGCCGTTTAGTCAGTTGTTGGAGGAGCTGAATCACTTGACTCTGTGACACCTCTTGGTGTTCTAGACAAGTAACAAGATCCTGTGTAAATCTTGCAGCTTGTGCCTGATTCTCAGCTGGATCCATTGGTACAAACTGTCATGCCTGAGGGTTGAGGTTGGTCGGAACAGGCATGGGAGGCTGAAGAGAAGACTAGGGAGGCGTCAATGAATCTGGGTGGCTTGAGTCAGGACTTCCTCATGTGTGGATGTGAGGAGGTATAGGAACTGCAGTAGAGGATGGGCCTAAAGGAATGGACAGGAATGGAATGTCTTAATCATACAGCAGATTGGAATGAGAATTGAAGATGATGATATCAGACTGGGACTGATGATGTGGAACTGATGATGAATTCAATAGAGTAGAATTTGAATTGATGATACTGAATAGATGAGTAGAATCAGATTGGGACCGATGATGCTGAATAGATGAGTAGGATTGGTTTGAGACCGATTATACTAAATTGATGAGTAGGATTGGTTTGAGACTGATGATGCTGAATTGATGAGTAGCATTGGTTTGAGACTGATAATGTTGAATTAATGAGTAGGATCGGTTTGAGACCGATATTTGAGATATCATATGGAACCGATGTTTGGAGATGTTGGATGGGACTGATGGACGTAGGTAGGAGCAGGTCTCAGTGGAAAACCAGACTGGAGTACTAGATGAATTGGAGACTTGTATTAACCAGAATTGAATGGCATGGACTGGAACCAGACAGATACAGAGCACAGAGCTGTAACTTCAGCAATAGCAACGTTGTACTGGCAATGGGAGTGAGTCAGGAAATTGAATTTATAGGGGTGGATCCCCAGGGTTTGGATGCTGTAATCAGCTGGTCTGGGAGCAGCGCCCTGAGTGGTGAAAGAGAAGCAGGTGGCAAAGTAAAAAATGCTGCACCCAAACTGTGGTTTGGAGGGAACTCTGGCGTGCAGCTTGTGTATCATCATGCTGTGGAGACACACTGTGAACAAGGGGCTGCAGTGAGCCATCTCCTCACTCAGAGAAAGAACACTGAGTGGACTCAGCAGGAACAGCACAGACAGACCTCGGTATAGCCAGGAGTAATGTGCAGCATGAATGGATCTCTGCATTATCCAAGAGTGCTGCACAGTGCGAGAGGACCTCAGCACTAGATGGGAGAGACACCAGAGAGGTAAAAAGTTAGTTTTTAGAGTCCATACTGTGACAGCAAGTAAGTGGGGCATGATGGGAATGAGGTGTATATTTCTTAAAATGACTGGAGAGTATGTTTACCTTTTCCACTTTGTCCCATAGAGTCACTGGATGTGATGCATTATTTGAATCTCATTCAAAATATTACTACCAGCTCTCATGGCTCTACAGTATGTGGCACTCCTATGATAAGGAGTTCTGTAGCAAGCAAACTTATGCAGCTATTATTGATTGGTCTGGCTAGAGGTTACTCATTCAGTCCCATTGCTCCTCAGGTCCCAAAAGGGCATTGCAGCCCTGTGGATTTTCATCCCTCATATTTTCCCCCAAGATTGTGGTATTTTTCCATCTCAATGCCTAATTTCCTTTAAGATACAACTTTAATTTTTGGCATCTGTAGTGACGGGCAACATCCTGCCAAGGAGTGTTCTCATCCTAGAACCAGTGCTGCCCTAGTTAATCCCTCCAGTAGTTCTGCTTTTAAGTAGAGTTTACCCATGCCTCTTGATGCCATGTCAAAGTGGTTGGTTTTGCAATTAGACAGGGTGGATGCAAAGTTTTTCAAGTGCTTCTTCTTTGAAGGTTTACTTTACTTGTCACTGGGGACATTCCTTTCAGTTCCCCCTGAGCTCACATTAGAGCTCCCTTTGGTGTAAAATAGATGGAGTTAGGTTTGAGTCGTATGGTTTCTCTCTCCAGTGGGCATGTAGCCCAAGGTATGTTTCAGCTTATTCAGCATTTGTCCTTTCTGGACTGTCTCCCCCCTCCTTTACTGATTACCCTCTCCCTTGCATTCTTTTAATCTTTCATTACTGAGTTTTGTGGTTTTGTAGTGTTTGCCTGACTCATTACCTTATCTGTTGAAAAGGTGGATTAGTTGCTTTGCTACTCATGGTGGTGGGGCACTATTACATGTTCTGGGCTTTTAAGGCACCTAAGAAGTAGATCTTTATTTCCCAGGGCTGATAGGATCTGTAGGCATGGTCGGAAGGGTATTATTATTATCATTTATTTATATGGCACCACAAATGTTTCGCAGTACCTTACAAAGTACATAAACAAGTTGTAGACAAGCGACCTACAGAACAATACACCACAGGACCAGGACATGGATATTATATATTGCTACATTAGTGACCATAACACCCAGATAAGCAACAGAGCATAAGCAACCAAGTATTAGGTGCCCTAGTGGTGAATAAGAAATAGATGAAACTAAAGTAGGGAGAAGCACAAGAGGGTAGAGGGCCCTGCTCGTAAGAGCTTACATACTAAAAGGGAGGGGAAGACAAACAGGGGTGACACAGATGGGGTAGATGGGAAGGAAGGAGCATGTAGCAGGGAGTTAGAATGATAGCTGGAAGGCTTTGATGAAGTAGCGGGTCTTAAGAGCCTGTTTGAAGGATTGCACAGAGGTGGAGAGTCTGATGGGGAGTGGGAGAGAGTTCCAGAGGTGGGGAGCAGTGCGGGCAAAATCTTGGAGGCGGGAGTGGGAGAAAGTAATCAGCTGGCATGAAAGGACTAGACGAGTAGCATTAGTTGAACGAAGAGAGCGGAGAGGAGAGTATAGGGTATGTATTGGTTGATTGGAAAGGCCATCTGCTTTCGGACATGCACATATGGGGTATGCCTAAGGGAATCGGTATGAAATACCGCCGGCTGCATGGCGGCGGTTCGATTCCCAGCAGCGGCACCCCGACAGCGCTGGAAATCCTGATCGTCCTGAGGTAAGTAATAACTAACCTAACCTAACCCCTCTTACCCTAACCCTCCTTAGGGGTGCCTAACCCTAACCTCCCCCCCAGTGCCTAACCCTAATCCCCCCTGTAAGTGCCTAACCCTAACCTCCCCTTCCCCGCTGCCTAAACCTAAGTCCCCCCGGGGGTGCCTAGCCCTACCCCTCCCTCCCTCCCCCCTAACCTAACCCTAACCCTCCCGGGGGGGTGCCTAACCCTAAGTACCCCCCGGGTGCGCTAAACCTAACCCTCCCCCCCACGGCTGTCTGCTTGTGGCGCCCGGCATCCCTTCGATCGGGATGCTGGGTGACTGTCTCCCGGCGTTGGGAAAATGACAGGCGTCTAGATATAGACACCTGTCATTTAACCCTCGCTGGTATAAAGCAATCGGGAAGTCGGCTGTCGGGATCACGTCAGCCAGTTTCCCGATTGCATCCCTGCCTAAGATTTATGTTTTGGTGGATATAATGGGTAAGTGCACATACTTGGATTTGCACATGGCCATTGTTCATGACCTGAAGGCTATTTTGGAGACTTGGATTTGTGGTTCCATTGCACCTCTGTGTATGTGGAAGGGAAAGCGCACACTGCGTAAAGTTAATGTAGCTGTTTCCCACTCTCAATGCTGCCATCAGAAATTGTGGCGCCCGGTACTGACAAAATAGCCCCCCCCCCGGGGGATGGGGTAGAGTGGAACATCAATAGGTGCGTAAACCAATTAAAAAATTCTCAAAGTTTGGGCTGTGGTTGTTATTATACATTTCAATCTATCTTATAATATATGAAACTTTACTACGAGAGAAACCGGCTGTAAATGCACACGCAAAACTAGAATTTATACTATATACATAGGGAAAGCAACGTTGATTCCACATTAAATATATATATATATATATATATATATATATAGATGTAGGGTACAGACGATATATTAAATATCGAAATTTGGGTTATTTCTTCCTGCTCCTGTGACATCTTTTGAATTGAGTGCCGCCTAATCCGATATCTATTGTGGGCCTAGAGTGTCACCTACGGAAGGCACCAGAACATTGTACTTATATGGGAGTGCCGCCCTAACCTGGTATATATATATATATATATATATATATATATATATAGTATATATGGAACTACTACATAAAATACATCAAAATAGCCAGATCCACGACAATACATTGAAATAGCCAGATCCACATATAATACATTGAAAAAGCTGGACCCACATAAAAGCCAGAAGGAAGGGGAAGAACAGGACAAATGACAGGGGGGCTGGCTGTACTAGAAGGGGGGGCAGGGAAGGCTGTTTAGCTAAGGGCGTAGGCACCAGCTGGCTGGACTGTGGGGGACAGGGCAGGGAAGGCTGGTTGGACTAGGTGGGGGGACAGGGAAGGCTGGCTGGACTAGGGGGGACAGGGAAGGTTGGCTGGATGGGGGGCACAGGGCAGGGAAGCCTGGCTGGACTGGCGGGGGACAGGAAAGGCTGGCTGTACTAAGGGGAGACAGGGACGGCTGGTTGGACTAGGGGGGAGGCACAGGGAAGGCTGGAACATGGTGGTACAGGGCAGGGAAGGCTGGCTGGAATGGGTGGGTGATGCACAGGGCAAGGTCAGGCACTATGCAGTACCTGGTTTAGGTACAATCAACAAGGTAGAATCAGCGCTGACAGCATTTCAAATATGGCGCTGGCCGCCAGCCAATCACAGCTCGCGGACCAGCTGCCAATCAGCAGCGGCTCCTGTGTCTGCTCCTGATTGGCTGCCATTCCAGAAGCTCTGTCTGGCTCACGGCCGACACCATATTTTGAAATGCCACCAGCGTTGTATCAGTTCTCCCAGGCTACCTGTGCAGCACCACTGCCACCCGGTCCCGTCTCTCTCTGCTCTCTCCGTGCACGGGACTTGAGGCCCGGCGGTTGCCCCTTCATGGTGGCCCTGCCAACTTTATCCTGGCAGACGGTGGTTCTACATGGTTTGATCCATTTTAAGGATGCCTGCCTACAATATATAGGGCTGATGGAACATTTTGGTGTGGCTAATGTTTAACACTACATAGTGTACAGTACATTGTTGATTCTAATGACAAATCAGGTAGTGCATGTTTCAGTGGTAAGAGATCCTTAATAATGTATCCCCAGTGTTACAATTTGCCCAAAACATATTAACACTTTTTAATTTGATCTTGTGCACTAGATCATACAATATTCCTATTAGATATTGAGTTGTTCCATTTGTTTCAGTTCACTGTGTAAATGGGATCGGTATGGTGTGTTGACATCAGAATGTGGACAGTGTAATATTGACTAAAGAATGCAGACATAGTAGTCATTTTGTTAAAAGCATTTTAACAGTGCTGACAGTATAACTTTAAACATAATGGTAAAGCATCATGGTTAAATTTATAATTCTGCCATGGATAAAATGCTTCAAATACCATTACTACCGTGCTGTCATTCTGTGGTTGGCATAACGTTGTCCACATTCTGACCTTCAACATGGAATATTTGGTTAAGTATTGCAGTGATACTAATGAATAATGTATGCCACCGGTATTCAGCATTAGTCACCTCACCGGTGTGGTTTAACGACGATCCCTCTTCTCCGCTGAATCTTCTGCTCTGTTGCTGGCAGCCTATTGCTGCTATCTACGAGTTTCTGTGTCATGCGCATGCACGTTACACTGTCACCCATCGGGGACCCAGCAGTGCCTGGAAGGCCTTGCTGAAGCTGGAAAGGCTGCTACCAGGGACCGGATTGCTCTCTAAAGATATCGTAAGATATCGTAAGCGATACAGTGACAAAGTGGTAATCTTAGGTTACTGCTGTTTGTTAAATATTGAAAGGAGGACTTAAGCCCTTTTTCTTGTTGATAAATGGGGCCCTAACTATTTTACCTATGTTGATTTCTCTGCATGTTGTTCAAATAATAAGATTATCACTGTATTCACATTTGAATGTTACTGTAGCTGTTACTTCAATAAACAGTGTTGCAATTACTAGAAACAATATAGCATTTATTTCTAGTCTAGTGTTTTCATTGATTTAGTAACACTTGATCTCTTTAGTGTATCAGATTGACATTTGGGCCAAATGTAATAGGGTGAGAGTTTAGAAAATGTGAGAGTTTAGCATTAAACTCTATTTTGCTTTTTAAACTCTGCCAATGTAATAACAAGCAAACTCGCATGTTTCTAGACTCAAAAAACTGTCACGATTTAAATTCTCATCCAGGAGAGGCGTGGACTGACTGGAGTCTGGTACTTCCTCAGGTCAGGGATTACAGCGTGGCCTCCAGTGCTCCCTTCTTCCCATTGGTCCAGCCCAGGGTGCCCTCTTGCCTTGCAGGCTACAAGGGAGTTTGCTGGGGAAGCCCCGGTCCTGCTGAGTGCCTCTTCCCTCTGCGACCTACCCCTGCAAGTGAAACCATGGCCTAAATTTCGGCCCCACTCCTGGGGTGGATCTGCCGGTATTAGCGGTGCCGTGATTTGTAGCCTCAGCCTCTATCAGTGGGCCCCCTGAATATGATCCTCCTGGGACACATGCTGGATCTCTGTCTAAACAGGGCATAAATACTGGGATGCTTTAATTTATAATAGCCTGCCCTCTCCTTCAAGCGGCCACCATCTTGGAATCTAGTTACCAGCTATTTCTCTCTGCAGCTGCCCTGGGTAGCTTCCTAATTGCCTGACTGGTGGTGATATATATTTTACAGTCTTTATCTCCAAAGGCAATTTCTGGACCCTTAAGCAGTCTGGACTGTGAGTTTCCTGTGTTTACTGATTCCCTGCCTGTACATGCGCAGCTTGACTAAAGCCTTATTAGTTCATCTCAATTATCTGCCTAGCTTCCTTCCTCTATTGCTTTGGGGAGACCATTAGGCTGGACCTGGTCACTGTCTGGGGATATTTCGTACCTAGTACTGATGGCTTGAAGTCTATCTCTGCTGGCAACTCTTTTTCTGGATGCACTCTGTTAACTGGATCCTATCACCATATACATGTTCTTTTGCTATGTTAAAGATGTGATCCAATCTCCACAACTCTCACCACTGATTTCTTATTGTATATCTATTATCAATCCAGTACACCTACAGCTCTCACAGTGACCCTCTCCAGTTGATGTTCTAAACCAAAGTTGATCTACGGATTTTGTGGCCTCCGTGTTTGATCTCTGCATCTTCAACTGTGTGGACCCCCTTCTGCTATGCCTCCTAAATGGTCTAAAGTGTATCTCCCTCCCCCCAGTGACTTTTGTTGGACATCTCTGCCTCTGTAGTGATGGGCAACATCCTGCTAAGAAGTGTTCTCATCCTAGAGCCTGAAGTAATAATATTAAAATTCAAGGGATCCCTGATTCTGTTTCTAATTCGGAATTATTGGATTATGCTAAATCCCTCTTCCATAAATTAATTTCTGATGTCGATGACAAAGATCTCCTTATCAACCATATCCATCGTCTCCCTAGGCCTAGATCGTTTTCTGGATCCTCCCAGCGGGATACACTTTTCTGAGTCCATTTTTTCACCATTAAAGAATGTATTCTTCAAGCCGCAAGATCAGATGGAGAGTCAGATACCTTAGGCGGTCTTCAGTTGTTTCCAGATTTCTCCACCTTGACTGTTTCTAAATGTAGAATCTTAGCTCCTATAACTTCAGATCTTCGCTCTCAGGATATACAGTATCGTTGGGTTTTCCAGTGAAACTGATCATTTACCGTGAAGGCTCTTTGTATGTTATTTCTAATTTGGAAGCTGGAGTTAAGATTTTGTCGGATTGGGACATTCCTGTGAAGTTGCAGTCAACATCACAAAATAATCCTACACTTCTGCCTGAATGGTCCACGACCTGACTGATTTCCATGTTTCTATTTTCACTCTAGGTCTATACAAAATTGTGTATGTGCTACATTTTACTGTCCTGTCTACATGATTGGTCCCTCATAGGATATGTAAAGTTGCTGTGATAGTTCTATTTCTTTTATTCCTTTATATTTTTGTGTATTTGAATTTTTCTTACTATATCTATTTGTGGGTTTAGATATATTTAAGATGCATTTAATTTGTTAGTTAATTTTACTATATATGGTTCTATATGAGCATGGGTGGTAGTGTTAGTGCCACTTCCCCCGATACTGTTAACTGCATCCTTTTTTCCATTGCAGTAATATTACTCACCCAATGTACCGAGTCAGTTTGATTTTTCTTTTCCTTGTTTTTTCTTTCAAGCCCTTCACCTTCCCCATCCCCCCAACCCTCCCCACTCCCCCTGATTCTTGGGATACCTTTCTTGTTCCACAACAAATACAATGTGATTTCCACTCATATATGTGTTTTTTTATTACACTTTCCATTTTATTTTATTTAATTGGTTCTGTTTTAAATTAAATGGTAAGGATTTTCTCTTTAAATGTTAAGGGTTTAAATTCCCCAAATAAACGTAGGTCGGCACTGTCTACTTTCTGCAAACAAAAGGCAGATGTAGTAGCTTTACAGGAGACCCACTTTTCTTCTCTGGGCCCAACGTTTTTCGAGACCAGAGGTACACTTTGGGTTACTTTGCGAATGGCCCCTTTAAACGTAATGGGGTTGCTATTACCTTTTGAAATTCAGTTTATTTTGTTCTACATTTTCAATTTGCAGATAAAAGTGGTCATTACCTTATTTTAAATACTGTAGTCTCCTGGAAGATTAACTAGTCTCCTGGAAGATAGGTGGGTTACTCTTGTTTCTGTTGACCCTAATTGTAACCAGATCCTGTTTTTTTGTAAAGTGTGTTTATGTCCTAAGCCGCCGCACTGCCAATGCTGTGTGGGTGAATACCGGGCAAGCGTTTGCTGAAGTCTCCTCCTTCCTCCTGTTTGGATCTGTGGTTGCAGCATATTGTTTGCAGTTCTAGCCTGAAGGCTCCCATACATCAGCAACTTATTGCAGCAATTCTGCAATTTGCAATCGATTGTGTATAAAAATCTTTCCCTTTTTCAATCGATTGTGGCAATTCTGCAATCTGCAATCAATTGAAAAGGGAAAGATTTTTATACACAATCAATTGCAAATTGCACAATTGCTGCAATCAATTGCTGATGTATGGGGGCCTTTAGTTACTACTGAGGCTCTGCACTAATTACTGCCTGTCAGTGTGCAGTATCAGGTGCACACTGATTGATTCTCCTCTGTGAACAGCCCAGCTGAACAATAGTCTGTCATTAGGGAGGCTTGCTCTGGTTGGGCCCTGTTTCTGTTAAAATCTAGCCAGCCCTTCACTCCATGCCGGTGCTAGCGTTCACTGTGTTCCAGTGGCATCTAGTCTCCTGTTGATCTGTCTAATTCCAGAGTCCAGTCCTGATGTGTTTCCTCACTTCCATTTGATCCATCCAGGCGGCCCAGTCTGCATATCATCTACTGTTGCTGCTTGTGTCATCTTGGCGGCACAACATGCATTCCAGCATCTAGGGTACGCTACCTAGTGTACCAGCGCCCATGTCAACTCGGCGACATAGGCTGCACTTCAGTGTCCGAAGTGCGCAAATCCAAGAACCCAGGGCACGGTGTTCTGTGTACTGCCTCCAGCGTCATCCTGGCGACACTTGGTGCACTTCAACATCCGATTGGGCAAAGTTGTGTACCACCGTCAGTGTCATCCCGGCGGCACTTGGCACACCCCAGCATCATCCTGCCAAGATCACCAGCCCTCGAGGCTGCTACGCGGCCTAAAGGCTGCATCGCGGCCCAATGTCCGCATCCTGTCAAGATCACCAGATCTGGCGCCCCCAATCCACTGCAGGGGCTGCGGGTGCCATAGTTATGCCACTGGATGGAGGGACCACAGCACAAATCTATAATCTGAGGGATACTTAATATTTGCAGGTATCCCCCAAAAACAGGTGTTTTCAGGGAACATGATGCAAATATGATAAATATGCCCATATCAGACTATGTATATGTATCACAGTGCGTGAAGGCTCCACTGCAATTAAAATATACAAAGGTGCAGACAGCACTAGTAGAAAAGGCAGAACACACAGAGGATAAACCTCACCAGGAGCTAGCATGAATCAAAACTGTGGTTAAATTGACAATATCTGATATCTTAAAAATTGGTTGCTGCTGCTAAGAATAAGGAGCTCGACCTTATGTAAATTGCAAAACAGAAAAAATCAGAAGGAAGAAGCGCTGACCAAAATTGGTATCATAATTTTAATCAAATAAAAAGGTTTAAAAATAAAACTGAAATTGATAGAACATACAAAGTTTCAGCTGATCCCAATGAACAATGGTATCATGAATACTTAGCACAATGATAAAGTACAGAAAATCAATTCAATAAAAACTGTGTATAATAATATAAGCAATTGCCTACATACATGGTAAATTCCTTCTATCTCCCATTAAAATAAACAATTTAGAACCAAACAAATAAGAGAAAATCTGCCACAATTCCTAGATCTATTTATGAGGAAAACTTCCAGTTCCTAGATTGGTAAAAATCCCTTGTTGAAGTAAAATATTCTGTGTGCACACAATAGGTTAATTTTAGGGAATAATAAAAGACAAAACTGCAAGCGCTAATACCTGCTATTTAGATCGTATTGATCTCTACATGCAGATAAATCAAATGAAAAGCCAGCCCTCTGTAGTGGGGAAAACTGGAAAATCCCCCAAAAAAGTAACCAATGTAAAAAGAAATAGTGGGCGCTAATCAGGGTACGATTGAAAAAGCATTTAATAAGGGGCAATAGGAGTAACCTCCAAGGGATATGAACACATATGAAAAAACATAATAATGTTCAGAACGTCTAAAATACAACAGATGCAGAATATTGAAAAAAACAATACATAAAAATCAAAATAAAAATAAAAATAAATATAAAAATAAAAAATAGAAATTAATATGAAATAATATAATAAATACACAGTGTATGCATACACAATAATGATAAAACAACATGCACAACTCCTCGTGTGGTGCTGCACATGGAATTACACAAATATAATAAAATGTATTAGATCACAGAGCAATTGCTGTTTGATACATGCAGATGTAGCAGTGTTGAATCGATTAGGATACTAGGATCACTTAGCAAGAAAGATACATATCCTTCAAAAAACTGTGTATATTTGTATCTGAAACAGTTCCTGCTAAAAAATGTTCCCAAAAGAGAAAATTTCTCTGAAGCAAGATGTATATAGATCGTAGCTCATAAGTGTATAGCAATCCCAGTAAGAGCTATGGACGGATCCAAATTGAATTTTAGTAGTTAGATGCTGTGGATATGTAGCATGGGTTGTCAGACGGGAGAAAGTTAATCACATGCATGTGTGTTTTTAAAAAGTCCCGCTCAGTTTCTCTGCCCTGAATGTATCCCTTTTTATTCAGACCTAGTGCTGCATGGTCAGCAAGCCGGCAGAAGTATTTTACCAGTATAGTGGTTAAATCCGCAGGGACCCACGATCAGGGAAACAACAGCCCATGTATTCAATGCCTCTCCACAGCGGGCACTTGTGTAATGCGTTTCTCCGCCTATACGCCCATCAGCGGTTTCCTCAGACAGTGTAACACCAAGACCCGGTAGTCGCTATAAATAGCATCTTCAATTAAGCGTATCACAGGTGTTATCTTCAAACTTATTGTAGCGCATGCGCACTCTCATAATAGTGTTTCTTCAGTTGATAGTGAAACTGTTCTCCTCATTTCAATTGTACTTGCGTATTTAGCTGTCACATCAGACTCCGTTCTATATATATATATAACGGCCAATAATACAGATGGCAACATTGTATTCATAAGCTGATTGTTAAAGATGTTTGTCGACTATCCAGTAGTAAGAATTGCAGCATTCTATCTGTGTATTAACTGCAAATATCTGTCACTTGCTCTGAAAAAAACGTGCTCTTGGCACAGTAATGATTTAAAGAAAATATTAATACCAATATGCATAAAAATTATGTACATAAAAAATAGATTAGAATAAACATGTATTATACATTTAAATTAAAATAATAATAATAATAATAATAATAATAATAAATGATAAATAATAAATAATAAATGTGGAAAATAAAAAATAAAAATAAAATATAAAGATAATAACTATAAATATAAATATAAAAATTACCTATATGTATACCATAATTTTATAATTTTATAATTACTGAACACAATAATAACCTATATGTATACCATAATTTTATAATTTTATAATTACTGAACACAATAATAACCCTAAAGACTTCTATTTAAATAGAAAAATCCATATATATAATATGTATAGAAAAAAAACAAATATAAGATTCTTCAACAGATATATTGGAATATCAAATAGCTGCTTGTATATAGCAAATTATAACTCTATCAGAATAAACTATACCATGCCTATAATTCATTACTTCCCAATTTATCTACTATAGAAAAGGGAGAATGGAGGAAGGATATGTGGACCCATGGTACGGCCCCTGTAAACCACATAGCAACCCCAAAAACAAAAAAGCAGGTACAATACATGAGGTGTTGATGCTATACGAATTATTGCCTAACCTATTTAGAACCTATTCTCAGTACACACATACACCAGTAAACCATATGTGTGTACATGCGTATATCTGTATGTGAACCTAAACTAACAAGTATATATATATTTTTTTATTTTTTATTCAGTAATAAATAAATACCTATATGACCATAGGGCCGATACCACCCAACACAGATAGACATTAACCTATATTATTGAGTTCCACTGTGTTATTAAAACCTTGTGGAAAAAGAGTTTTGAGTCGAAAAATCCAGTAGGCCTCTCGTTTACATAAAACATTAAATCTATTCCCACCTCTCTTGGTTGGTTTCACATGATCTATCGCTTTAACCAAAATATTCTTAAGCTCTTCACCTTGACACATAGTGACATGTTTGGAGAGTGGATGTGTTCTAATTTTCTTGACAAAATTTCTTCTATGTTCCATGAACCTAGTGTGTAGAGATCTGGTTGTACGACCTACATACTGGAGGCCGCAACCACATTCCACAACATAGATTACATAGGTGGACTTGCAATTTAAGAAATCTTTAATACAGAATGTTTCTTCCGAAACATATGACATAAAATGAGTGGTTTTCCTCCCAGTATGTTTACATGTGGTGCAACCAGTACCACCACATCTATGGAAACCTGGAGGTTTTGGAGGAAGCCAATTAAGAGTATTTGTGGAGTCATTAACACTCCTACTAAAATGGCTTGGAGCTAATCTATTTTTAAGATTTTCTGATTTTTTGAAAATTACTGCTTTACTTGGTGTTATGTATGGACCTATATGTGCATCCAGCTGTAGTAATGGAAGATTTCTATTTATAATTTTCTTAATATCTCTAGCATAAGAGTTACAAGTGGTCACAAAAGTCATGGTCCTTTCTTTTGATCCCTCCCTCACTATTTTTCTCTGTATAGTGCTAGCTATATCTAGCTCACTAACATCTTTAAGAGCTTTGTCAAGTAAATTCATAGGGTATCCCTGCTCAGAGAAAGATGTATAGAGAACCATAGCTTGTTTCTCAAATTCCTCAGGTTTAGAGCAGTTCCTTTTGATACGAAGGAACTGCCCTTTAGGAATATTATCTTTCCAAATTTTTAAATGGTTACTCTTGTAGTTCAAATACCTGCTCTGGTCAACCTCTTTGATATATGTTTTAGTCGCAACGTCACCCTCTGTCCCAATGTATAGTGTGATATCTAGATAATTAATAGAAGTGGAACTAGTAGTGCTAGTGAACTTCAACCCAAATGAATTGTGATTTAAATCATCCAAAAATAATTCAAGTGAACCTAAATCCCCATCCCAAACAAAAAACAAATCGTCTATATATCTGCCATAGAGAACCAGGCTCGCCCCGAGCTGCCGACCCCACACATGTTGCTCTTCGAACCGACCCATGTATAGGTTGGCAAAACTCGGGGCAAACCTGGTTCCCATGGCAGTCCCCAGTAGTTGTAAATAAAATCGTGAATCGAAAGTGAAATAATTGTGTTTAAGAATAAATTTAATACACAGAAGAACAAAATTACAGAGTGCCTCTGAAATGTTAGAATCATTCTTAAGATAATATTCAACTGCCTCTATTCCATCCTTATGTGGAATATTTGAATAGAGGGATTCAACATCACAGGTAGCAAAAATATAACTACTTTTCCATTTAATATCCTTAACAAGATGTAAAAAGTGTGATGTGTCTTTAATAAATGACCGTAGTGATTGAACATGTGATTGTAAAAATGTGTCAACAAAATAAGACAAATTATTTGTAAGTGAACCAGCACCCGAAATTATAGGTCTACCAGGTGGGGAATATATTGTCTTGTGAATCTTTGGAAGAAAGTAAAATGTGGGTATAAGGGGATGTGTAGTGAACAAAAATTTGAAAATATCTTTATTAATCACCCCATCACCAAGTGCATTATCCAACAAGTTCCTCAACTTCTTCTGAAAAGTTGTAGTGGGGTCCCCATCCAACACCACATACTGTGAGACATTTAACAATTGCCTATATGCTTCTTGTATATAGTCTGCTGTGTTCATTATGACGACCCCACCACCCTTATCTGCTGGTTAAAAAATATATATATATATATATATATATATATACTTGTTAGTTTAGGTTCACATATAGATATACGCATGTACATACATATGGTTTACTGGTGTGTGTGTGTACTGAGAATAGGTTCTAAATAGGTTAGGCAATAATTCGTATAGCATCAACACCTCATGTATTGTACCTGCTTTTTTGTTTTTTTGTTTTTGGGGTTGCTATGTGGTTTACAGGGGCCGTACCATGGGTCCACATATCCTTCCTCCATTCTCCCTTTTCTATAGTAGATAAATTGGGAAGTAATGAATTATAGGCATGGTATAGTTTATTCTGATAGAGTTATAATTTGCTATATACAAGCAGCTATTTGATATTCCAATATATCTGTTGAAGAATCTTATATTTGTTTTCTTTCTATACATATTATATATATGGATTTTTCTATTTAAATAGAAGTCTTTAGGGTTATTATTGTGTTCAGTAATTATAAAATTATGGTATACATATAGGTTATTATTGTGTTCAGTAATTATAAAATTATGGTATACATATAGGTAATTTTTATATTTATAGTTATTATCTTTATTTTTTATATTTTATTTTTATTTTTTATTTTTTATTTTCCACATTTATTATTTATCATTTATTATTATTATTATTATTATTATTATTTTAATTTAAATGTATAATACATGTTTATTCTAATCTATTTTTTATGTACATAATTTTTATGCATATTGGTATTAATATTTTCTTTAAATCATTACTGTGCCAAGAGCACGTTTTTTTCAGAGCAAGTGACAGATATTTGCAGTTAATACACAGATAGAATGCTGCAATTCTTACTACTGGATAGTCGACAAACATCTTTAACAATCAGCTTATGAATACAATGTTGCCATCTGTATTATTGGCCGTTATATATATATATAGAACGGAGTCTGATGTGACAGCTAAATACGCAAGTACAATTGAAGTGAGGAGAACAGTTTCACTATCAACTGAAGAAACACTATTATGAGAGTGCGCATGCGCTACAATAAGTTTGAAGATAACACCTGTGATCCGCTTAATTGAAGATGCTATTTATAGCGACTACCGGGTCTTGGTGTTACACTGTCTGAGGAAACCGCTGATGGGCGTATAGGCGGAGAAACGCGTTACACGAGTGCCCGCTGTGGAGAGGCATTGAATACATGGGCTGTTGTTTCCCTGATCATGGGTCCCTGCGGATTTAACCACTATACTGGTAAAATACTTCTGCCGGCTTGCTGACCATGCAGCACTTGGTCTGAATAAAAAGGGATACATTCAGGGCAGAGAAACTGAGCGGGACTTTTTAAAAACACACATGCATGTGATTAACTTTCTCCCGTCTGACAACCCATGCTACATATCCACAGCATCTAACTACTAAAATTCAATTTGGATCCGTCCATAGCTCTTACTGGGATTGCTATACACTTATGAGCTACGATCTATATACATCTTGCTTCAGAGAAATTTTCTCTTTTGGGAAATTTTTTTAGCAGGAACTGTTTCAGATACAAATAAACACAGTTTTTTGAAGGATATGTATCTTTCTTGCTAAGTGATCCTAGTATCCTAATCGATTCAACACTGCTACATCTGCATGTATCAAACAGCAATTGCTCTGTGATTTAATACATTTTAATATATTTGTGTAATTCCATGTGCAGCACCACACGAGGAGTTGTGCATGTTGTTTTATCATTATTGTGTATGCATACACTGTGTATTTATTATATTTTCATACTAATTTCTATTTTTTATTTTTATTTTTATATTTTTATTTTGATTTTTATGTATTGTTTTTTTCAATATTCTGCATCTGTTGTATTTTAGACGTTCTGAACATTATTATGTTTTTTCATATGTGTTCATATCCCTTGGAGGTTACTCCTATTGCCCCTTATTAAATGCTTTTTCAATCGTACCCTGATTAGCGCCCACTATTTCTTTTTACATTGGTTACTTTTTTGGGGGATTTTCCAGTTTTCCCCACTACAGAGGGCTGGCTTTTCATTTGGTTTATCTGCATGTAGAGATCAATACGATCTAAATAGCAGGTATTAGCGCTTGCAGTTTTGTCTTTTATTGTCTATTTTCACTGGTCGCAGGCAGCTTTACCCTTTAGATCATGTCTTCTTTAAAGTGTGTTACAGAAAGAATGGGCAGAAGGGAAGCTTATTTGAAGGGTTTAGACCCCAAGGTAATGGTAGAGAGAGATGAGGGAGGTGCAGATATGCAGAAACTGTTTAACAAATTAGAAAATCTCTGCCTAAATGAGACTAGACATTGGTGGGATCAGATTACTCTGCAGAAATATCTGGATGCTGACCTCATCCCGAGAGGTTTAAGAATATTAAAAACGTCTACTTTTAAAGATGATGAAAAATTCACAGATGAATGGAACACAATTTTAGATAACTGTTCTAAGAATCTTATGAAGCTTCTGATAAGACACAGAGAAACCAAAGTAAATGATACACAAAAGGAAATAGAAAGAATAACTGAACTTCTTAAAAATTTCACAGATGAAAAAGGTTTTTCTGAGCGAGACTTTAAAGTCAATAAAAATATAGAAGCTTTTGAACAATCCCTGATTCAACAAAAAGAAAACAAAATGAGTCGGGATAGAACTGACTATGAGCGGGGACAAATTAGAAGCTTCAACAGAATAAGGAGGGAGGATTCGATTTCCTCACCTAGAGATAGCTCTCGGGAACAAAATAGAGGTATAGGTGGTGGCCCCAGCTATAGGAAATATCAGCCTAGGTTTGATTATCATAAAAGGGGCAGGTTGGTGAAGAATGTCGCTTGCAATTTCCCGAATAGGAAAAATAGCTGGAGAGCGCAAGATAGGTCCCTAGATAGGTATGCACATGCTAATAGATTTGAACCTATAAGTCATTATGAGAAATCACCAAGTATATTTAATATACCAGATAGGAGAAGTGAGTTGAGACCATTGGCCAAACAGAGGACATATAGTCCAATAGACAATACATCTTTTATGGGGGAAGGTCACAGGTTTCGAGACCACCCCAGGGGGTATCCATCACACAATTGGGCCCTAAAAAGAGGAAGTGAAAAGGAAGGAGAGGAACTAGAGGAGGGAGATCAAAACCTAAGCAAAAACAAAAATATACGTATAAACTAGGTGAAAAAGGAGTATATAATCTATCATCAAAAATACTTAATGAGGCAGATTTAAAACTTTTGAGCAAGGGGATGAATTTTGCCCCGCCTCAAAACCTAACATGTTCAACCTCTTTGTCGACCTTAATCGATATGTTCGCACCCTGAGTAGAAAAAGATATTTTGCCATTAAAGGTATGAAAAAACAAAATTTAGTAGGTTCCCCTATTGTTTTGGATAAAGACGATGGGGAGGCATTGGACATTTTGGAATCACTGGACACCGAATCCAGTTCCCTGGGTGGGAGTCCAGAATTGTCAAAAGTGTTTGATGTCAATGGTGGACACTTAAAGAACTTTAGGCAGAAGTCAGATTTCTATCCTTTACAATATAGAGGTCCATATATTGAAAGCTTCTATCAATCAACCTTGGAGGAGTTTAGAACTCTCTGTGAAAAAGCGGATAAAGAACAATTGAGGGACAATTTGTCCAGGGATGAAAGACGAGCGATGAAGGTCCTTAGGGAGGATCCCAATGTTACCATAAAACTGGCGGATAAGGGTGGTGGGGTCGTCATAATGAACACAGCAGACTATATACAAGAAGCATATAGGCAATTGTTAAATGTCTCACAGTATGTGGTGTTGGATGGGGACCCCACTACAACTTTTCAGAAGAAGTTGAGGAACTTGTTGGATAATGCACTTGGTGATGGGGTGATTAATAAAGATATTTTCAAATTTTTGTTCACTACACATCCCCTTATACCCACATTTTACTTTCTTCCAAAGATTCACAAGACAATATATTCCCCACCTGGTAGACCTATAATTTCGGGTGCTGGTTCACTTACAAATAATTTGTCTTATTTTGTTGACACATTTTTACAATCACATGTTCAATCACTACGGTCATTTATTAAAGACACATCACACTTTTTACATCTTGTTAAGGATATTAAATGGAAAAGTAGTTATATTTTTGCTACCTGTGATGTTGAATCCCTCTATTCGAATATTCCACATGAGGATGGAATAGAGGCAGTTGAATATTATCTTAAGAATGATTCTAACATTTCAGAGGCACTCTGTAATTTTGTTCTTCGGTGTATTAAATTTATTCTTAAACACAATTATTTCACTTTCGATTCACGATTTTATTTACAACTACTGGGGACTGCCATGGGAACCAGGTTTGCCCCGAGTTTTGCCAACGTATACATGGGTCGGTTCGAAGAACAACATGTGTGGGGTCGGCAGCTCGGGGCGAGCCTGGTTCTCTATGGCAGATATATAGACGATTTGTTTTTTGTTTGGGATGGGGATTTAGGTTCACTTGAATTATTTTTGGATGATTTAAATCACAATTCATTTGGGTTGAAGTTCACTAGCACTACTAGTTCCACTTCTATTAATTATCTAGATATCACACTATACATTGGGACAGAGGGTGATGTTGCAACTAAAACATATATCAAAGAGGTTGACCAGAGCAGGTATTTGAACTACAAGAGTAACCATTTAAAAATTTGGAAAGATAATATTCCTAAAGGGCAGTTCCTTCGTATCAAAAGGAACTGATCTAAACCTGAGGAATTTGAGAAACAAGCTATGGTTCTCTATACATCTTTCTCTGAGCAGGGATACCCTATGAATTTACTTGACAAAGCTCTTAAAGATGTTAGTGAGCTAGATATAGCTAGCACTATACAGAGAAAAATAGTGAGGGAGGGGTCAAAAGAAAGGACCATGACTTTTGTGACCACTTGTAACTCTTATGCTAGAGAGATTAAGAAAATTATAAATATAAATCTTCCATTACTACAGCTGGATGCACATATAGGTCCATACATAACACCAAGTAAAGCAGTAATTTTCAAAAAATCAGAAAATCTTAAAAATAGATTAGCTCCAAGCCATTTTAGTAGGAGTGTTAATGACTCCACAAATACTCTTAATTGGCTTCCTCCAAAACCTCCAGGTTTCCATAGATGTGGTGGTACTGGTTACACCACATGTAAACATACTGGGAGGAAAACCACTCATTTTGTCATATGTTTCGGAAGAAACATTCTGTATTAAAGATTTCTTAAATTGCAAGTCCACCTATGTAATCTATGTTGTGGAATGTGGTTGCGGCCTCCAGTATGTAGGTCGTACAACCTGATCTCTACACACTAGGTTCATGGAACATAGAAGAAATTTTGTCAAGAAAATTAGAACACATCCACTCTCCAAACATGTCACTATGTGTCAAGGTGAAGAGCTTAAGAATATTTTGGTTAAAGCGATAGATCATGTGAAACCAACCAAGAGAGGTGGGAATAGATTTAATGTTTTATGTAAACGAGAGGCCTACTGGATTTTTTGACTCAAAACTCTTTTTCCACAAGGTCTTAATGACACAGTGGAACTCAATAATATAGGTTAATGTCTATCTGTGTTGGGTGGTATCGGCCCTATGGTCATATAGGTATTTATTTATTACTGAATAAAAAATAAAAAATATATATATATACTTGTTAGTTTAGGTTCACATACAGATATACGCATGTACACACATATGGTTTACTGGTGTATGTGTGTACTGAGAATAGGTTCTAAATAGGTTAGGCAATAATTCGTATAGCATCAACACCTCATGTATTGTACCTGCTTTTTTGTTTTTTTGTTTTTGGGGTTGCTATGTGGTTTACAGGGGCCGTACCATGGGTCCACATATCCTTCCTCCATTCTCCCTTTTCTATAGTAGATAAATTGGGAAGTAATGAATTATAGGCATGGTATAGTTTATTCTGATAGAGTTATAATTTGCTATATACAAGCAGCTATTTGATATTCCAATATATCTGTTGAAGAATCTTATGTTTGTTTTTTTTCTATACATATTATATATATGGATTTTTCTATTTAAATAGAAGTCTTTAGGGTTATTATTGTGTTCAGTAATTATAAAATTATACAATTATGGTATACATATAGGTTATTATAGTGTTCAGTAATTATAAAATTATAAAATTATGGTATACATATAGGTAATTTTTATATTTATATTTATAGTTATTATCTTTATTTTTTATATTTTATTTTTATTTTTTATTTTCCACATTTATTATTTATTATTTATCATTTATTATTATTATTATTATTATTATTATTATTTTAATTTAAATGTATAATACATGTTTATTCTAATCTATTTTTTATGTACATAATTTTTATGCATATTGGTATTAATATTTTCTTTAAATCATTACTGTGCCAAGAGCACGTTTTTTTCAGAGCAAGTGACAGATATTTGCAGTTAATACACAGATAGAATGCTGCAATTCTTACTACTGGATAGTCGACAAACATCTTTAACAATCAGCTTATGAATACAATGTTGCCATCTGTATTATTGGACATTATATATATATATAGAACGGAGTCTGATGTGACAGCTAAATACGCAAGTACAATTGAAGTGAGGAGAACAGTTTCACTATCAACTGAAGAAACACTATTATGAGAGTGCGCATGCGCTACAATAAGTTTGAAGATAACACCTGTGATCCGCTTAATTGAAGATGCTATTTATAGCGACTACCGGGTCTTGGTGTTACACTGTCTGAGGAAACCGCTGATGGGCGTATAGGCAGAGAAACGCGTTACACGAGTGCCCGCTGTGGAGAGGCATTGAATACATGGGCTGTTGTTTCCCTGATCATGGGTCCCTGCGGATTTAACCACTATACTGGTAAAATATTTCTGCCGGCTTGCTGACCATGCAGCACTTGGTCTGAATAAAAAGGGATACATTGAGGGCAGAGAAACTGAGCGGGACTTTTTAAAAACACACATGCATGTGATTAACTTTCTCCCGTCTGACAACCCATGCTACATATCCACAGCATCTAACTACTAAAATTCAATTTGGATCCGTCCATAGCTCTTACTGGGATTGCTATACACTTATGAGCTACGATCTAAATACATCTTGCTTCAGAGAAATTTTCTCTTTTGGGAAATTTTTTTAGCAGGAACTGTTTCAGATACATATCCTTCAAAAAACTGTGTATATTTGTATCTTTCTTGCTAAGTGATCCTAGTATCCTAATCGATTCAACACTGCTACATCTGCATGTATCAAACAGCAATTGCTCTGTGATTTAATACATTTTAATATATTTGTGTAATTCCATGTGCAGCACCACACGAGGAGTTGTGCATGTTGTTTTATCATTATTGTGTATGCATACACTGTGTATTTATTATATTATTTCATATTAATTTCTATTTTTTATTTTTACATTTATTTTTATTTTTATTTTTATGTATTGTTTTTTTCAATATTCTGCATCTGTTGTATTTTAGACATTCTGAACATTATTATGTTTTTTCATATGTGTTCATATCCCTTGGAGGTTACTCCTATTGCCCCTTATTAAATGCTTTTTCAATCGTACCCTGATTAGCGCCCACTATTTCTTTTTACAATAATTTTAGGGAACTTCTCATAATAGGTGAATTGTGCAGTTTCCTTTTTCTTTGATAAAGTCCTGGAGCACTGTATTGTAGCAAGACGCAGACACAATTTGATAAAAACACCTGCGATGTTTCAATCCACTGGCAACAGCCACATTATTTCAAATCTTTCGTTCTGCAGCTAGCTGTCAGTAAACACTGGTACAGGTGAATATATTATGGTATAGTTTAGTGCACCTTAGAGTGCAAACTGGCAGCTTAGCATATATCATGTTAAAGATATGCCTGCTAATGGCAGTGTTCAGTGTGCCCTCCCTAAACGGCTATGATCCACTGCACTGTGGAACAGACCGTCAACAGACCATCAATGACAGTGACCTCCGGAGGTCTGTAGTGCTTTGGATAATCAATCCAAGGAAATTCCACTGCTAGTGGATGGTGTAAGCCGTAGAAACACCGCGCTGATGCTGTCCGAAAGGCTGTTGCCCGCTCTGATGGAAGAGAGCTATTATCAGGTAACATCCTCAGTGTTGAACAACCAAAGGGGGGTGGAGTTTGACACGTTTCTCAGCCACGAACAAGGCGCTGTTTCCTCAGAAAGATTTGAAATAATGTGGCTGTTGCCAGTGGATTGAAACATTGCAGGTGTTTTATCAAATTGTGTCTGCATCTTGTTACAATACAGTGCTGCAGGACTTTATCAAAGAAAAAGGAAACTGCACAATTCACCTATTATGAGAAGTTCCCTAAAATTAACCTATTGTGTGCACACAGAATATTTTACTTCAACAAGGGATTTTTACCACTCTAGGAACTGGAAGATTTCCTCATAAATAGATCTAGGAATTGTGGCAGATTTTCTCTTATTCATTGGTTCTAAATTTTTTATTTTATTGGGAGTTAGAAAGAATTTACCATGTATGTAGGCAATTGCATATATTATTATATACAGTTTTTATTGAATTGATTTTCTGTACTTTATCATTGTGCTAGGTATTCATGATACCGTTATTCATTGGGATCAGCTGAAACTTTTTATGTTCTATCAATTTTAATTTTACTAGTAGAAAAGTCAATTTATTACAATGAAAATAAAAATAATAATAGACATACATATAAAAATAAAACCAAATAAATGTCAATATATTCAATTAAAAAATTAACATAACATTAATGAATAACATCCGGTAAAACCTCCATTCAATATATATCCAACCTTAAGGGATTGTTAGAGAATAGCAATTCACATATATCCCTTTTTAGAACCTCCACTTGGGAAAAAAAGCAGTTTACAGCTGCAGTCTTAAAAGTGCAGGAATGCTGTTATATGGTTGATATGTCAATCAGCTTGAAATTAGTAATAAACCAAGCAAATGTTCATGCATGAAGCAAAAAGCGGTGGTTAGTTTGCTGAAATAAGCCGCTGGTTGCACATAAAGGTGTAGAAACGCATAAAGGACTGTGCCCCCCTTTTTTTTAACCAGCTGGTATACACCATTATTTTATCTCCCGGGAGAATTGTAAGTACAACATTTTTAAAAATGTACTGAAGCAGAAAAACGTCAGTTTCATTGCACAAAGACTGCACTAAACTGAATAGAGGCTTCTGAATGAGTATGGAGAACAAATAAGCACTCCCATTTATATGCATGTATGCGATCTTGGATTATTGCTACTACTAACATACCTCTCCGCAAATAACCCTAAAAAAGCCTGCTCACTATCTCAGCAAACTAACCATCGCTTTTTGCTGGGAATTTTTGCATTTAGTTCACATTCAGAAAGGAACACCCTGATTGACCGCACTCCTCTTAGAAGGAAAAGCACCTCTCGCAGGACACAGGTTATGGGAACCTCCAGAGATTGCAGAGTGCCAGATTACGTCTTTGAAATCTGAGGAACTAGCATGTTTGTGAGATATGCATGTAACTCTGTATTTACTGTTCCAACCTAACACAATGCACACTACTCATGACGCATGTCTACTATTATCTTAACATTTAGTATTGTCCTAATATTTGAGTCTCAACTGCCTACACAATGATAAGTGATGAGTGATAAGAAAGATTCCATTATTAACTTAACACTAACAAAATCCATAAAGGAAGTCACTTCAAATTTCCAACAGTGTATGTGTGCACAAGGTGTTCATTATGTTGTTATCAATGCTATGGAGTCTATTTACTAAGCAGTGTTAGGAGACAGAGTGAAAAGTGATAAGAAAGTGATAAGGTGCCAGCCAATCAGCTCCCAACTGTCACTTTTCAAACACAGCCTGTGAAATGACAGTTGGGAGCTGATTGGCTGGCACCTTATCACTTTCTTATCACTTTTCACTCTGTCTCCTAACACTGCTTAGTAAATAGACCCCTATATCTTGCTCTCACACCTCACTTATTTGTGTTTCCTGTGTGTGTTTATTTCTGTAGCCACCAAATTTTGTAGTTACGCCTCTGATTTTTAGCCTAAGACTTTTGAAGGTGCAAAAACTTTTTAAATATTTTATGGAAGATTATATTCAGATTTAGAAATACTTCTTCTGTAAATATTAGCAAATCGCTATTACCTACAGTATATGTATAACCTACACTTTCTTATAGCATAGCAGCAATCAATGATTCTACCAATACTGTACTAAAAATTTTTTCCTTACAATACTGTTTTTCGTAAGCGATTTCCTTCACGAAATGCCATAAAATAATGTAGGAACATGTGTAACCTTACCTGATTATAATAAAGGCTAATAATAAGTCCCCAATTTCCTGTGCCAACTGGCCTCTTAACTCAAGGCCTGATTCAGAGTAGTATGTAAACCCGCTGGTTAGCTACAACTCTGATTGTTGGAGACCTGCACATGCACAGGATCTGTATTGCACATGTGCAAGTCTCCGTCTGGGCCTACGGTCGCAGTATCCCCAAGCTGCAGCATGTTGGCGCTGTTTTCTGGCTGAGGCAGGTGTCTGCATCTTCTGAAGCAGATGTACTGGTCTCGCTAGGGGACAGGAAGTGGCCATCCTGAGTAGGCTCATAGGCTAACTCAGATAGCTTTATATATATACTGGTTGTCCAGTGTTTTGCACGTAAGTGCTAAATTAAAGATATAAATATATGAATTGTTTTGCAAAAATGTTCAGTTTGGTAAATACACATCTTTATAATACAAAACAATCAATAGATAGAATTATTATCAGTATTGAAGCTCCCACAACCTCTACAATCATGGCTACTGCTCTACAATTCAATATTTTAGATTTTTTACTTCTGATTCAACAGTAATTATCGAGCACATGACTAGGTATTTTATATATATACATATATATATATATATATATATATATATATACATACATGTGTGTGTGTGTGTATGTGTGTATATATATATATATATATATATGTATATATGTATAGATCCATAGGGCCAGGGAAAAACAGTCCATGCATGACATTTCTGCATTTATCAATATTGTATTCAACTCATGAACAGCAAAAAGGACTACATTTCTGGGTCAAACTCAGGACTTTTATCCCCTGAACCAACACCTTACCTTTATCCCCTTGGGATGCTAATTGAATGCTGTTCCCGGAGTTTGGAGATACGCTCCCACCCTGCAGGACGTTGCTGTTTCCTAGGCAACCCTGACGCTATTTCCTCCTCCAGGAAGCAGCTGTTTAACATAAACACAAGCTATATACAGTATATAGATATATATCTATCTGCATATTTCTTTAATAAAATATAACAAGTGTCTGTATGCTAGCAAACATGCCGACGCATTTTTCCTTCAATAGCTGTGTCATGCATATTTATGTCCTTATATAACCTGGTTTTGCTCTTTAAATTATTGCAAATTAAAAATATGGGCAGACTCCCCAGAATTGTGCTGTACCTGCATCTCGCAGGCTATTACATATGGCCCGTTGAGTTTACAATAGAAATGAGCACTGTCTATGTTTGTTGTCTTGCTTTAGCTAGCTTCTCCTTAATATGTAGCAGATCATACCTATATTTAGTTTCTCCCCTCCGGACTGGCTGCTGATGAGGGTGGGAGTGGGTGCTTCTCATTATTAGACCCTGCCAAGAGCCATAATCACAGAAATCGTGGGTGTAGGATGAGGGGACAGGGACAAAATCATGGGATCCTCATAGATTCGTCATATTGGTCCCCTTCATCATAGCTGCACAATGCCAGAGGACCGCCTACTCACAAGCACCAGAATAGCTACTAGAGCGTGCTGGAACTAAAAATGTGGGAGAAAAAAGGGAGATGACTGACCCTAAATTTGTTCACACAAATTCTACAAATCCTTAAAATATGGGAATTTCAACATGTATTAAAATATAACTTTTATTTAACTTTTAATTAAAATATACAGATTACCATACATCAATAGAGCAGAATATTAAAAAGTAGATAGTGATGTAAGTTAGAAAATAGTAATTTAAAAATGCGTTAAATAAAGTGTCTACCTGAACTACATTTATGAATTATTCCTCCTATAGATGATTACAACTATAATATGATATATTATACAGGTACACTGATCATATATTAGGGCCTGATTCAGAGATTTTTGCAGAGCTGATATTTACGCAGATCAAGAGTTTGTTTTCTATTAGGTATGTGTGAAAGCCGCACTATGCACACTGTACTTAGGCTTGTACAAAGGAACCACTTACAAAGTGTGTGATAGCTTTTGGAGGTGGTAATGGGGTGGGGGGCAGGGGCGCCAAGAAGGGGGGTAGCGGGTACTATTTACCCGAGCCTGGGAATGCTGGAGGGGCCCGGTGGGGGCCCGGACCCGGCGCCCACCGCACCTCTTACATCACAGCAGCCCAGCACACGCTGCTGTGTGCTGGGCCGCACTGGGAGACTGCTCGCGGCTGCTAAGCAGTAGCCACAGCAGATCTCCTATGCCTGTTGGGGGAGCGATCACACTCATCGGGCCCCGCACTGGCTATGCACAAGGCTGAGGTGCTCACAGCACCCCACTCCCCAGCGCGAAAAATGTCTTCTTCTCTCCTAAGGGGGTGTGGCCACGCCTCCAGCAATTAGGCCACGCACCTTTACCTGGGCGCGGCTATCGGCGTGCCTGGTGGGAGGGCAGGAATGTTAGGACCATTTAAACTCCATTTCATAGACGTGCATAAATTAGCCATTTTGATCTCCTACACAGCATGAGATCTCTCTGCATGTCAGGAGAACTGTAGTGTTTGATATGATTTACATGCTGAGTGACTGGGCGATATGCTTTGATAGTACAGATGTTTACGCTGTTGCACATCATCGGACAGATATAAGAAGGCAGCAGCGGGCGTCCCTATGCTTGGCTATACTTTGGAGGGCATTAGCATACAGTAGTTTTAAAAAACTTTGATCCATGAGAGAATGCAGTTATGATTACATTAGCATAAATCTCGGAATCAAGCTCTTAATACAACAGATCATGTGAAAAAGTAAAAATAGTCAGTGTTTAAATTATTATATGAGCATTTTAATGGTTTCAGTGGTTTTGAGAATGTTCACAATATTATTTTATGTAGTTAGTCATATGGTGCATACACATGGTGAGATTTTTCTTCAGATCTGAACGATAACGATTTAAAAAATTGTTCAATCGTTCATATCTGAAAGAAAAATCTGACGTGTGCAACAATGAACGATGCGCGTTCCCATTTGTCAGATAACAATATCTGACATCTGATGTGTTTGCAGTCAGTTTTGTATGATTTCCATTCATTTTAATACAGGCTGAAATCGTTCAATCATTCAATCGTTTGCAAATCGTTTGCAGATCGTTCAATCATCCAATCGCCCAATCATTCAGTCGTTCAATCGTTCATCTGACAAATCTGACCGTGTGTATGTACCAATACATACCATGCTTTATTCTTTGTAACAAAGTTGCAGGAAGTGTGCTATGCAGGTTATTCTCTTCAGAGAATTATACAGTTGCGTAAATGTATTATTCATTAGGTTTCTGTATCTAATGTTATTTATTGAGTTTCTGACTGATTCCCAGGGTGACAGGTCCCCTATGCAAAGAACACTTCAAATAAAAACAAATGTTGGCAGAATCGATTTCATCGTCGGTAAAGCCGCAGGCAACAGCTAGTTAAAAGATAAAAATACAGAGGATGAGCTGGGAATAGCAGTCACTTATCAACACTTAGTGGTCTATTCAATTAGGTGCGAGTTAGGTCCCATGAACTGTTCTCACTGTGAACTTGCACTGGAAATTACATTTAACAGTAGACATATAGTTCCACTCAGGCGCTGTTGATGTTAAGTGAATAATAATATAGCATATATGAAATAGTCTCTTAACCTATTTAAATCCCAATGGACAAATATTTTTTTCAAACTCCACTTATTAAATGGGAAAAAGTAATGGTGCATACTCACTACACGATATGCTCCCTGAGCGATATCGTGTAGAGTGTCCCCGGCAGGCTGTGCTCAATGTCGTTCATGACATTGAGCACAGCCGCTGAACGATATCATTAACAATATCGTTCAGCGCCGGGTTCTCTCCCCCATTCCCCAACATGCAGCAACCTGACGAGATCGTCAGGTTGGCCTGCATGTCAGCCCGATGAACGATGATGACGAACGACCCGCGGGAACGCGCGTCGTCATTATCGTTCATCGTTTTGGGGTTAAAAATGGACGATAAAGTGGACGACTGAACAATAACGATATCGTTATCGTTCAGTCGTCCACTTTATCGCCCAGTGTGTACGCACCTTAAGGATCCTCTTCAGTTCCTACTGTCTGCTGTTTGTTGTGCAAATGTAGAACAATTTTTTGTATATTTATTCTGGAAATTACATTTGCAATTCAATTCCAAACTCACATTTACTTTTCAGAGGAAATTCACATTTTTAGTTTGCACCCTCTAACAATCGGACATGTGTGATAACCATCGGGTTAGCGTACATCTCTGAATCAGGCCCATAGTGCAGAACGCAGTACGCCCCTCCCAATGAAAAATGATGCATTTTAAGTATTTTTTTAAATAACATAAATTTATGTGGCACAGGTTTTTGGAGATGTAAATGATGTGGGACAGATATGTGGAGATGTAAATGATGTGGGACAGATGTGTGGAGATGTACATGATGTGGGACAGATATGTGGAGATGTAAATGATGTGGGACAGATATGTGGAGATATAAATGATGAGAGACAGGTATGTGGAGGTATAAATGATGTAGAACAGGTATGTGGAGGTGCAGGTGCATCTTAAGAGAAGAGGAGGCTCCTCTCTCCCCGGCGGCCGGCCACCGCAGAAGCAGTAGACTCTGGGCATTAGAGTGTGCCCGGAGTCTACCGAATATACGCAGAACGCCAGAAAAATGGCCGCAGCGGCCATTTTCCAGTGTTCTGTGCAGCACTGACACCTGAAGCAGGACAATGACAGGTGAGTTTTAAATTATATGGGTGCAAGGTGTGTGGTGCTGGGCTGCCCTGGACCTGGAGGCCCATGTGCTTATGTGCCCTGCACACTGTCGAAGACGGATGACCTAAATTGTAACAATAATATCGTCACAATGCCATTTTGCGAATGGTAGCAATGCCATTTTGCAAATCCCACATAGTATACGTGTGCGGCGCTATATTATGATTATTAGCATTGTGCGTCTGCCACTGCCCCAGGTTAAAAGTCCTCATTATACAAATATGTACATTTATTAATACACATAATATAAACAAACCCGCAAAGCATGTACCATGGTGTACCACACAACACGTAGATGCAAAATGCATACGAGCGTCTTTTCTTAATATCCCCACACCGACACATTGCACACAGAAAGTTTCCCTAGCATTAAGGTTAATATTAGAGGTTTTATTCAGTATCAATTATGTTGTGAAATTCAAGTATTTAATATCTAGGGTTTAGTACATGATAAGCAGACCGTGTTTGGTGCTATTCTAAACCACTGTTTATTTGCAGATCTCCGGTTCCACCGGCAAGGAGATCGCAACATGTGTCTACAATTTATTAATTATTTAGGTATTGAAATGTACTCTGTAATGTAATGTTTATTAGCCAGTTTAGACTTGTTCTTTGATGGGAAGACACACACAAAGAGCCATTGGAGGGCTGAACCATTACTGTACAAATTGACCTATGAACTACATCGTAACAGAAGAACCAAGAAGAACCAATGGGATTATGCCAACTCGTTTCCATTGTTTTGCCACTCTATGTAAGGGTATATATTCGGACGCTCTATTTCCAGTAGTCAGTCATCTTATTCTTTCTTTTGACGGAGGCTTCACCTTTGATGCTGTTAAATCTGGATCCAGAGTGCCTGCGTATTTATCGACTGTACCTTGCAATTGTATAACCTTTGTGCCAATTGTATTATATATCAAGGCATGTAACTATATGCTTTTATGTGAATAATACCTTTTTGTGCTTTGGAACCACAATCAAAGTCTGGAAAGCAATTATTTCTTGTGCGACTTACAACGCTAAATAGTGACATTTGGGTATAAAGATCATTAGGTATTCATAGTTGGGGGCTCGTAGAGTGAGGACACGTTACCACAATTTACATGATAACACACGGTTATCGATCTCTCACCAAAGGGTGGACGGCGCCATACGCAGGAAAGGACGCACTATGTCCAAAAACCTGCTACCACTTGATGCTGAGAGACCGATATCCATTATTGTGTGAGTTCAAGGAGTTCTGACTAGAATCCAGGAACAAGGAAGGAAAAGTTTGTTTTCTTTCACTGATAAAAGTTTGTGTTAAGGGGGTAAGTCGCACAATAGAGAAAGCATATTTCCTGTATTGCTGCCATGTGTTCAAATGGTCATTGTATTCATAGCTTGATTGCTTGTTAAACCTCTGAATTGCACTGCTATATTTAAGGAAAAGGTTTTAATTTTTTTTCTGCGCAGAAAAGGTGTGTCAAATTGAAATGTGTGATTGTAAAGCAGAGGCTACTGTCTGGTTAAGCCTAAGTGTAAAGTAGAGGCTACTGTCTGATTAAGCCTAGGTTGAAACTCAGTAGGTGCCTGACGGGGCAGTACAAACTACCGGGCCAGTGTACAAAGCAGGTACATTGTGGTTATCGAGGAACTAAGGGGTTTCTCAGTCCGACACCCATTAATCGCAAAGTCCACTGATCAGTTAGGTTCTTTGGGCAATGCGATTAAACCACATGGTTATATAAACTGTGGTTGTGAAGTGGGTTGTTGTGGGAGTGAAACTGCTGGCAAGGTTAGGAGTTATTGGAACTTCTAAATGCTACCAGCTGGAAGTAACTCAAAGTAGGAAGCCAAGTGGTGAAGCTTGAGGTGAATTCACCACAAGTAGAATGATCAGCTAGGCAGTTATGTAACTCCTCCTTTTTGCACACAGACCATATCGCTTATTGGGAAAGTGGTGCATGACGGGATGAAGCGAGCGGCTGAAGCATTTTGAATTCACCGCAGGTAGAATAATTTACAATAGGTGATTATTCTGCTCCTCGTTGTGCAAGCTGACTGTAACGCGCTGCTGGCCAACTGTGCATAAAGGGAGGGAGTGCGTTAACGTAGCTCACTGAAAATCATTCACCAATTGAAATTCTCTAGAAATTGCTAAGCATTTTCTCAGATGGGTGCGAAACAATCTCTGGTAATGGTAGATGATGTGCTGCTGATGGAAGGGCTGACTGGATCGGCCAGGTATGTCATGTTTAAAAAGTATGGTGCATACTGTGACATATGGGTCAAGATGACCAAGAAATGTAGAACACCTTTTCCTAAGATTGGTAGCTTTGATTCGGAGGTACTGAATAATGTTAGAGACAGTATATGTTTAGTGAAATCTCTAAAGAAAAGGAAAAAAGGATAAAGTTTAATGATTGTTTGAAGTTGTGGCAGCACAAGGGGAGCATGTGGCTTAGCAGTGTGCATGCGACGCAAACTAGTGTCACGCGCATGACGCAAGGGGGCGCGCATGCAATGCTAAATAGTGTTGTGTACATGCTGCAAAAGAGAGCACACGCATGGCAAGATAGCATTGCAGAAGGTAATGTTAGTAGCGCATGTGCACCACCACCGCCCTATGCGGATGGGGGTGAAGGTACAGTCAATCTCAAAAATCATAAAAATTTTACAAGTAACTTGTACCCTCTCCTAAGTAACTATAAGGAACATGTTTATGATGCAGATGATGAACCTGTTGTAATGTCAGCTCTTTCACATGTTGCCCAAATGTTAAATGTACCATCACAGCAAGCACAGGTAGCTGCCCCACTGGTACCAGAAATGGAGGTAGCCCCACCAGTGCAGGAAGTATTAACACCCACTGTAACAGTAGCGGAGGTTGTTAATACCATACGTAGTAGCAATCGGCTGAACCCTCAAACAGGTAGCAAGGCCAAAAGTAGCAGTGTGGCAGGCCTCCATCTCATCCGGACAATAACTGTTCCCAATGGGAATCCAGATGCAAATGGAATAGTGACCACCAGGGATGTAGCGATGCATTGTTCATGGACGAGAGCGGAGCTACATTCCATAATGACAGATTTCCCTGACCCTAGGAAAGAACTAGCAAAGTGCCAGGGATTTGTAAAGGGCTTAAGTAATGCTCACGAGCCAACTAACAAAGATTGATGAGTGGTATCACGGGCATGTCTTCCACACAATACCGATGTGAAAAAGTAGAGAGATTACTCCAGCAGGGGATTTTAGTCCATACAGCTAGTGTAGCCAACAGTCCCATCTTTCCTGTGAAGAAGAGTGGTGGGAGGGGTTACATGCTAGTACAGGACCTTAGAGGAGTTAATAAGGTAGTTGAGAGCCAATTCCCTGTAGTGCCAAATTTAGCTGTCATCCTTATGCAGATTTCACCATCTGCAACCCATTTTACTGTCATTGACCTCTGTTCTGCCTTCTTCTCTGTCCCTCTTCATCCTGACTGTCAGTACCTATTTGCATTTACATACAGGGGGGTACAATACACATGGACACGATTGCCCCTGGGCTTCATAGACAGCCCCAGTACCTTCTCGCAGGCCTTACACGACTGTTTACAATCTTTTCAACCTGCCAATGGATCTGTTCTAATACAATATGTAGATGATTTAGTGTTGTGTTCTGATTCATTTGTCATGTTTAAATGTTACAAAACTACTGTTGCTTCATCTCTCACAGACAGGACACAAGGTTACTAAGGACAAATTACAGCCATGCCAGACCAGGGTTAAATACTTGGGACACTGCCTAACCCAGGGATTATGACATCTGACTACTGACAGAATCCAGGCCATACAGACCATGACACTGCTGCAGAACCAACAGCAAATCCATACCTTCTTGGGCATGTGTGGATACTGCAGATCATGGATCCCAGGTTTTTCTATTTTGGCTTTAACATTGCAGGACTTAGTCTCTTCCCAAGCTGAAAAGAGGGCAATGTCCTGCTTGACATGCTTGAGGAAGAACGTTGGAAAACAATACCAACCGAGCCATCCCACATTCCTCCGACAGATGGACCTTTTCAGGTAATACAAATTGATTTAATACAATTACCACCCTGCAGGAATCTCAAGTATGTATTAGTGTGTACAGATATGTCTTCTAATTGGGTTGAGGCATATCCTGTTGCCACTAATACTGCTGCATTTACTGCTAAAAAGATTGTACAGGAGTTTGTATGCAGATACGGTATCCCTAGAATTATTGAAAATGATAGGGGTATGCATTTCACAGGTGATGTCTTCCAGAACATGTGTAAGTTGATGGGTATTAATAGTAAACTTCACACCCCTTACCGATCGCAAGCCAGCGCGAAGGTGGAGAGGATGAACTGTACTATTAAAAATCAACAGAGTAATATCATGGCAGAAACTGGACTAGGATGGCCATAAGCCCTACCGCTAGTCCTTCATAGCATCAGGACAACTCCCAGACCCCCTCTCAATCTGTCCCCCTTTGAAGTACTGTTTGGTAGACAACCTCATTTGATTATAAGTCTGCAGGAAGACTTGAAGAGTAAAAATGAGGTTACTGTAAAGTATCTTATAACAATGAGTAAACAGTTGAAGCAGCAACAGCAGAAACTGAAATTGTTGTCACATGATATGCCAGAAACAAACTGTCATGATGTTGAACCTGGAGAATTTGTTATGATCAGAAATTTCTTGCATTCAGGTTGTCTGACAGATCAGTGGGAAGGTCCGTATCAAGTGATGCTGATGAGTACAACTTCCTTGAAAGTGGCAGACAGATACCTGGGTCCATTCCACTCACTGCAAAAAGGTCAACAAACTAGTGGAGATACAATGCGGAGTCGAAGCAGATAATGTAGACCTGTCAATTGCGAGCCTGTTGCTGGAGGGTTAAGAATTGCAGTGAGACACCTGAGATAAAGAAATTTGTAGATTACTGTTCAGCAATGGAGTGGTGTGCTGGGGTTATGTTTGTGTCTTCTTCCAGAGTTTTCACCATCCTAGTTTGTTTCGGGATTTCTGGTTTCTGTGACGGAGGACAGATGACGGAGAGGGGAGCTGATGGTGATATCAATGGAGTGGAGCCTGGAAACTCAGAGACAGTGTGAAGGTTTATCATCTGAGTAACATTGTATTTGTGAGTTTTTTGGGTTCCTAATTGATCAAAGATGCACCCAATGGTGCCAACCTAAGTATAATCTTTATTGGGGTGGGTATCCTTTAGAGGATTATCAAACCATGGTGGGCAAAGTTTTAAACCAGACTGACTGTTGGGTTTGCTCTCACATGCCTCAGGGACAGCATAATGTAGGGTTATTGCCATTTCCATTGAATGTCTCTGAGGCTTTAGAATTGCAACAAGGAAAGATGCTCGATGGAAAATTTCTTATGTCCAAACCACCCCATTTTAATCTCCACCAGTACCAAGTAGATAAATCACTTTTATGTTTGAACATCACCAACTTCAACAAACCAGGAAGTTAGGAGGTGACTGGGAATAACCAGACGATGACCTTCTCACTAAGAGCTGATAATGAACCTATAAATTTTGAACTTTTACACTCAATTAGGTTAAGTGGTAGACACTTCTGGTATCGGCATACACTTAGTTCCACCAAAGAAATGGTTGGTAGGGTACCAGAAGGGTACTGTGCCAGGGTTATACAACCAGAAATGTGTGTTAGTCAGATGTGAGAACCTGAGATAGAATCATTTGTTAGGGAAATTTGTTTGATGATTATGATGCATTCTATCCCTTATGTTCTACCCGATGATGTGTATTTTATATGTGGAAGGAAAGCGTATAAGTGGCTCTCTCTGAGTTCAGAAGGTTTGTGTTACCTGGGAAGGGTATTTCCAGAGGTTATGACCCTTACACATGGTGAAATGCTTGGTATTAATAAAAACACGCCATCACCATATCTTCACACACAGTATGAACACAGAGACAAAAGAAACATGATACCTGGTGATGTACATAAAGCCACATAGTTGATTAGTGAAAAAACTGGCTTTCAAGTTTTAGTAGCATTGGATCCCCCCAGGATCGCTTGGGGTACTTTAAATTCAGATATAGTCAAGATCTTGCTAAATTAATAGATAATATCACCGAGATGTATGATGACACATTCATATATACAGGTAAAGAGTTACAGGCTTATAAGAAAGAACTGGTGCAACATAGACTAGTGTTAAATTGTTTAACAGCTGTCACTGGAGGGTACTGTGTGACTTTAGCCATCCAATTTGGTGTAAAGTGTTGCACGTACATCACAAATAATACTAGTGACCCCTAGGAGGAGATAGACCAGAAGATGGATGAAATTTTGCAGCTGAAATGGGAATTTCAGAAGAACCTTAATGCTTCAGTGGCTGAAGTAAGGGAAAAGGTAGAAGAGTGGTTCTCTTGGTTGAACCCTGTAAAATGGTTCTCCGGTCTAGGAGAGTGGGTCCATGTATGGTCGCTAGTGTAGGTAAACTCCTGATCCTCATATTGGTTGTCATCTTAGTAATTGGCTTATGTGTCAGGTGTGTTCCTGCTGTGTTGAAATGTGGAAAATGTAATGCTAAAGTAAACCGTGAGAATGAAATCATGATGATGGTAAGCAATGATAGTATGAATACCAAGGTAAATGAAGAACTGCATTACAATCCTGAACTAGAATGTACCATCAGATGATGTATAGCCTTAGCCATGCATGAAATGTATTATAAAATGTTATCTTAAACATCCTAAATAATGTAAATCCCTATCCCCTTCAAGACTTCCTTTATAGGTTAGGTGCATCCCCACATCTTTCCCATGGTCTTCATAGATCCTCGATGTGCGTATAAGGGTAGTTTTATGTCCTCCCCAGGGACACATTATTGATAGTTTAATGACCACATTGTGCCATCCCATAATATAACATTAAATAATATTTCATAGTGTAAGCCTGAATAAACTTTAAGATCAGAGTGTGATTGGGTATTGTTTGCTATCAAAGGGTGGACTGTCGAAGCCAGATGGTTGGCTGAGACCTAAATTGTAACAATAATATCGGCACAATGTTATTTTGCGAATGGTAGCACAACGCCATTTTGTGAATCCCACATAGTATCCGTGTACGGCGCTATATTATGATTATTAGCATTGTGCGTCTGCCACTGCCCCAGGTTAAAAGTCCTCATTATACAAATATGTACATTTATTAATACACATAATATGAGCAACCCCGCAAAGAACGTACCATGGTGTACTTCACAACATGTAGACGCACAACGCATACAAGCGTCTTTTCTTAATATCCCCACACCGACACATTGCATACTTACACAGAAAGGTTCCCTAGCATTAAGGTTAATATTAGAGGTTTTATTTGTTATCAATTATGTTGTGAAATGCAAGTATTTAATATCTAGGGTTTAGTACATGATAAGCAGACCATGTTTGGTGCTATTCTAAACCACTGTTTATTTGCAGATCTCTGGTTCCACCGGCAAGGAGATCGCAACATGCGTCTGCAATTTATGAATTATAGAGAGTTAGGTATTGAAATGTACTCTGTAATGTAATGTTTATTAGCCAGTTTAGACTTGTTCTTCGGTGGGAAAACACACACAAAGAGCCATTGGAGGGCTGAACCATTACTGTACAAATTGACCTATGAACTACATCGTAACAGAAGAACCAAGAAGAAGAACCAATGGGATTATGCCAACTCGTTTCCATTGTATTGCCACTCTCTGTAAGGGTATATATTTGGACGCTCTATTTCCAGTAGTCAGTCATTTTATTCTTTCTTTTGACGGAGGTTTCACCTTTGATGCTGGGAAATCTTGATCCAGAGAGCCTGTGTATGTATCGACTGTACATTGTAATTGTATAACCTTTGCGCTAATTGTATTATAGATCAAGGCGTGTAACTATATGCTTTTATGTGAATAATATATTTTTGTGCTTTGGAACCACAATCAAAGTCTGGAAAGCAATTATTTCTTGTGCGACTTACAACGCTAAATAGCGACATTTGGGTATAAAGATCATTAGGTATTCATAACACCCTGCACCCATTATAGATATGCCCCTGTGGAGGTATAAATGATGAAGGACAAGTATGTGGAGGTTAAATTGATGTAGGACAGGTACTGTATGTGGAGTTGCAAAAAATGAGAGACAGGTATGTGGAGATGTAAATAATGAGAGACAGGTATGTGGAGGTGTAAATGATGTGGGACAGGTATGTGGAGGTGTAAATGATGAGAGACAGGTATGTGGAGGTGTAAATGATGTGGGACAGGTATGTGGAGGTGTAAATGATGTGGGACAGATATGTGGAGGTGTTAATGATGTGGGACAGATATGTGGAGGTGTTAATGATGTGGGATAGGTATGTGGATATGTAAATGATGAGGGACAGGTTTATGGAGATGTTAGTAATATGGGACAGATATGTGGATGTGTAAATGATGTGGGAGGTATATGGAAATGTAAATAATGTTGGAGAGGTATGTGGAGGTGTAAATGATGTGGGACAGGTATGTGGAGGTGTAAATTATGTGGGACAGGTATGTGAAGGTGTAAATGATGTGGGACAGGTATGAGGAGTTGTAAATGATGAGAGACAGGTATGTGGAGGTGAAAATGATGAGAGACAGGTTTATGGAGATGTTAGTAATATGGGACAGATATGTGGGGGTGTAAATGATGTGGGACAGGTATGTGGAGGTGTAAATAATGTGGTACAGGTATGTGGAGGTGTAAATGATGGGGGACAGGTATGTGGAGGTGTATATGATGTGGGACAGGTTTGTGGAGGTGTTAATGATGTGGGACAGATATGTGGATATGTAAATGATGGGGGACAGGTTTGTGGAGATTGTAGTAATGTGGGACAGGTATGTGGATGTGTAAATTATGTGGGAGATATATGGAAATGTAAATAATGTAAATAATGTATGCAGGTATGTGGAGATGTAAATGATATTGGAGAGGTATGTGGAGGTGTAAATGATGTGGGACAGGTATGTGGAGGTGTAAATGATGTGGGCCAGGTATGTGGATGTGTAATTGATGAGGGACAGGTAATCGGAGGAATAAATGATGTGGGACAGGTATGTGCTGGAAAGACTTTAATTTGCTGAAAAACACTTGCTTGCTATAATTTTTCTGTGCAAAAAAAGGGCAATAATCATCCATTTTACATCTTTTTTGAACCTCCAGCTACTTTCCTTATGGCCACTTACTGCCTTCCACATGGTATTATTATGTCAGTTGTCACTTTTTTGGGGTCCAGGATTGCATTTTATAGAAAATTCATGCAACCTCACAACAAGTACAGCGAGTTGGGATTTCTAATTCAATCTGGTGTTTCTCAGGTGCGCAATGTACTGTATGCGAGATTCATGAAACAAACTTGCTTTTGCAAACTCGTTCCTAATTTATTTGACCTCTTAATTGCAAACAGACAATGCTAATAAAATTAAATATTTCTATTCTGGAACTATGTCAATAAGTAAACATATTAATAAAATGTAATAAAAAAGTGAATAATTAGATAAATGATGAATAAGCAACTTATAGGTAATCAACTCCAACAGCATATTCATTTACACAAATAAAATGTATTACATATATCATATAAGGAAGTCTAACATAAGTCCCAGCTAAAATCTGTAGCAGCATACTGTTTGTTACTTACATATAACACGTTTTTTTATTTAGCTAGAATAGTAGCAATTACTATTAAAAATTAAGTTAGATTTTTTTTTAAATAGTATTGATTATTAATAACAGATTTCAACCAGTGATCTTGGATGTTTTAAACAGCATGTATAATGAGTATCTGTAGGACCAAGGGGCTTATGAATTAATAATCGTGACACTGCCACGATTATTATTTGGTCCGTCTCGCAATGGACTTTTTAGTTTTTTACAAAAATGCCCTGGCTATGTAATGACTGTAAATCGTATTGATAGTGGTAGCGATAACTACTGTCCCTACGAGTTACACCCCCGGCATATTGAAGGAGTCTTTTACATTTTTGGAAGAATCATTTGGAGCCTGCAGGAGAGTGATCCTAAGCATAAAGCGGGAAACAACATCTAAGAAAGGTGTAAACCATTGATATCAAACTATGTAAAGCATCGCTTTTCGGAGTTTGGTACATAAAGGTCGGACTGTTGTCTCCATTGATAATAATGGGGACTAACATCTGCAGCGCTAATGAGCCATTTGCAGGAGATTTCTGTGAAATCTCCTGCATTAGGCTTTTAGTACATTTTAGGAATACATAAATTATTTAAAAAATTGTAATAGTGAATAATTTAATGAAAAATGTGCTTGATAAATAGGCCCCCAAGTCACGATCCAATTAACATTAAATGTATATTATTGCACAAAGTTTGTTCCATGCATTTGGTCTCGTTAATTTGCACCATCTTAAGATGGCATAAACCACTTTATGCCTCGTCTGTAGCCTCCGGCCAGTTCCGTAAGTTGTCACTGCACACATGCACAGTGTCAGATTCCCCAGGAGGAGTCTTTCACAAATTTAAAAGACTCCTCCAATATGTTGAGGAAGTTACTCACAGGGACAGTGGTCATCGCTACTGCTGTCTCTGTGGGTTAGCGGGAATATTTTCATTCACAATGAAAATATCCACCACAATACAGATTGTTAATTATAGCGGCAGTGCTGCGATTTTTAATACATAGTCCCCATAATCAAAAGAAATTATTAGTAAATTTGGAAACAACATTTTTTTTATTTATTCTCATAATTCTTTATATTTATAGTGTTGTATTTTGAGTTCCCATTTTTATATTTCATCTCTAGATATGAGCATCTGGGGGTATATTTACTAAAGTGTGGGTTTATAGAAGAGGAGGTGTTGCCCATATCAACCAATCAGATTCTACTTATTTATTTAACACCTTTTAATAGATAATAGCATGAGTCTGATTGGTTGCTGTGGGCAATATTTCCACTTCTATAAATTTTCACTTTAGTAACTATACCTCCTGGAGTGTATCTTGTTTAAGTATTGAAGATTAAGCTTTCTCAATCAGGTGTTGTGGGTGGGATGCGGTCAATATCACGACCACAGGAATTCCTGCTCTCAGAATGCTGGCGCCAGAATCCCGACACTTGTCAGAATCCCGGTGCCAGCATCCTGACCGCCGGAATCCCGTAGTTAATTAGTGGGGTTGGGGGGAGGTATAGCCTTAGTGTTAGGGTTAGGCACTAGGGGGAAGGTTATTGTTAGGTACTAAAGGGGGTAGGGTTAGGTTTAGGGTGCGGAGGAGGTTAGGTTCAGACACCGGTGAGGGAGGGTTACGTTCAGGCCCTGGGGAGGGAGGGTTAGGGAAGGGAGAGGGGGAAGGTTAGGATACTGACTGACAGGGTCGGTATCCTATCCCTGTCGGGATGCCGACATCCTGTACCCATCATGGAATGGACAATGCTTCTAAAGATAAAGGCATTGCTCATCTGCTCTGTGTCTGATTTTTTTTTAAATGTGTTTTTGCAGGTAAACTACAGGTCTTGCAGTTCTACAAGTCCCAGCATATTCTGGTTGCCATGAAACAATCAATAAATGGAATGAAAGCATTTTCATCGTTTTCTGTACACATTATATGTATTATGTTCAGTTGCATAATTGCTCTCTACGAATGTGTGCATTATATTGTTATTTTAAGATGTTCCATTGCGTAATCACTCTTTACAATTGTTTGTATTCATCATATTATGTGAAAATACTCATAAAAATGTCACAGTGTGTATAAAGATTAAAAAAGTGATAAGATCAATCCTGACATAATGTTTATTGTATGTATTCATTTCAACTTGAGTCTGTGCTTACACGCCCTATCAACGTAATCTGTAATGATAATCAGAATGGACAAAGAACAACTTCTGACATATAGAACATAGAGTTATTGAGATGTCTGAACTTGTGACTGATATAGCATACCTCCCAACATTTTAAGATCCTAGGGAGGGACAGTTCGCGCACTGAAGGTGCGTGCTGCCAAAAAGGGGGTGTGGATAGCACAAAGGAGATGAAGCCTATGGAAAATGGGTCAGAGCCTTGCGGATTCCCTCATTTTGTCACTTTGAGGGTGTACCCAGTACTCTCCAAAATGCTTGGCAGCCCCCAGGCAGTCCGTGCACATGAGAACAGATGCCGCACAACATCTGTTCTTCTCCTGCACATCCGCTGCTCTGCTACTCAGAGTGGCGGTTTGTGCTCTCCCCCACTTCCCCCCACCGCGGGACACTGCAGCCCGTGGGTGGGACAGTGGGATAGTCCCAGAAAAATGGGACTGTCCCGCTGCATGTGCGACAGTTGGGAGGTATGATATAGTGTAATAAATTGTGTGTATGACTTATCCTGAGAGCAATACCGATGTTCATGTAAGTTTGCATTTTTTTCCCGACTGTGCATGCATCTAAATCCCTAAAAAGGTGCATGGTGCATACATCCCACAGAGTTTTTGTACAGAATACAGCAGCAAAAGGAACTCAGGAGAACAGCGTGAATGTGGCGGTGCTGGCAGGTGTTGGAGACACAGCAACAAATGAATAGCAAGGCTGTGAACAACATGGACACTGTGAAGCCAGCAGGTGTGACACTCAGCGAAGATGTTAAATAGCTGGAACTAATGAAGTAGCAATGAAGTCATAGAGGACACGAATACAAGATACCAAATAAACCAGGACTCTTGAACTATTAAGGGTAGGAACACATTGTTCAGGCAATGGGTTGCACACAGAAACTCGTTTAAATAAGGAGTGATCTCTAGCCATTGGACTAGCAGACCAGGTGAGCAAACAGGTGCAGCAATTAACCACTGGGAGATGTCCCTGTGATGTTTTGAGACAGCAATAAATGAATGTCTGCATCTGCCAGCAATGCTAAGACTAAGATTCATGACAAGAGATCCATACATTAGCACTTTTATTAAACTAGTTACCGATGAGTTAAAAAAAATCTATGAATCATAAGAAGATACCACATCAGAATCATACTTATAAAGAAAAAGAAGCATTTAAAAAAACTTGTGGAAAAATACCACTATTTGTGAAACCAGCAGATAATGGAGTAGGATTTGGTATCATGTACTGGTCTAAAAATGAGGAAGGTCTACTGACAATTAAAAGATGGAGGAAAATATTCAGCTCTGGGAGGAGATCCCACTACCAAAATTCAATCCAAGTGTAGTAAGCTCTGCTCAGAGTATAGAGATAAAGATGTTACAGATTACAAAATGACCCAATATCTCTTTAGAGAACATCCATCAGTACCCACCAAATATGTTCTTCCAAAGGTCCACAAAGACAAAACCAATCCCCCAGGTAGACTGATAATAACTGGGACAAATTCCATCACCTCAATTATTTCAGAATTAATTTATTACCATTTACAACCCTTGGTTTCAGAGACCAAATCCTAGGTAAAAGACCACTGTTATTTTGCTCAAATTGAATAACATAGAAGGGAAGATGATTTTGGTTGGTTAATGCTGGTGTACAGTCTTTGTACGTTGTTATAGACAATACACAGGAGATTTACTGAAAGCTTTGTTTGAAGTTCAACCCATGATTTATCCCTTGTACACTTCATACTTAAAGGTATTAAACATATTGAAAAACAACTATTTATTTCATTAATGGAAAATATTATCTGCAAAATGTTGGCACAGCAATGGGTACCAGGTATGCCCCAGCTATACTAACTTTTGGTTGAGCAGACAGTATGGGATGGCCATGAGTGATCAGGGACAAACCTGTTGTCCTTACACAGATATATAATCTTTTTCATTTGTAAAGTAGTAAGAGACAATTTAGATCTCTTTTGTAATCTTCTTAATATTAGCAAAAAAAATCAGTAATATTTTTATACCTTACTAGAGGTCATCTGTGTACTGAAACCTTCAGAAACCTAACTGACTGTAATTCATATATACAGGGAAACAGTGAAGACATAAACACCTTGCTAACTAATGTGCCATTTGGTCAATTTAGAAGGCTAAAATGTAAATGCTCTAACCTGGATGTATTAAGGAATCAATTTCATGATATGGATCAACAATTCTTGTCTTAGTGTTACAAAGTGGAAACATTAAATACATTGAAAGAAAAGTTACCTAAGATTGACCAAAAAGATGTTCTAATTATACCCAATAAAATTCCATCTGAGAAAAGCAAAATGTGATCACTCCTTGACATTTATATGCAAATACAGTCATGCACATAATAAATAGAGAATTCAATTAGAAGACATTGGGAAGTCCTTGTTAAGGTTCAAATGTTAGGCCCTACCTTACCTCCAAAACCACAAATGATATACATGAAGGCAGGCAACTTTAAAAATAAACTAGTCTGAAGTGCCTAACCTCAAAAACTCAACCTGGTATATTATGGACAGAGGGCTTATATAGGTACAGCCTATGCATTATGAGCAGGAATGTTCAGCTGTATCCTCATATTTCTATCCTCAATATGACATGCAGTGTGAGACACCTGGCATGAGTGAGCTGCATTAGGTGGTGCAGTATAGCTACTTTTTCTTCTAAATAGCATCTTATTTGTACAGCAAATGCAGCAAAACACCACTCAATCTGTACCAGAGATGCCTGGCTATGACCTAAATGCACAGCAATTAGTTTTAAATATGTACAAGACAAAGATGAAGCACAATGAAACTAGACATGAAAAAAGCCATGGCCTTTGCATAATAGCACTTCGTATACAGATTCAGCTTCATGCACACAGGTGTACAAGTGCTGCATATCAAATTTATCAAGACAGTCTTGATGAGTGGTTTTATTGTGTTGCTTTAGGAATTGTAGTGCAGATAAAAACTATAAAGGAAGAACCAATATCTTTGTACTTTACTCTGAAGTGTAGTGACTCCAAAATTGAATTTCAATTCACCTTTTATCTGAAGTCTAAGTGTTCATAGAAGTACAGTATCCGTCCTAAAGTCTATGATCCTTTATCAGCCTACAGTCTCTTATAGAGAAGTCTCAATATTTTTTTAGAGATGCTCCTCTCCCAATAAAGGAATAAACACTACTGTATGGAGAAGTATGCTTTTCCTCTAATAGCCACAGGCTGATTATAGACTGCAACTGTTCCCCCCATGCCACAGTGCCCTGGGCAATAGCCCTGCCAGCCTATCCCTTGAGCCACCCTTGGCTCTGTCCATATGTCATCTACTACAAGTGTGCATACACAATAATATATATATATATATATATATATATATATATATATATCTGTTTAAATCCACAAGATACCTGATCAAATATCATGGTGCATGCTTATCCACATTCTTGTGTGGTGATTTATGACTAAGTGTCTAATCCTAATTTTTACCAGGTGTTCCATTGTTGCATAAAAGTAATATAGACTCCAATCCAGTATACTTAGGAATTTGTCATTTATTAATTAAATAAATAGATCTAGCCCTTAACTGAGAGCACATATCCCCCAGGGTTAATGCAGCAATAACAATGATTGATTACATTACTGAGGTTTTATACCTTCCTATTACAGTCTTCAGGTAATACGACCCCTGTACACCCACTGACATCATCAGATAGACAAAGTTTGTTCTTATGGTCTCTTTCCTTGGTAATCAAAGAGAAGTAGATTCCTCTATGAGATGATTATTGTGTTCTGCATCACTATATTTGGTTGCGTGAATTTCTCTAGCCCAAAATGATACATAAATGGTCAAGCACTTGTACACTCTTTCAGATAAACAGTTTCATTTGGGAGCGGCCTTAAAGAAATCTCAACTAATTTCTTCATTTAAATGTGTACAAAGCAAAATGGCTGTGCAAAGGCCATATTGAATTTCATGAACTGTATTCATTATAAAGCACATGTAAATATGGAATTATGTAAAATATAATGTTTCATGTAAATTAGTTTTCCACACTAAGAGAGTTGCTTGACAAAAAAAACCACAAACATCTGAAAATATGTATGTGTATTTGTGTGTGTTCATGTGTAAAAAACTTATTTAAAAATATGCTAAAATAAACAAATATAAATAAATAGTACTAAACATGAATCTGTTTTGCATTATTGGAACCAGCAATTAATTGGTTAATCCAGTGAATATAATTGTATCCAATTTGTCTTCTCACGTTCTTGCTAAGTATATAAAAAATAATATATATATTTAATATATATTTTTAAGTTTTGGGTGGGCTTATATTGTGAATATATTTTTAATTTTTTATTTATTCTCTGGTTTGAATCTTATGACTTGTGGACCTGAAGTAATTTTACCATGATAGTGTGTACACTTGATTCACAGATGAGACTTTACTAGTTAGGCCACCATCCTTTATAAGAAGTTTCCTGGGAATGTTCCTTTATCTTGCAATTGCTCTCTGATGAAGTCATTGAGAACAATGAAACACATTAGAGATTTTAACATTTTCTGTGACACCATGGAGATTTGGAGAGATTATCTAAGATGTACCAATTGGTATTGCTGCGTGTACAGCTGCTGAAAGATGGCGTCTCAGACCTTGCACATTCAATCACACAAATATACACAAGGGAAGGATTTTGCAGCTGCATTTGCATAAAGTCGCAAATGAGCAACTGTCAATAGATGCTGCTGCATGCACTTTTGCATCGGACCCAGGTCCTCAGTGTCCTGGATTTCATTGGACCACTTTTGCGGTATGGTAAAATTATCCCTTTAAACTAGAGATGTCCAAGTTCTGTTCTGTTTGGATCTTCCTGCCAAATTTGGATCTCAGAATGAGGCAAAACTTAATATTTTATGGACAAAAATTATCTTTAATGGATGTTTTGGCCAAGAAAGATGATGTTTGTCCATTAAGAGATGACATTTTGCCTCGTTCTGAGATCCGAATTTGACCGGTAAATCCGAACCCGCACATGACTATGAAAAGTGGTACTGTTGCCATTTCCGCTACTGTTGCCACTATTTTTGCTGCCAAATGCATTGATCTATAATATTATATTGTTTTGATCCAGAAATGCTTCAGTTTGGAAGACTTTTAATAATTGCTCACACAGAAAATGTCTGTATATAAACTGTTGCATTTCCCAAATCGGGAGTTCTTTCGTGCTGTTTCACCTTTAAAAAAAAAACACAACCAATTCACCTGTATTTCAGTGCAGTAGTTGTACATTGTGTTTGAAAACCGTATTTGTTTAGAATATTGTGCTTATCATTGTGCTATTAATGATTATAGTATATCAGGTGTATAGAACACTAACATACATGATCTGTTGAGGGATTATATTTTGCTGGTATTGTAACTGCTGTGTTTTAATATATATATATATACTAGTGCTATTTTTGAGCAGTAACAAGCACAATATGTTCTAACTATATGTGAGTGTGTTTGTGAGTGTGGTGTAGAATTGTCTCTTCATGCATTTACAGCAAATCTGTGATTTATTGATAAATTGGGTGATACAATCTATCTGAAGAAACCACTTAGAGAGAATCTAGTGTATGAGTACATGGAGTATGTGAGAGATTGAAGATTGCATGGTATATGGATTACTAATATATATTCAAGGGAATAAACTTCTGTAATAAAATCGGGGTTGGAGGTCCCTCGTCTGGGGTAGATGGATACCTCCAAACACACATCAGCCAGGAAACAGCACACCAGTCCAGGGCTTTTGTGCAAGCTAGCCGCAGCTAGTTTTTATTGTGCAGTATAAGATAGAAAACATAAAAATAAATCCTGGGCACTAACTAAACAATAGATTTCCTCTCTCAAAGTGGTAAGATCTACTGCCCTCACCACAAACATAGGCATATGCACAGTACTCACAATTAGTACATCACAGTGTCTCTGAACAAGCCTGCTGCTTGTTCTCCTTAGGCAGTGAGACCCTGAGCCAAACTCTGACACAGCTTATATCAGCCTCTTACAGGTGCAATCACTAATTAGCCTTCTCTCAGGCTGAAGGCTTGAAGACTCGGAATGGGCCTTGTGGATGGAGCCCTCACTTCTCTCTCACATCCACACCCCCACCCCCAGGACCCATTATCTGGCTTTTACTAAAAGCCCAAACTGTAGTCTGTTTAGCAGAAATATACATTTCCTGGGGGCTAAAATAACTAGGCCAGAAACCTTGGACAAACATATCTGCCATTTATCACTTTACCAGTGCTTCTATCACACACCATAAAAGGGATGATATATATCTACTGTCTCTGTTCCTCTCTCCTCCATCTTGTTCTGCTTCTATACTCACCATACCTCCCTCTTCCCTACTGCAACTCATATTTATCCCCCTAATCTTATCTAACTGGACTTTTCTCATGATATGCTTCAAAGTGACATAAACTTTGCGTATTCTCTTTGTTTTGTACATTAAGGTATGCATACATCACTCTATTCAAAGGGATACCATAAGAATACTTTAATATTGTTACCCCTAAATAATCGCAAGATGCTATTTAGCGTTACCTGTCGCACAATAAATAATTGCTTTCCAGCCCAACTGTGTTTCCAAAGCACAAAAAAGTTCTTATTGCAACAAAAAGTAAGTTACATGCTATGATCTATCACAATTAGTGCAAAAACAATTAAATACAAAAGGTACAGCTTGATACAAACACATGCGCACCGGTCCCAGTAAACAGTCGTCACTCCGGAAGCCTGTGGTCATCCAAGAAGAATGGCTACTGACTGGGACACAGGTTATGTACCCTAACAGATCGTGATAACAACAATGTAGACAGACAATTATAATTCCATTGGTTCTTGCTCTTGGTCTTTGTAGTACGCTGTAGTTCATAGGACATTTCACTAGGGGTATGTCCCAATTCTCCACAGTCTCTTGAGATTACATTGTCTTTCTTTAATTGGTTTAAACTAGCTAAAGGCACTACATTACAGAGTATACATTCTAACCAATAATTTGCTATGATCTGTAACCATCGAACGCAAGATGTGACTCCCTCGCTGATAGATTCAGATATCTGGAAATAAACAGTGTGTCAGTATAGTACCAAACATGCCATGTCTACCATGTTGTATACCTTAAATATCATATGCATACATTTCACAACATAATTATATGCTACTAAAACCTCTAATATTACGTTTAATGTGAAGGAACCTTTTATGAGTGTATTATATTTATGATTATATGTAAGTATGCATTGTTAGTCTACATGCAGCGTAAAAGGTGCGCTGTGTGCAGGGGTTGTGTACAGCACAAACATGCGCTGTGTGTGTTTATATTTACATTAGCAACTATGTGTATGTGTGCACGCATTGTGGATACATAAGCGATCATTTAAGTGTATGTATATACTGTATATATATATATATATGTGTGTGTGCAAATGTGCATCAGTGTCATGGATTTATATATATACATATATTAATATAGTAAGCAATTCGGCGGCACTAGGAGACTTGGTAGTGTAGAATAAAATGCCTTTAATATCCTACGTTTCGGAGGTTAATCCGTCGTCAGGGAAACTGAGCAAATGACATGATACATACATTTATACACACAAGAAATTACCTGATTGCAGACAGCCGGCCGGGATCACCTTCAGACGCCATCGGAGAGTCACGCTGTGTTGGAATACACGGATCATCTGGTGACGTCATCAGGATGCATCCCTCCGGCTATCCAATGAGGCAGTACATAGGTTACCGTAGTGATCCATTATACATAAACAATAGTCGGACCAAATCTAGAAAAATCAAGACAAAAAACAATAAAACCACAATTAAGACAAACTAATTAATATCATATATATAAAATGAAACCAATTCACCACATGGCGCAGACTTGATATTAAATCCACAATGTCATATATCACAAATAACATTGCAAACCAAGATTCTCATTTAACCCTTTTGGGGCTATTGTGCTCAAATGGAAAATCCATCTGCATTCCAATTTAAGGAGCAATTTATTTCTGTCTCCCCCTCTTATATTCATGGGCACATGATCTATAATTTTGGAACACATACTAGCTACACTGTGTTTTGCAATAGCACAGTGACGTGCTACTGGCTGTTCGCTAACTCCTGTAATAAGGGCTGCTCTTATAGCAGAGCGATGATTCGCCATGCGTTCTTTAAATTGAGTTTGTGTTTTTCCCACATAGCATAATCGACATGGGCATGTTAGTAAATATATTACAAACCTGGATGTACAAGTTAAAGGGTAATTAATCGTAAATTTTTTACCCGAATGTGGATGATGGAGCTACATGTTAAACATCCTAAACATCGATAACATCCTGTTTTCTGTGTAAGAAAATTAGTATTGGACATTTTTTTCTTTTTTAATGGAGCTATATCGTATTTAACTAATTTATCTCTCAAATTAGGACCTCTTTTATAGCTAGGTAGGATCTTAGAGTTTAATAATAACGGAAGCTCAGTGTCTGTGTTAATCAATGGCCAAAGATGTTTGGCTTTTTTAACTACCGCACTAGTTCTTGTTGTAAATGTATTGACCCAAGGAATTAGATGAGATGACTGTTCATGATGTATTTTGGAGGACAATGTCTCATCTCTGGGTATTGAGAGAACTCTTTGTTTAGTATCTTCCATTAATTTTCTGTCATAGCCCCTTGTGATGAATTTATTTACCAGCAATTCCATGTCTTTCTCTGTTTGGTGTTCATCACTGGTTATACGTTTAACCCTCAACAATTGCGAATAAGGTAATCCCCTATGTAATGATGTGGGATGGAAACTATCATTTTTAAGTATTGTATTTCTATCAGTTGGTTTCACAAATAATGAGGTAATCAATTAATTATTTGTAAATTCAATATTGACATCCAAAAATTGGATCGATACTGGCTGAATATTGTAAGTAAGTTGTGCTGCATGTTTCGAGTTATTATGTTTGTCCAACAATTGTTGCAATGTAGACTTTTCACCCTTCCAGATGATTAATAAATCATCTATAAATCGTAAGTATAATGTCAGGTGATCTCGAATATCAGATACTGTAAAGAACAAGGATTGTTCAACCATATACATGTATGCGTTGGCATAGGATGGGGCCACATTCGACCCCATCGCTATGCCCGCTATCTGTAGATAGAAACGATTATCGTATAAAAAGTAATTTTTGGTCAATACCATCTCCAATAAATCAAGAAAGAATTCAATTTTAGGACCCTTATAGTTGTCATTATTTCTGATCAAATTTTCCACAGCTTTCATGCCTTCAGCTTGAGGAATACAAGTATACAAGCTATTTATATCAGCTGTACACAATATTGTATCTGTGGATAATGGGCCTATATTTTTAAGTATATTAATTAATGCGGTAGTGTTCTTTAAATACGATGGGATTGTCTGAACACAAGGGTTAAGGTAGCTGTCCAAATAAACTGCTATTTTTTGGAATAGTGACCCCCTGGCCGACATAATCGGCTGCCCTGGTGGATGATATGGGTCTTTATGAATTTTCGGTACCGTGTAGAAGATCGGCACTATCGGATGTTCTACTGTCAGGGCTATCTGTGTTTCAGAGGATATTATCCCTGATAGGACTGCTTCCATTAACATAGTGTCCAATTGTTTTTTATACTGATTTGTAGGGTCTTTAAGTAAAGGTCTATATACTTTTAAATCATTAAGTTGTCTAAGGCATTCAGAAGCATATAACATTAAATCCTGGACAACCACTGCCCCCCCTTTGTCAGCACTACGTATAATTATGTCATTCCTTGCCTTTAAACTTTTTAAAGTCACAAATTCATCAAATGTTAAGTTGTTACTAAATTTGTGTTTGCTGTCCATCTTTGAGCCTTCTTGCTCCAACATGCGGGTAAAGGTTTTTATAGAAGAGCTCACTGAAGTTGGATCAAACTTAGATCTTGGCTGAAGTTTGATTAGAGCTGGAGGAATATCCTCAGTTGTTGTAGAAGGTATCTTGGGAGGAGATTTACCAAAATGTTCCTTAAGTCTCAAAGTATGGTCCAATTTGAAAACATCAATTTTCCATTGAAATGGATCATGTTGTTTTGTTGGTACATAAGAAAGTCCCTTAGAGAGAACTTGTGACTCTAATAGAGTCAACGGTTTACCAGATAAATTAAACACTAAGTCTGTTTCCCCCGAGGGGGGCGTCTTGTGTTGCCTCTGGGTTTGACCACCTCTCCGCGTCCTCTTCCCGGTGGTTTGTTGTGTCCCGCTCTGGTGGTAACCCCTAAAGGGTGAGGGTATGTAGTTGAAGTAGATGGTTGCGTGTTCGTATCACTTAAAGAAGTGGTAGACTCACCTCCATACGGTTTACGTTGGCGTCGGTATCTATATGTGTTGTGGCGAGGGCCTTCAGACGAAGTGGTGTTCAACCACTGTATACACGATGATGTTGGTAATCTAGTTGTACTTTGTTAAATTTATCTCTTTTAAACTTAATAAGATCTCTTTTGTATTGTTCCAACTGCAAAGTGAGTTTCTCTAACCAATTAGTGGTCAGATCCTGAGTTAGTGATGATTTATTGTTCATTTCAAATAATGTAATTTTCTCTTTTGTACTGTTAAGTTCTTTGTTCGCCTCTTCAATAACTTACAGGAGTAGGTCCATGGAACACTTATTTAATATCGAGATCCATTTACGACAAAATGGCACACTGTATCTGCCTATGGTAGGGATGTTTTTAATTCTAAAACCTCTTGGGATTAGTTTTTCTCTATAATGATCTGACAGTGTAATGCCATGATATAAAAAATCAAGCTCTTTCCTTTTCAGTTTAAACCATTCATTGTATAGATCTTCATTGGATCTGATACTGTTATCATCACTCAATTTGCTTGTAAACAGTATTGATTCTGCTTCAGAATCTGTGAAGCTAAATTGTTCCTTATTATCCATTTCAAGAATGGTTTGAGCATTTAGGTGCAGATCTGTATCACTTCCTGCCATGGTGATAATTAGTAACAGCAATGTGCAATATTAAAATAAGTTTGATAAAAATATCTTGCAACTCACTGCTGCAGGTACATATCTTGATAGCATATAATGTGAAAGAAAAAATTTTTTTTGTTTGATATAAATTCTTTAACATTCCAATAACAGTGCCTTGATATGGACAATAACCACTCCGGTGGTTTGTCCTGGCTATAGCAATCTTTGAATCCGGCACTTGTTGTAGGGAAAAAGATTCTTTGTGCTCCTGTGCCTTCCGACGGGTCTCAAACCCAGACAAACAGTAAGCAATTCGGCGGCACTAGGAGACTTGGTAGTGTAGAGTAAAATGCCTTTAATATCCTACGTTTCAGAGGTTAATCCGTCGTCAGGGAAACTGAGCAAATGACATGATACATACATTTATACACACAAGAAATTACCTGATTGCAGACAGCCGGCCGGGATCACCTTCAGACGCCATCGGAGAGTCACGCTGGTGACGTCATCAGGATGCGTCCCTCCGGCTATCCAATGAGGCAGTACATAGGTTACCATAGTGATCCATTATACATAAACAATAGTCGGACCAAATCTAGAAAAATGAAGACAAAAAACAATAAAACCACAATTAAGACAAAATAATTAATATCATATCTATAAAATGAAACCAATTCACCACATGGCGCAGACTTGATATTAAATCCACAATGTCATATATCACAAATAACATTGTAAACCAAGATTCTCATTTAACCCTTTTGGGGCTATTGTGTTCAAATGGAATAGCCGGAGGGACGCAAAAGGGTTGTACAATCGACATAATGTATTGGTTTGATTATTTACCATTACACTACAGCCACCAGCAATAACAAGGTTGCACCTGGCTTGAGTGTGTCCTACAATACTGTACATCATCGTATCTCAGGCGCATGCCCAGATCCATACCCATGTAGCGCTATGCCATGGCGTATGGAAGATCACAGCACTGCGCATGCCCAGTGGGTCATGAGTCAAATGCAGCTAAAGTGCGATGTCTTGCTATGACAGGCTTATGAACGAGCAGTTCCATCTCTCTACCTGCCTGTCCCGCCTGTTCTAGACCTTAATAATTTTTTTTTTTTAATTCTTCGCACTTTTGTTCAGTATTGTTATCCAACCCTTACTAAACTCAGTACATTTTATGTATTAGGGGGTGAATGTACTAAGATGGGAGTTCTATTAAGAAGTGATGTTGCCCATAGCAACCAATCAGATTCCAGGTGTTATCTTCTAGAAGGTGCTACTGTAGATAAATGAAAAGTAGAATCTGATTGGTTGCTATGGGCAACATACAGTACAGTAACTTCTTAAATAGAACTCCCATCTTAGTAAATTTACCCCTACATGTTTAACTTTGTCCCCCAAATTTTTTTTCTTCCGCCCCCAAAATGAAAGTGAATTTTTGGGGTGTTCTGACTGTCAGTGTTTTTTTTATTTTTTTAAATTATGCAGTTTACAGTACCTTTAGGGGACTGTCTGAAGGCTGCACGTTGAAGGCTTCCCGCAATGTTGCACCCCAATTCACCACTTTTTTCCACCTGCTATTCATACAGTAGGCGAAACTTTTTCGTATACTGTCTTACTGTACATTGCATTGACTTCCCGCCTAGGCGGAAAATCTTTCAAATTGAATACAGCGATAATTTTACACCTGGCAAAATGACGTAATCAGCTAAACTTTTTTTAACGGATCACGTCTTTTCGCTCCAGTTGGTCTATTTACTGTACTAAGCAGTGTTAGGAAACAGAGTGAAAAGTGATAAGAAAGTGAAAAAGTGCCAACCAATCTGCTCCCAACTGTCATCTCACAGGCTTTGTTTGAAAAATTACAGTTGGGAGCTGATTGGCTGGCACCTTATCACTTTTTTTTCACTTTTCATTCTCCTAACACTGTACACTAAATAGACCTCTTGGAGTGAAAAGACGAGATCGGCTAAAAATAGTAAATAGACCCCTAAATTGAAAACGGCCCTCAGTGTGTACAGTACTGTATGTCTACTGTACTGTATACTACTGTAAGTGCCGGGCAGCTGTGTTAGCGTTCATCCAAATTGTCTAGAGTGTATGCACCTTAAGACAGGTCACCGAAACATACTGTACAGTACTGGAAAATAAGAAAAACACAAGGACAAAAAGAATTAGCGTGTAAGGAGAAGAGCTTGGAGATGCGTGTAGAGAGAGAGAGACAGTAAGTATACAGTGGTAGAACAATGTAATGTACACCAATGTACTTACAGATCGGGGCTGGGCTGCTGCGTTCTTCAATAACAAAGCAATCATCTGTGTGTCAAAGAAAAACAAATGTTGACAAGTCAATAAATTAATGAAAACACACGAGAGAGAAAAAAAGAGAGAAAGAGACAGAGGAAGAAAAAGAGAGAGAGAGAACAATGTACT
>JAUIMM010000154.1:13137500-13140294 GCA_031769625.1 Taudactylus pleione
CAAGTACAGAAAAGAGAGAGAGGGAAAAGGAGATAGGGAGGGAGAGAGAGAAAGAAAGGGAGAGAGAGGGAGAGAGAATGAGAGAGAGAAACAGAGAAAGAGAGAAACAGAGAGAGGAAAGAGAGAGAGAAAAAGAGAGACAAAGGGAGAGAGAGAAAGAGAGAGAGAGAGAAAGAGAGAGAAAGAGAGAGAGAAAGAGAGAGATAGACAAAGGGAGAGAGAGAAAGAGAGAGAGCGAGAGAGAGAAAGAGAGGGAGAGAGAGAGAAAGAGATAGAGAGAACGAGAGATAATGAGAGAGAAAGAGAGGGAAGGGGGAGAGAGAAACAAAGAGAGGGAGAGAGAAAGAAAAGAGAGAGAAAAAGAGAGACAAGGAAGAGAGAGAAAAAGAGAGAGAGAGATAGAGAGAGAGAAAAAGAGAGACAAAAGGAGAGAGAGAAAGAGAGAGAGAGAGAAAGAGAGAGAAAGAGAGAGAGAAAGAGAGAGATAGACAAAGGGAGAGAGAGAAAGAGAGAGAGCGAGAGAGAGAAAGAGAGGGAGAGAGAAAGAGATAGAGAGAAAGAGAGATAATGAGAGAGAAAGTGAGGGAAGGGGGAGAGAGAAACAAAGAGAGGGAGAGAGAAAGAAAAGAGAGAGAAAAAGAGAGACAAGGGAAGAGAGAGAAAGAGAGAGAGAAAGAGAGAGAGAGAAAGAGAGAGAGAAAGAGAGAGAGAGAGAGAGAAAGAGAGAGAGAAAGAGAGAGAGAAACAAAAGGAGAGAGAGAAAGAGAGAGAGCGAGAGAGAGAAAGAGAGAGAGAGCGAGAGAGAAAGAGATAGAGAGAAAAAGAATGAGAGAGAAAGAGAGAGATGGGGGAGAGAGAAACAAAGAGAGGGAGAGAGAAAGAAAAGAGAGAGAAAAAGAGAGTCAAGGGGAGAGAGAGAAAGAGAGAGAGAGAGAGAAAGAGAGAAAGAACGAGAATGAGAGAGAAAGAGAGAGATGGGGAGAGAGAAACAAAGAGGGAGAGAGAAAGAAAGAGAATGAGAGAGATAGAGGGGGAGAGAGGGAGAAAGAGAGAGAGAAAGAGAAAGAGGAAAAAGAGAAAGAGAGAGTGAGAAAGGGAGAGAGAGAAAGAGAAAGAAAGAAAGAAAGAAAGAAAGAGAGGGAGAGAGAAAGAGAGAGAAAAAAAGAGAGAGACAAAGAGAGAGAAAAAAGAAAGAAAAAAAGAGAGAGAGGGGGAAGTAGAGTGGGAGAGAGAGAAAGAAAGAAAGAAATAGAGAGTGGGAGAAATAGAGAGAGATAAAGAGAAAGAAAGAGAGAAAGAGGGGGAGAGAGAAAGAGAGAGAGAGAAAGAGAGAGAGAAAGAAAGAGAGAGAGAGAAAGAAAGGGAGAGAGAAAGAGAGAGAAAGAGAGAGATACAAAGAGAGAGAAAGAGAGCGAGAGAGACTAGGGAAATAAATGTACAGAATACATGTACAGAAAAGAGAGAGAGAGATAAAGAGAGAGGGAGGGAGAGAGAGAGAAAGGGAATGAGAGGGAGAGAGAGAAAGGGAGTGAGAGGGAGAGAAAGAAAGAAAGAGAAAAAGAGAGAGAGAGTGAGATAGAGGGATAGAGAAAGAGAGAGAGAGAAAGAGAGACAAAGGGAGAGAGAGAAAGAGAGGGGGAGGGAGTGATAAAGGGAGTTAGCGGGAGAGAAAGTTAGAGAGAGAACAAGAGAGAGAGAGGGAGAGAGAGAAAGAGAGAGAGAGAAAGAAAGGAAAGAGAGAAAGAAAGAGAAAGAGAGAGAAACAGAGAAAGAAGAGAGAGAGGGAGAGAGAAAGAGAGAGAGACTAGGGAAATAAAGCAGAGAGATACAGTACTGTACTTACATGGCATGGGAGGCCACTGGTTGGTGATGCTGTTGAAAAAAAAATGACAGTATTTTACTTACTGTTACACAAGTACAGAAAAGAGAGAGAGAAAGAGAGAGGGAGGGAGAGAGTGAAAGGGAGAGAAAGGGAGGGAAAGAGAGAGAGGGAGAGAGAAAGAGAGAGAAAGAAAGGAGAGATAGAGAGAGAAAGAGAGACAAAGGAGAGAGAGGAAAGAGCGGGAAGGAGAGAGAAAGCAGAGAAAGAAAGAGAGAGAAAGAAAGAGAAAGAGAGGGAGAGAGAGGGAAGAGAAAGAGAGAGAGAGACAAAGGGAGAGAGAGGGAAAGATATACAGAAAGAGAGAAAGAGAGAGAGAGAAAGAGAGACAAAAGGGAGAGAGAGAAAGAGGTAGACAAATAGAGAGAGAAAGAGAGAAAAAATAGAGAGGGAAAGAGAGAGAGAAGAGAAAAAGAAGAGAAAAAAAGAGAGAAAAGAGAGAGAGAGAGAGGGGGAGGAAGGAAAGAGAAAGAAGAGAGAAAGAAAGAGAGAGAGGGAGAGAGAGAGAAAGCGAAAGAGAGAGAGAGCGATAGAGGGGGAGAGAGGCATAGTGAAAAGAGAAAGAGAGACAAAGGGAGAGAAAGAAGGAGAAAGAGAGAGAAAAAGAGAAAGAGAGATAGAGGGGGAGAAGGAGGGAGAAAGGGTGGGGGAGGGAGAGAAATACAGAGAATAGTCGAGAGAGAGACTGACAGAGACAATAGGAAGAGAGAGCGAGAACAATACGTAGAGAGAGTACTGTACTTAGCTGAAAATACTTCGCTGACTCGACGAGGAAGACTGTGAGAAAAGAGAAGAAGACTAATAAGAGAAAAAAGAGACAGAACAAAGACGAGAGAACAGTACTGTAGCTGTACAGACTGTCTACCTGTCTCGCTGAAAGAACATGTATTTGCCCTGAAAAAAAGAGAAACAAAG